>CM060911.1:110322624-110922624 GCA_030737875.1 Allium sativum | reverse complement strand
ACTTTGCTTTCGATTGGTGTTTTCTCAACACCTCCGTCACTACTCTCAAATGTTCCTTGCCTTCATCCTCTGTCTTTGAATAAACAAGTATATCGTTCGCGAACACAAGAACAAACTTATTCAATTGATCCCTAAATACCGTATTCATAAGATGCACAAAATATGCTGGTGCATTGGTCAACCCGAAAGACATGACCAACCACTCATAGAATCCGGACGGCGTCCGAAAGGCCGTTTTAGGAACACTCTCAACTGCTACTCGGAGCTGATGAAATCCTATCGCGAGGTCCAATTGGGAGAACACTCTTTCTCCCTCCAATTGACCAAACAAATCATCTAATCGTGGAAGAGGATACTTATTCTTCCTAGTCACTTTATTCAACTCACGATAGTCCACACATAAACGAAGGGAACCATCTGCCTTGGTAGCAAATACAACTGGTGCTCCCTACTTGGAGACACTTCTTCTGATAAATCCCTTCTTCAAAAGATCGGTTATTTGCACCCCGAGCTCTCACTGCTCCCTTGGTGCCATACGATGAAGTGGCATCACTATAGGTCTGGCATCATTCACTAAATCAATACAGAACTCAATCTCTAGGTGTGGTGGAAGTCCGGTCACTTCCTTGAAGATGTCCGAATACTGGCCAGCAATGCGAACCCTTGATAACTCATCCTGCGAGATGTCGAGGGAATTTAGAAAGCTAGCCATCACCTCATCACTAGTAGGCCACCAAACGCTGCCCTCCGCCCATCATCCGCCCTAATAGTCACCGAAAATCCCTCACAGTCTACCAACACCCCATATCTTTGGAGCCAATCGACTCCCAAGATAATACCAAACCCAGTAAAGCCCAAAACAAAGAAATCACAAGCAAACATACATCCATGACTCGATAAGAAAACATTACGACAAATCATACTAAGGCTAGTTGAACCACTAATCGGGTTCGTCACAACTAAAGGGCTATCGACTATCTCGGGTTCCAATGCCAACCTATCTACCAGGTCACTAGATATGAAGGAACAGGAAGCCCCAGTATCAAACAGTACTCGAACAGGAACATCATAAATAGAAAGCATACCTTGAATGACGACATTCTTTCCTTTCTCCGCCGTAGTTGGGGCATTCGACGAAGAAGGAACAACATTAATAGCATATGCTTTCACAATCTGCTTCTCTTTAGGAGGTTGTGGACATTTATCCTTGTAATGTCCCACTTGGTCGCAGTTAAAGCACTTCCTCTCCGTTGGATTTGCTCAACATTCTTTAGCATAATGGCCCTTCTTGCCACAGCTAAAGCACTCTACATCTTTCATGTCTTTCTTTTTCTGACCATCCTTGGTCTGACTCTGCTTCCTTTTATTCCTAGAATTATTCTTGCCTCCACCGCTTGCTTGTGGCTTTGGCCCCTCTGCAAATGCAACGGTGACTTCAGTCTTGGGCTTAGGATAAAGGCTCTCTGACCTCAATGCTTTCCCAACAATTGATTCAAAAGTCTCATCAATATGGTTTATAAGCCTTTCCGCAAGTACTGACCTAAGCCTATTACGAACTTCTCAGTCTTCTTCTCGGGAGTGTCAATAAGGGATAATCCATACTTCGATAAAGTATCGAACTCAACAATATATTCCAAGACTGCCCTACCATTTTGTTTAAGCTGCAAGAACTTCCTAAACAACTTTGACTTCTGGGCAGCTGGGACAAAATTGTCACTGAAGCGAGCTTTAAAATTAATTCCATGTAACTTGATCCTTGGGAGTAGCTACCTTAATAGCATTCCACCAATTCATAGCCCGTCCTTGATGCTGACGGGATGCTAGCTTCCTCTTCATCGTGTCTTCGATTCCCGGATCCTTGAAGATACGCTCACAACTATTAAGCCAATCCTGAACTTTTGTAGCCTATTCCGTTCCCTGGAACGGCTTCCCACCAAGACTAGTGTAGTCCTTATAGAGCTTGGCGAAATCGGCCCTAGGCGCCTGCACTGCTGCACCACCACCATTTGCAGCATTAGGGGCTACCCTCTGAACATCCGTAAGCATCTCTCTCATGAACCAAGTGAACATCGTCCTCATATTAGGAGCATTCCTATTATTGGCTCCTGAACCAGTATTCCTCGTATATCGGCTCATCGTTCAATCTGTAAGGAGAAAATGATTAACCATCTCTTCAGTGGTGCCAATGCGGTGCGACTCCATCCTTAGATATACTAATAGTATATATATAACTTTTGAAAACCCAAAATATAATAAATACGCGCTCTCATATACGTACTATCTCTCCCTGGTGTCTTTCCCTAGGTTAACTATGCAACCTAGAGCTCTGATACCAAGTGTGTCGTCCCGCTCCGCACCAGCCGATATTTCCCTAAAATGCGCTGTTACAATATCCAACCAACATGGGACGGTCGCCAAAGAAAGAAAAAGAAAGTAATTTGAACTAACAAGGAATCTATAGAATGTCTCATAGCGCATGGGATAAAATATAATAATAATATAACTTTGACATAAAATAGGCGAGACAGTGCATAAGCTGAAAACTAAACCATCATAGCAGCGGAAATCCAACTTATCATCCAAACCAACATTATTAAAACTTTGAAATACTGTCTCTAAAGAAAAAGAAAGAGGTACACTACTAGTGTCCAAAGTAGTGACCAGCAACAAAACAGGGAGAATATATGGGAATAATACGTGGAAGCCTCCTACTCATCTACGGACAGCTACTCGTGCATAATCACCTGACATGTCTCTAGTCTGCCCGTTTAAGAGCACCCAGAGTAATAAGAAGAGACATAAAACTCTGGGTCAGACAAAAGTCTTGTATGAGTGATAAGCAGCAAAACAGAACAATAATAGGTATACATAACCATATCTGGATCTGCAACCAAAGAGTTAGCACAACAGGATGTACAATACTCTAAGGTGACACTAATACATGGTGTGAAAATAATGGGGAGGGGGTTTGCATGTCATGGTGATAGCAAACATCAAACATAGCAATCATCCTCACATCTCTCACTCAATGCATAAAGCATACGATATCCACCACTTTGATCACCTAATTCTTTGTAACGATCACCCTGCCCCCATTGAGTCATGACGACTCCACTGCACTAATCTGTAACCACTAATGCTTTGTTATGTCCACTCTTCCCCATGGAGTCATCACAACTCCACTACAATGGCTCATAGCCCTGCTACGATCACTTTGCCCAATGATGTCATGACAACTTCACTGCACTGATCCATAGCCAATATCCTTCTCTCCGTGGTGAGTCAAAACTATAGACATCGATAACCCTTTTGCACACATCCCGCAGCAAAGTCAAATTCATGGAGTTAACTCGTTGGATCCCATCAAGATCCTGAGTTCTACTTCATATTTGGACTTCCTTTGCATCTCGGGTTTTGGTTGAATTGGAGTTGGTCTTCAGAAGAGTCATCACATAGTAGTAGTGGAAGCTCAATTCAATTTGGTTCGATATATAGTGTTTAAGTTCCCCGTCCGGTTCGGCTTAATCTCATTCGTTCGGGTCGATTCGTAGATATAGTTTTTGTCCTCCATTCGGTTCAGTCCTCCAACTCTGGTTCGGTCCCCTGGTCCTGGTTAGGTGCTCCACCCCTTTCGCTTCTTGTGTCCATAAAATCAGATTCCACACCGTCTTGCCCTTCTGATCCGATCCCAACACCACTCAGTTTGAATGGCCTTCCTTTTTGCCCTTGCCTTTGTGCGCTACTGGAGATGCCACCATTCTGGTTTGGTTCGGTTATCTGATCCGATCCGATTCCCATTAACCGATCTGATCCAGATCTTTGCAACAATTCCAACGAGCATATATCGTCCATTTTCGCCATACGACGGCGTTTTCAACCATTCTAACCTCACTAATCAAAACATTCCAAATAGTAGTGGTAACATATAGGATCAATCAACAAGGTCAAAACATCAAGCATATAGGTCATTTTAGATCAAACATACCCAAAAAGCATGATTTCCCCCTTAATCCCCTTAATCATATATTAACAATAGATTAGCAAAACATGTCCAAACTAACCCAGATTTTTATCAGAACCCTAAAATAATATTTAATAATTTTACAAATTTTTCCAGAAGTTTATCATGCATAATTTCGCTAATTAACACTAATCACCCCTAATTAGCCGTAATTAGTGAAAAACAATGCAAATCACTCACCTTAGCCATAAATAAAACTTTAGATCTGAAACTCTACTGTTTTGGGGCGTTTTCCAATGCAACACAGCAGCTCCAACTCTGATTTGGTGTTGGTTTGCCTTCATTTGATGTAGATCTTCCTAATTAGTGATTAGAAGGTGATTTGGGAGTGATTTAAAGGATGGGGGCCATTACTAGGGTTTCAAGGATAAAAAGTGGCAGTTGAAAAATGACAAAAACTGAATTCCCTAACCCTATCAGCCCTCCCATAACCCTAATCCCGAAATGGGTTATGGGCCTAGCTGCAAATCACCTTAATTAGGCCTGGTTAAGCTGTTTTTCACCTTCTAAACCTTATTTCAGCCATATCTCCCAAACGGTAGGTCCGTTTGGCTAATGTGACCACTCTACGGAAAGCTAAACCATCACTTGAATCCAACGGAATTGGTTTCAGGCCAAAACTCCTTACCAGTCAAAAGTTATGGGCAAAACAAGATTCGCTAGGGGCAAAACGGTTATTTAAATATCGGCAAAAATCGTGAACATAGGAAATGACCTCAATAGTCATTCCCCAAAGTTACACGACTATACGACCTCATATAAAAATGAAATAAATATTCTATGATCCTCCGATGCATAGAATGCGGGTCGTTACATTATTAGTCGGATACGGAAATATATATAGACTATATATTGATCTGTTTTCCATGAAGATTCCATAATAAATGGAATGTGATTTTTGGGTTTATCGTGAACTGTGTTTTAAATGACATTAGTTCTTTAACCCAGTTAAAGATAGGATTTATTTCCTAAGTGGAACAATTATTAATATTGATTTTTGGGAAGATTAAAACTAAATGGAGTTTTAATGAATCTTTAATTAGATTGAAATATGAATGTGATAATTTAAATTATCAAATTCAGGAAATGACTGAGAACGTAGTATCACTAGTTTTGCTCCAAGCGATAGTCAAATCTTTAAATAGATTTGAACGTGAAATGGTAATTCAGATTCACCGACAACACCGTGGTGTTAGTTATGGAGTATTACCAGTTTTGCTCCACGGGATGAATAGGTAGGAATTGGGAAATAAAACAAATGATTACTTCGGTAAGGTTCACTAATCCCGACTACTTTGGAAAACCTTAATATGGTTTGTTATCCAAAGGAAGATTAAAGAATAAATTTAAAAGAATTTATCTTTGATAAAATTAATGAGAACTTATTCCCTAATGATGTGAATATTTACATAAATTAATATTCTGGATTGGAATGAGGCATATGTTGTGTTTGTGTAACACTTACTTATAATATACGCGAGTTATTCGGAAAGGCCGGGTTTATACACATTCTGAATAACTGAATCGGCAATGATTCGACGATGAAGACGGTGGTTTATGACCGGAGGTCTTCACATTGTTTGGATAATTACTGATGTCTTGATTGGGCTGTACATCCAAGACGAGGTAATAAGTGGTGATCGTCCAGACGTACTTGGAGTTCAACGGATATGCGAGGGCCTCTCTCCTGTATTGGACATATGGGACGAGGAATAAGCTGCCTCCGGTTTCGTTCAGATCCAGAACGAACTTGTAAATGGACTGTGTGTCTAACATTGGATTTTGCTCTGTGTTGATTGATCTCTATCTAATAAACATCTATTTGGTGGTGGAAAAATTATTCTCTTGCTTAACACCCATCTCTGAGACACACGAGCTTAGAGGTTGTATATCGGTAGACATCGGTCGCATGGCGTGAATTGCCTGTGTGGCTTGCCTGAGTGGCAAATGATCAAGGCTTCTGTAGAAAAGCAGAGTCTTGTGGTTGATGATCAAAGCATAGCTTTAATATAGTGCTGCTTTGTGTATAGCGTTAATTTGCGAGCCTCACACCCCGATATAAACCAGAAACGGGAGAGGATCCAGGAAGAACATGCGTTTCTTTCTAGCTAGAGGTGGTGCCAGGGTTTTGCATGCCCTGACATTTTTATATTTTTACTATGTGGTTATTGGAATGCGAGGCGCCTTGGATATACTGGTTACTATGGAACCGATGGATATTGAGTCATCTGGCTCATTTTACGCCCCATAGGGCGGGGAGATGTATTGTTCAGGGATTTTTAATCCACTTAAAATGTGCACTGGCCCTATGGCTCCTAAGGGTCGATGCGTTCTGATCCTGAGGCTCGGGCTAGAGAGTCTCGAATTTGGTAAGGACGGTCCCTTGCCTTAGTTCATGATGGAAATCCAACTTCCAATACGACATGTGGGGTTTTGATTGTAAACCTATATGTTGGCGGCATAGTGGCATGGGACGCTCATGTCGTCTATGATTGATATTATGATTGAAATTGTTTTTGAAACATATATGCACTAATAATAATATCGAATGATTTGTTTTATCCGTATCAAGCATATTTTGGCTATTATAAGGTAACACTCTATCCTCTAGTTTTCGTTGCATTGTGTGATGGGACTTGAGTCTTATAATAGCTTCATTGTTCTTTATTTAGCATTGCGCTGTTTGTTTTACGCACTGGTATTCTTGGAAGGAGACCCGTTCCGTGTTTTACGGCGTGGTCCCTTGATTTACCTAACTTTAAAATAAAGATTACTAACTGTTTTAGTTCTCACACCAGTCACATGACTGACCTAGAGTTTATTGTTTTAACCTAAATTCTGGGTGCCCATATTTTCCACACGGGTAGCTAGTAGTTAGGTTTTGCAGTTATTCTATTCACAGGATCCTAGTTTATAGATGAAGTGATAATCGAAAAGCTCTGTATCTGTGTATTTTTTTTGTCGTGTTTTGTATTATTTTTCCGCTGCTATGTATTTAAATGTAATTTGAATCTCTGATATTTATCAAATGTAATATTTATTCATACTCTGTTATAATTCTTGTACTCTGATTAAATTGTTGTAACAAGCAATGAAATGTTCTTCTGTTTATGTTCTGATTTGTCGTGTTCTCAATTCAATCGGGGCTTTCCTTTACGGGGAAGTTCGGGTCGCTTCAACAGCATTGGCTCAAATTCCTTGCATTGTATGATTTTGATGCTTACTATACCCGGGGAAAGGGGAATCAAGATGCTAACGCCTTGAGTCGTAAGTAATTAACCAAAGTTCCAATGATGCTTGTAGAATGAGTATCTTAGAGACTCTTTCATGTTGAAATATTCAAGATGGTACATCATATTCTGATTCTTCAGTCTTAATATTCAGCATGGATGCACGACCCTGCTTATTGGATCATATTGCCAAGGCACAACAACACGATCCAAATATTATCTCTCTTATTCAGTGTTGCCAGTCTGAATACATGATGAAGTATTGAGGGACTTAAGCACTAATTTGCATGGTTGTCTTCATATGAAAAACCAAGTTATCATGCCTTCTATTCTTAATCTAAACCAAGACATTCTTGCCGAGTTTCACCGTACTAAGTATACCATCCATTCAGCCAACGGAAAGATGTATGCTAACATGCATCGCCTTTATTTTTGGGGCAACATGAAGAACGACGTGGAAAGTTGTATAAGCAACTACATGACTTGTCAGCTCGTGAAGGCCGAGCATTGGCAATCTAGTGGCTTCCTTCAGCCTCTTGAGGTCTCGCAGTGGAAGTGGGATTAGATATCCATGGATGTTATTGATTACTTACCTTGTTTGAGGTCAGTCCATAAAAACTTTTGGGCTATCGCGGACCATCTCACTAAATTCGCACATTTTATTCCTATTAAACCTAGTAGGATAGCCTCTCTTCTTGCGAAGTTATATATTAAGGAAGTGATGCAATTTCATTATATGCCAAAATCTACTGTATAGGATCGTGACCCGCTCTTCACAAGTCCTTTTAGGAAAAGCCTTTAGGAAGATTTGGGCGCACAGCTTAATTTCAGTACAGCTTACCACCCAGAGTATGATGGATAGACTTAGCAGGTTAATCATATCTTAGCGGATCTTCTTCGATCCTACATTTTAGACTTCAGTAGTTATTTGGAGGATCATCTCCATCTTGTTGAGTTCTCATATAACAACGTCTAACAATCTTCCATCGGCATGTCTCCTTTTGTAGCCGTATATGAAAGGCTATGTCTTGCTCCTTCTTGCCGGCTCGAGACTAGGAAGAAGCTTACTTTGGTCCCCGACTCCATTTATGAGGCATTAGAAAAGATTATTTTGATTTGGGAGAGCATGAGAGATGCCTAAAGTCGACAGAAATTCTGTGTGGACAACCATAGGAAACCCTTCATGTTCTCCATAGGTGATTTTGTGTATATTCGTGCATCTCTTCTGAAAGCTGTGGTACACTACATCTCTACTAAGGAATTGGCTCCCCGTTACATTCAATTTTTTCTATTGTGGATCGTATCAGTCCTGTAGCTTATCGAGTAGCACTTCCTGTATGGTTTTTAGTGTTCGTGACTGTTTCCCATCTCTTAGTTGCGGAAGTGTTTATGTAATTCAGGTTATGTGCTTGATACTCATGTATTAGAGAAGCTTGAGGTCTTAGCATAAAGCAAGATGAATATATAAATGAAATGTGTTCCAGATTTCTTGACATTCATCATTCATTATTTTGATAACGTATCAAAAATCTTAAACACTTTAATGAAAGAATAGGAAAGAAAGTTCTTAGTTATTGAAGAAGCAAATGATCTTTCTCTTATAAAGCCAGAAGAGTTAATAGGAAATATAATGTCATATGAAGTTAATTTACAGGACATAAGAGTACAAGCTTAAGACAAAAATAATTTAACATTTCATGCATAAAAAGAAGAGTTGGATTCAAAAGATGATGACCAACACTTATCGCCAAGAATTTCAAAAAATAAATAAATAGAAAAAGAACAAAACTAATGGCAAAAGAAGCTCCAACAAACCATCATCCTTAGTAGTAGAGTGTTTTAACTATCACAAAAAGGGTCACATGCATGGGGAAAACAATATTAATAATCCTAGAGAAGATGAAAACAATATTCATAATAATAATGAATTAAGATCTCCACCAAAAATATTACGAGATCTTCCTGTTCAAAATGTTATTAGAGAAATTAATTCAATGTACGAAATAGAAATCAACTAAACCTAATGGGCTATGAAGCACTTTTTTTCCAATACTGAACCTAAAAACACTAAAGAATCCTCTACTAATGACAATTGGATTATAGCAATGCAAGAAGAGCTAAACAAATTTGAATGCAATGATTTTGGGAATTAATTACTAGACCAAGTAATCAAACAGTCATTAGTACAAAATGAGTCTACAAAAACAAAGCATGGTAATTAAATATAAACAAAGCTAGATTAGTATCGCAATGGTATAATTAAGATGAAGGAATTGACTATGAATAAATTTTTGCATTAGTCGCCAAACTGGAAGCAATACGTATCTTACCGACTTATGCATGTTTTCATAATTTCACACTTTATCGAGTTGATGTAAAAACTGCATTTTTAAATGGATATATAAAAGAAATATATATATATCGAACAAGCTCCCTTATTTTCATAAGAAAAGTTTCCTGACCATGACTATAAATTAAAGAAAGCTATATGGTTCAAAACAAGCATCATGTGTTTGGTATGGACGGCGTAAGAGCTATCTTATTAATTTAAATATTCAAATCGGGAAAGTTCATCAAACCTTTTTATAAATCGCTCTAAAAAGGGTATTTTAATAGTACAAATATATGAAGGCGAAATTTTTTTTGGTTCCACAAGTGAAAATTTATGCCAAGAATTTTCAGAAATAATGACTAAGGAATTTGAAATGTATGGAAGAATTACCTTATTTTCTTGGCTTACAAATTAAACAATTACCAAATAACATTTTATAAATCAAGAAAAATAATGTAATAATCTAATTAAATGATTTGGGATGGAAAACAATTCTGTTAAAACAACTCCCATGAGTACAACACATCTCGATAGAGATGAGAATGAGAAAAGTGTTGATCTAAAACTATACCGAAGTATGAATGGAATCATTGCTAGATTTCAATTCCAAATAGATTAGTCTTGTTATAGCAGAATTATTTTATGCAAATCTCAATCTTGGTGAAGCACCAACAAATGAAGATGATTGCATATGGATGTCGATATGTGGTAGGCAAGTTTTCTTCCATTTAGATAGAATGGATCAAATTTTGAAATTTTCAAATCAAGGAATACACTTTTATGAAGTTGAATGTGACTTAGTCATGAGAGATATAATAACACACGTGTCCATAAAAGATGATATAATAGAGTTGGAATCCATAGAGTTGCGACTAAAGGCTTAAATTCTTCACTTTTCTCTTATGAAAACAATCACCCTACCTACCGGAAGCTAGAAACTAGTATGTGAAAATAACTTTAAAGCTTTATATGCTATTTGGGGAAACATCTATGTGAATTCGTTTAGATTACTACTTGATGAGTTTCTCTCGTTCAACTAAGAATGAATGTCATTTATTATGGCGAGTACATCTAGGCTCCTAATGCATCTTGAAATACCCTTTCCCGATTCTGAAATCTCAACCGTAGGTGTTATCAATGCGAAGATGCTAAGTGTAATGAAATTTCCAAAAAAAGTGTTCTACCTTGTTTCATGGCATATGAAGATTGGCTAGATCAGCTACGCTCCGGCCAACCTCAGCCTACCTCCTAAGCTTCCATACTACCTCAAAAGCCATCCCATCCTACTCGACCTACTACTATTGAACTAGGAGATGATATTGTAAATGCATGTCCCACCTTAGGTCCTCACGAATCTATGGCAATAATGTGAATAACTCAATAAATCTTAGATTCCGGTATAAAGAAGGTGGACAAGAAGCTAGACAACATAAAAGGATTCTTCAATATATGTGGGATGCAATTTCATGCTCAACAAGTGCCTTTATAGCTACTTATCATGACCGCGACAAGCGTTCAGTGCCAAGGTTTCCATGGTCCACATTTGACGAGAAAGAAGGCGTGACACTAGTAGTAGTGGAGCTAAAAGAGGTGGAGGTGCAAGCTCTCAATGTGACAAAGGTAAGAAAGTTGAGGAGTAAGGATAACTAATTTTGTGGGTAAGTTTAAATTGGTTACTTTTGCTACTTTGTTCAATTTCAGCTGGTTTTTTTTATAAACAATTTTCTGTAGTATGTAATTAAATAAAAATCTATGACGTGCTTTGTGATTTGATTTGGTTATGTCCTATTATTCTATGATTTATAAACTCCTTTTTGTCGATGACAAAAGGGGAGAAATCTTTGTACGCTAACCATTTCATGCAGTGAAAAATATGTCGTCATATATTTAGGGAGAGTAAGTATAAAATTTATATAATAAATAGCATCACATATTGTATCTGCATTTACAGGTTGTCATCAATAAAAAAGGGAGAGATTATTGAAACATGGTTTTGATTCATTACAAGGAGCTTATCTTTGACAACGATTAGTGCGATTAAAAGAGATTCACACATATTGATGTAAACTGCAATGAAGACAAGACTCCAAACTGGTGCATAGTTCCATCTCTTTAGAGTCTTGAGTTTTAGTGGTATATATTAGTGTTAAAATCAATACTCAAGTAGTTTATATCATAACACAAATAGAATTTTGTTTGATTTTTTTTTTCGAGTAAGTGCACTAAATATTTACTCTAGTTCTATCAACTAGACTGTATCAATCAATCAACTAACCTGATGAAAAATGCACAGTACACACATATACACAAGCATATAAACTTCAGTCCACTGTCTTTGAAATTCAGTCAATTGAATCGTCTCTAACTATTCATATTTTCTGAAGAGTCACTTCTATTCATGAAGAGTTATGATCTTCTGTAAGAGATACAGATGCTTCTGTTCAATTTAAACTCTTCATAAATGAGTGTAACCTTTTTAACTACTATATATACGTGTTTTATTCACAATCCAACTCACTTCTTTGAACTTACATGATCTTAACTTTCTTAATCTATTGTGAATACTCTCTCTATACCTTCAAAGCATTCGTAGACTTAAAAATTGCATGAATCCTAACTTCAATTCTTTTATTCCAAGCAACATTTTCCTTTATTATCTTCACATGCATAATATATGTATACACACACTTAAGGAGAAGATTATAGCAAGGGTGTACTATTGGTGAAAAGTAGGTGTTATCAAGAACACAAAGAGTCAACTATCATTTGTATTTATTGAAGTCCTGTTCGTCTGCTCAAGCATGTTTGAAGTCCCCTTTGGTTGCTGAGGTGTGAAATTCATGTTCGTCTACTCAGGTGTTGTGTACCTGTTCCTACAGATTAAGTAAGGTTTTATTGTTAATCGATATTCTAGAAGGAGTCTGGGATTGGACGTAGGACGAGGCTCCGAACCAATATAAAAATTTATGGTGTCATTTTTCCTTACCACTTTCCTTATTCTATTATTATTATATTCCCCATTAGTATATCTCAATATTACACGATCCCTAGTCACTTTTAGAATCACACTACTGGTAATTTCCTATTATGCGAATTATGCTAGTTTGGAAACGACCGACTTGCATGCGCAAACTCACAAAACTGGATCTATGCCTTAGAGCCTGGCATCAATCCACCACTTCAAGTCTATATGTAGACATTAGCCATGTAGGAGTGACATGATCCTCAATAAGTTAACTTGAGTTTCGAACCAACGACAAGACCGAGTATAAACAACTCGCAATACTTATGATTTAAGCGTCCAACTCCTGATCCTTAGTCCCCGGACTGGGAGGTGATAGCGACCACTCACTTATCCCACTTCGATCCTCAGAGTGTGGATCTGAGTATAAACTGGCGAACTAACGATGCCCTCAAATCTAACTTGAACAAATCGAAGAAAGAGTATAAATGATTAAAAAATGACTTCCATCTCTTAACTCATCATGAATTGGGATCAACGATCGAAAGGAGGTCCTAAGAGTAGAGCCACCAAACTCGAACTTCTTACGACTTGAGATTAACGACTGAGAAAAAGTCTTGGGAGTAAAGTCAACACAGTCGAACTTCACACTACTTGATCTTATCAAGAGTAAAGTCTCGAATAACTTGAATCTAAGTGTAATAACGAGACACGTTACATAAGTACAACTACTGGAAAGTGTAAAAATTACTCGAACACTTCTTCCAACAATCCACTCTCGTTTTGGCCTTCCATTTCCTCCTAAGCTCCGACCTCCTCCCCTTCAATCAGGGGCACGTCGGTAAATACAACATAGGGTACAATAGGAAGCCGGCATGGGGGCTTACCTCCGCCTAAAGAACCTCATCATCGTCGCTGACCATCTTTACGGTACTTGGATCGACTCATGATAATGTCGTGGTTGGGTTGGGACTCAAATTCCGGAACTGGTGATTCAATCATATGTCCGTAGTATGATTTTATGCTCTAATCGTATGTGCAAATCCAAATTATCGTCTCTAACAAGTTCATTTCTCGAATGTTAAGTCATTAGTGTTCGACTTGTTCGATTTAATGCCCAATATGATCACGCGACATCGCGAAGTTGTCCAACTTTACAAACTCGAGTAAGAAATCCAAAAAAATCACTAAGTTTTTGGGATACAAATTCCACTTCTTATTCCTGGACACTTGGAAAAAATGCCAACTTTCCATTTCAACTTCGTATCCCCGCAAGACCAGCACCTTCTAATTTCGAACTCGAACTGGAAATCCAAAATAAAACACTAAGTTTTCAAGTTACGAATTCCATTTCTTGTCCGTGAACACTTAGAAAATTTCCAACTTTCCATTCCAAATTTGAATCCCCTAAAGACCAACACCTCTTCTTCTTCTAGAACTCAAAGAAATTTCCTAAGTTTTCGAGGTATGAAGTTAAATTTCGTATTCTCGAACACTTGAAATAAAAAAATTCTCTCATTCACTACCCTTTACTAGCAATCTCCACAGTTCATATCCTCAAATACTTGGAAAATTTTCATGTTTTTTTACCTAGCTACACTCCTACTCCTTTTTGTAGTCCCAATTCCTTCTCCCAACCTCCATATCCATTTTCTTCTTTAACCTTCTTCCTACTCCACTTTGTATCACATCTCCACCTTCTCCCATCCTTCTTCCACAAGCTTCGATGGTGGAAAGTTCTAAGGGATTTTCTGAAGCATGAGTCTCGGGGATACGAAGTAGGTAGAAAAGAAAGGAAGGGAGTCCAGATTTACTCATAGGGACAAATCAGGGAAAAAATCAACTGCTAAGGGTTTAGTATTGATCTCTGTCCCCAAGCAATAGGTTTTCAAAAAAACAAAAGAGAAGAAAGAGATGAAAAGAAGGAAGGTCCCTGGGTATCGGTACTCATGGGATTTGAATCATCAATATGTTTGTGTACAATAGTTTTCAAAGCTTCAATTGCTCAGGCAAACACGAATCGATGACCATCTATGTACTCATGAATACGTAAACCGTCCATTAGTACATGTTCGGTACTAGAATTCAATCTCATTTCAAAAATTAACTTATGCAATCATATTCCTATGAAATATCAATATCATCGTGATTACACATTTACAACTCTGATCGTATCATGTAAAATTACATACGAGCATGTGAGCGCACACGTGACCCAATACAGCCAACGACTTGCGTACACCCTGGTATGAGCGACAGCTAGTGACAAACATTAAATTTCTTTTACCGATAGAGATTAGACAATCATCTAAGAAATAAAAAATTCTAGTCCTAGCAACAAAGTTCAAACCAGTTAGAACTACTGATGTTGGTGGAACTATGCACTTATTCCATAAAACTTCAACTGATCATCACAACCGCTCGAAAACAGTAGACTTCTTGGTATATACATCTCAACGAAAAGGTCATGGCCATTTGTAGACATAACTTACATATCTTTCCCAACATTAAAGACTTATCTCTATTCAAAGAACGTCATGTTCACACAAGACCTACTTTGGAGGGCAAGTGTTACCCGACCTTTTTGTCGGCTATCAGAAGTCATCCGGACTACTACGACTCGACCATTGTAAGGCTAAACGACTTAAAAGTATCACTCAAACACCTAGAGTTCAAGTCAAGATTGTTGGAGAATGGAATTTTGATTTGTTTCAATTATTAACATTGTTGATTATAAAATATATACTAACATCTCTATCCAGAATATATATAGATATATATGCAGGAATTATATACAGGTGATATAGAAGATTGTACAGTTTAAGAGATTTAAGATTTCAAGATATCAAGATTTAAACAGTTCAAGAATATCAAGTAATAAAGTCTAGATAATATGTAAAACTCTGGATATCACTTTCAAATTCTGTTTTCAAATTCTATTTTCAAATCATTTTAAATTTCAAACTCCTTACTAAATGATTTTAAATTATTTTTACTTATTTTTTCATATATATATATATTTATAAAGTGTTATATTTACCTTATATATATTTATAATATATAGTTTTATATCATATAATTATATATATATATATATATGTTTATATGTTTAAATTAAATATTAATATGTTTTTATACTTTATAAAATTCCTCTTAAAACAACTAGTTTTGATTAAAGAAATTCTAGATTATATATATATTAGTTTAAACACTTGAAAAATGATTTTAAAATTTTAAAATACATATATATGTCGGCATGTATAATTTGGTATGTCGACATATAACTGTTACAAATTTTAATTTTCAAAAAGGGTGTCTTTTCATTATTTGAAATGTTTCAGATAGTGAAAAACCTTTGGGACTCTATATAAAAGGGTCATTTTCGAATTTTTAACCATCTTTTTTCTCCATCTTCATCCTTACTCCTCCCACCATTATTCTAACATAATTTCTTTATTTCTGCACTTCCACTCTGCCGTTTTCAATACAAATTACATCATTCTTCTTCTCTACTCAATGCCTATCAAATACTCTATGTTTGAAAGTGTTATTCAAGAGTTTTAGGGTTGTTTGTAATCGTTAAGGAAAGGGTGTGTTTCTTGTAGCCTGTAAATCAACGAAAAGGAGCGGTGTGAACCTTATAGCTGTGAAATCAAGGATGGTGAATCTGTGTGAACCTTATAGCCGTTAAATCAAGGGTGTGGAATCGGTGTTAAACTTGTAGCCAGGAAATTAAGGGTGTTGTAAGATTGATGCTAGTATTAATAAAACTCTGCATAATCCTGCGTAGCGTGGGACTGGATGTAGGAGTAATCCGAACCAGTATAAAATCCAGTGTGTTCTTTCCTTTTCTGCATTTAATTTCTGTTTATATTTGCATTTGTGATTGTTTCTGTTGTGAAACTCATTTTGTGCTTCATATAGTTGTTTAAGAAATTATTAATCATTTAAGTTTTCAATAATCCCTTCAAAACACCGTTCACCCCCCTCTAGTGTTAGTTTTGCCTTAAGATCCATAATTCTCATCCCTAACAATTGGTATTCGAGCGTAGGTTTTCAAAAGTTCATCATATGAATTTTGGAAATATTAAATGGCAACCAACATTGAAATTGCTAACAATAATAGTTCATTTGTAGAGGGTCAATCCACCATTAGACCACCAATATTTAATGGCAGTAATTATTCATATTGGGCATGTAGAACGAAAATATATTTGCAATTTATAGGATTAGACATTTGGAATATCACACAAATCGAATATATTGAACCCACTACAAATTTTGCACAATGGACTAATAAATAAAAGGCTGTTGCACAAAGTAATTCTAAGGCTATGAATGTGCGATTCTGTTCATTTGATATAAATGAATTTAATAGAGTATTAGTTTGAAAATCTGCTCATGATATATGGAAAACTTTGCAAGATACTCATGAAGGAACCAATAAAGTCAAACTGACCAAGATATCAATACTAACAAATTAGTTTGAGTTATTTAAAATGAATCAGAATGAATATGTCTTCGATATGTACTGCAGGTTTCAAGAAATCGTGCATTCTTTAATGGCTTTAGGAAAAAATTATACTGAAGAGGACCAAGTCAGAAAAATTCTCAATTCACTAAATTTAGAATGGGACCAGAAAACATTGGTTATTGAAGAAGCAAATAATATCAGTGAAATAAAAATTAAGGAGTTAATAGAGAATATGATGTCATTTGAAGTACAGTTGCATAAAAGAATGGAAAATAAGCTGACAAAAAAGAAATGTATAATATTCAAAGCAACGACCGACGATTCAAATTCAAGTAGTGGGGATGATGAAGAAACTACCTTCACGACAAGGAATTTCAGAAAATTTCTAAGATATAAAAGAAGAAATAACTTTTAGAGAAATAATCAATGAAGTTCGGGAATAAATGACATAGATGCTAAAATTGCAACAAACCATGTCATATAAAAAGATTATGTACATATCCGGATAAATCAAATCAACAAACAAATAATAATTCGTCAAATAAAAGAAAAAAAGCATACGTCGCAACTTTAGATGACTCGGACTCATCATAAAGCGATGAAGAGCCAGAAACTGGAAATTTGAATATGTACTTCACAGCAATTCAGAATTCAGAAAATAACGAAGAAATGGATCTAAAAACCAGGTATGCCTTAATTAATAATTTTTGATTGAATTAATGGATGCTTGTTTGGTTGCCTTGTTTGAATTTGAATTCTAAAATTTGAATTTGGAATTTAAATTCTGAAATTTAAATTTGAAATTCAAAATAATAATCTTAATTTTTTAAGATTAATATTATCTCTAAAAATAATTAGATAGAAAATATAGAATATTAATATTGTAAAATAAATTCAAAAAGCAACTTGAAATTTGAATAGGCACATATATGCCGACATACATATATATGCATGTCGACATATACACTAGTAAATGAAATTTAAATTTTAAATTTCAAAAGTATAAACTTTCAAACTTCCCTCTATCTTTTTTCCAACTCCCAATGACTGAAAAGGTGTCCTTTTACTCAAAAAGTTATGTTCATTCACTATCTATTTATTTATCTATTCAATTCTATTCCCTCTACCTTTCATTCAAATTTCAAAACAACTTTCTTCATTCTATTCTCTTCATATCTACATTCAAATGGTTTCCTCAAGTAACCCAAAAGCCATGAGATTGACCAAAACTCTCAATGGTCATCTCTACAATGATTTGGAAGCTATTCAAGCCTATATTCGCTATGTTACAAGTGGAAAAGTCAATATGGGGATCGCTATCTTTGAAGATTTTCCTACTTATGATCTTCGTTCTCTTTTTCATAAAATTAAGTTTTAAGCTTGATAGATTCTGTAACACCCCACCTCCGCTAGGGTCACTCGCAAAGGGAATGCACTAGTTTTGATGGAGCATTATCTAGGTAAACATGAACAGAGATATCACAAGACAGAACATAAATAAAGCAGCGGTAGAAATTAAAAACCAAATCTCATTACTTTCAAGAAACGAGTCAAAACCTAATATATATCCAAAGTACAAATTGTCATTATTCCATTACATCAAGTTCTAGATAAAGAAGCAAAAATTTAAAATAACAAAAGTAAATTATTCCCCAAGAATAGCAGAAGTGCAGCCATAGCATAGCTCAAGACCAAACAGTACTTGAGCTAACAGAAAGCAAGCTAAATCCAAACTAAGAGCTAAAGTTTTCTCCCTGAGAACCTGGGAGGGAACGAAAGAAAAAGGGGCGAAAGAAAAAGGATCAGTCATAAAGACTGGTAAGCCCTAGTGACTTTCAGTATAAAAACTAGTAAAGTTAACAAGACATGAATAAATGGAGAATAAACATAAGGATGATGATAAGTCTGGCATGATAACTAAGATAATAAGATAAATCAAATCTAGCATCACATATTCAAGATTCGCTGCACCAACTGTACTAGTATTCTAACCCATGTCAAGTATTAACCATGAACTGATCCCTTGGCCCAATATCATGAAATGACCCTTTTCGGGGTCCTACAGTACGATCTACTAATCGATCTACTCCTTACAAGTTCTAGCTCGTCATGTGTCTGTGTCATACGGCCCAATCACGAAATGTAGTCACCTGTGCTAGGTCCACCATAGGGTGTATCAAGCCCTAGGGTGCCAACCATCGACACGAATCAAGCACGCACAGTGTAAACCTACTGGTGCCCAATGCCTGCTTTTTCAACTCCGGACTACGTGCACGACCATAGTCCGCCTGAACCTACAATGACGCACCTACTCAGCCGTCGTTCTGGTTGCTTACTATCAGCCCAGTAATCGTGCCACACCCTGCCTAGTCCCAGGGTATCGTGATACATCTAAGTGGGTTACTGCTGAAAAGGACCGCGTAACTAGGGTTTCTAATGGGTTAAGTGTTGTCATTCAAATTCGTGACTTAACCCTACCAAGTCATGTATCAAGTTGTTTAAGTGTGTTCAAGCGGTTCATGACTTAACCCTATCAAATCGTCGTGTCAAATTGGTTAAGTATATTCAATTGGCTCATGACTTAACCCTATCATGTGGCATTAATTCATTAATGCACCCCAACCTCTCACATTAGACTAGTTATTGTGGTCACTGGATTTGCCGGGCGGTTCCGGGTAGATTTACACAACAACATAGTCTAACCTCGGGTTTTAAGTGCGATATGACCAACTACCCACATTGGATCTTATTGTTTGCAGTCACTGGATTCGCCGGGCGGTTCCGGGCAGATTTACACTGCAAACTCAACCCAACCTCGAGTTGGCCATTTTCAAATTCATTCTAGCGTCATGTCCATGTTCAAGTTTTCATGTCAAGTTCATGTCCATATCCAGGTTCAAGTTATAACAATGTTCTTGTTTCAAGTTCATAGTAAATTTAGGTTTTTCCTAATCTACCCAATCGCATTCCCATCGCACGTAAACTCGAATCGATACAAACGAATCTAATTAGGGAATAACATAGAAAGAACTGGTATAAGGTGGCAAAAGTGATAACAAGTTAAGCATGGCATAACTTGAGATAAATGATTACAACAATACTGGCATATGGAATAATGGTCTCAAATATCAAATCTAGCAAAATAGGGTGATAGTCATGGTAACAGTTGACATAAGATAATAACCCCAAACTTGTGAATAACAATTGTTTCAAAATCACAGGCATTAATATTACAAACATTAAGGGTTTTAGAGTTATAACATGTATAGGTCCCAAATCAATTTCATATAAATCTTATACAAGTCAAGATTCAAGATGGATAGATCCAAGGTGAACAAATAGTAGATCCAAAATAATAGATCCAAAATGAACAATGATAGATCCAAGATATACAATGATAGATTCAAGATAATTATCATATTTAGGTTCAATCGCGATTTACAACATGTCCATATTAAGTTTAAAGTTTAGATCTAAAAGTAACTGGGGCTTACAGATCGTAGTTAGAGAATTAGAAAACAAAGAGGCGATGTTGAATCTCGAGTCTAACAGAAATTCCCCAAACAACAATACTCTACACGTAGCCTTGTTGGAGAAGAAGCAATCCCTTTTCTCTAACTTTTCAACTAGGGTTTTAGCAGCATAAGGCCAGAGAGAATTTGTGTAGAGAGACTAGAGTTAGGGGCTGTTTATATAGGGTCTGGCCAATGAATTTAGACAGAAATCGGTCTAGAAACATCAGAGTGAATTCTGACTCAAAAATGGGCTCGGCAACCAGGTCGACACCCAGGTCGACTCTATGGTCGACCTGGTCCTGGGCAGGTCGACACTATAGTCGACCCCCAGGTCGACCTGGTCTTGGGCAGGAAATTTCCCACCCAGTCCGTTCTGGGGTTTAAATTCGAAATTTGAATTCGAATTCTGAGCTGTTCTGAACTTGAAAATTTCTGAAAACTTCGAAGGGTCATAACTTGGTCATACAGACTCCGATTTTCGAAAACTCGGACTCGTTTCCAAGCAGAATTTCGAGACGAATGCAATGACGTAACCCGTTGCCCTTGATTATTATCTTAAAAATTAATTATGTCTTGATCTATGGTTATAACACGTTATAAAAATACGGGTTGTTACATTCTCCCCTCCTTAAAGGATTTCGTCCCCGAAATCTCTAAGTTAGGAAGAACGTATCCTACCATCCATCATCCATCTACTCAAAACATCATCCACAAGCAACCATTGCCCTTAAAAGATTTCTAGTGCTGTATGAACATATGCAGAAATTGGGTGTATATGTACTTATCTAATGCAAAAGATCATGCAGTTACTGATTTAGTAAACCTCCTTAATGCAAGATATGTTAGTGTAATGAGTCCAACATGTATGCAAATCCCTAACATAATTTATAATCTCTACATGAGTGCACATAACATTCATTCATATGCAACATCCAAGTGATAGCATAACAAGTTTCATCCATGTACAAGTATAAGAACTCATGCATATGCAACATGAAAATGTGACTGCTTCGATCTAGTGCCTAATGTGTGTAATGCATCCACTAGCAATCACTTGCAAACACTTGCAACCATTTGCAAACATCAACCATAGCATGTTTCAATTACATGTTTACATCCATATGGTTCTACCTAAGGTTCTCGAGATAAGATCGAGAAGATAACAAGGCAAACATAGGTAGTAGAAGCATGATACGAAAGGTTTTCAAGTTTATAGGAAAAGAGATCGAGAATGTACCTTCAAAAAGAAATGGGTAAAGCACGCGTATCTTCTCTTCGGTTTCCCAAGTTGCGTCTTCTTGGGCTTCACTCCACTGTACTTTAACTAGCTTGACTTCTCGATTCCTAAGCTTCTTGATCTCCGTTCCTAAGATACGAATCGGAACTCGCCTCAATGTTGCTTCTTTTTCCACTTCTACGCCTTTAAGGATGCTTGGCTCAACCACTTCGGCCGACTCATGTAAGCACTTTCGGAGATGCGAGACGTGAAAGACATTGTGTGCTCCGGTCAGCTTCTCGGGTAAGTCTACCTTATAGGCTATCTGCCCAATCCTCTCAGTGATAGGGAACGGTCCTACGAACCTTGGTGCTAGATTTCCAACCGCCCCAAAACGAACCACATTGCGTAAAGGAGAAACTTTTATAAAGACCATATCCCGACTTCGAACTCTAGGTCTGTCCTTCTCTTGTCCGCATAAGATTTCTGTCTATCTTGGGCCGTTTTCATCCGTCTTTGTATCAACTCAATCTTCTCAGAAGTGTCCCTTATCATGTCTGGCCCAAGTATACGCCTGTCTGTCGTCTCCCACCAACAAGTTGGTGACTTGCACGGTCTTCCATACAGGACTTCGAATGGTGCCATTACGATGCTAGCTTGGTAACTATTATTATATGCAAACTCCACGAGAAGAAGATGGTCTTCCCAAGTACCACTAAAGTCAAGAATGCATAGCCTCAAAAGATCCTCTAATACCCTATTTACCCTTTCGGTTTGTCCATCCGTCTATGGGTGATAGGTCGTGCTTAAACTTAGTCATGTACCCATTGCTTCTTGTAGACTATTCCAAAACTGGCTAGTGAAAATCGGGTCACGATCACTAACTATACTAGAAGGAACCCCGTGCAACCGTACTATCTCTCGAAGGTAAATAGATGCTAGCCATGATGCGGTCCTCTTGCTTTTCACAGGAATGAAGTGATCACTTTTCGTGAGTCTATCAACTATGACCCATATGCTAGTATTTCCCTTCCTTGACCTAGGCAGTCCATCCACGAAATCTATCGAGATACTCTCCCATTTCCATTGCGGAACCTCCAAAGGATGTAATAGCCCACTGGGCTTCTTCGACTCGGCCTTTACTTGTTGGCACACCATGCACTTCGAAACGAACTCTGCCACGTCATTTTTCATTCCAGGCCAAAAGAAATTGCGTTTCATATCCCTGTACATCTTATCCCCTCCGGGATGTATGGTCATCCTCGAGTGATGCACCTCCTCGAGGACTTTCCTTACTAAGTCTCCCACTTGTGGGACACATAGCCTTCCATCACGCCTTAGCCATCCCTTGTCATCTATGGCATACCTACCGAGGTGACTTGACGTCTCACCAATAATCAGCTTGTCCATGATTTCGACTATCTGTGGGTCTTCCTTCTGTGAAGTCCCTACTTGATCTAGGAGTGTAGGTCTTAACTCAAGAGATGCTAGCGTAGCAGCCAATGACTCAACAGCAGGTGTAAAATCAAAGGTTGCTATAAACTCAAGGCTTTTCCTTTCAACAAACAAGGGGCTCAAAGTCAACCTTTTTCTACTTAACGCGTCCGCCACCACGTTACCCTTGCCAGGGGTATAAGCTATATCAAAGTCATATGATGCCAAGAATTCCATCATCCGCTGTTGTCTCAGATTCAAATCTTTCTGTGAGAAGAGGTATTTGAGCCATTTGTGGTCGGTATACAGCTCGAACCTCTCCCCTAGAAGATAATGGCACCAAGATTTAAGTGCAAAAACAATCGAGGCCAACTCTAAGTCATGTGTGGGATAGTTTTTCTCATGAACTTTAAGTTGTTTGCCCCCGTAGCATATCACTCTTCCATCTTGCATTAGGACAACGCCTAATCCCGTGCCGCACGCATCTGTGTACACCGTAAACGTCTTGCCTCCATCGGGTAATGCCAAAACTGGAGCTGAAGTAAGGGCTTTCTTAAGCCTTTAAAAAGCAACGTTACACTCTATGTCCCATGCAAAAGCTAGGTTCTTCTTTGTTAACTTAGTAATAGGGGCTGAAATCTTAGCGAAGTCCTTAATGAACTTCCTGTAGTAGCCTGCCAAACTGAGAAAGCTTCTCACCTCCGTTGCATTCTTAGGAATTTTCCAGTCTTGCACCGCAACTACCTTTGCGGGGTCCACAGCTATGCCTTGCTTTGAAACTACATGTCCAAGAAACCGAACTTCCTTCCTCCAAAAATTGCATTTGGAGAACTTAGCCAAAAACTAGTGTGCTCTAAGCGTATCCATGACTTCCTTGAGATGCCTAGCATGCTCTTCTTCATCTTTTGAGAAGATCAAAATATCGTCCACAAAAACCACCACAAACTTGTTAAGGAACTCCCGAAACACCCTACTCATCAAATCTACAAAGTACGCGGGTGCATTCGTTAACCCAAACGGCATGACAAGCCATTCGAAGAACCCATCTGGAGTCCTAAACACAGTTTTTTCAGTGCTATCCTCAGCCACTCTAAGTTGATGGAATCCTGTGGCTAGATCGAGTTGAGAGAAAATAGATGCTCCCACAAGCTGGTCAAACAAATCATCGATTCTTGGCAGTGCGTGCCTATTCTTTTTCGTCAGCTTGTTTAACTCACGATAATCTACGCACAGACGAAGCGAACCATCCGCTTTAGTAGCGAATACCACCAGAGCACCCCATTCAGAAATGCTTCGTCTTATGAAATTTTTCTCAAGCAACTCCTTAACTTGTTTACTGAGCTCTCTTCTTTCTCGCGGGGCCATGTGCCTAATGGGCAATGAAACTGGCTTGGCATTATCAACAAGATAAATTCGGAAGTCTATCTCGCGTTTAGGCGGTAACCCCTTTACCTCATCAAAGACATCTAGATATTCTCGGACCACTCTTACAGATTGCAAATTGTCGATGGATGAGTCAAGAGATTCTAGATAACACAACATGACTGGACCCTTCGGGTTACAAGAAATTTCAAGGGAATTACCAAGGCGAGTCATAAGCCTCACTACCCTTCGTTCACAATCAAGAATGGCTCCATAATTGGACAACCAATCCATACCTAGGATCAAACCGTACCCCATAAATCCGAGAACATAAGCATTACACGTGAATTCTATGCTTAAGATAGAAATCCTCAAATCCACACAAACCATAGATAAATGAGCGGAGCCCCCAATTGGAATTGAAACACTAACGGGATCCTCAACAAGACTAGTACTTAGGTGTAGATTTTCAACAATATCAGAAGAAATAAAAGTATACGATGCGCCAGAGTCAAATAAGGTTCGAACAGGAAATTCAGAAATGTAAACAAGGCTTTCTACAGAAATATTACTACCTCGGTCAAGAACTGGAGTGGTGTTGAGAGCATGCAACTGCCCTCCAGAAGGTCCTGCTCGCTGGGTCTGCCCTTGCCCTTGTCCTTGCTTCTAAGGGCAATCCTTACTGAAGTGTCCAGTTTCACCACAATGAAAGCATTCACCCAACTTTCTCTTCTTCCTTCTACAATCTTTAGCTAGATGTCCCGCAATACCACAAAAGTTGCACTTCCTTGTCTCACGTGGTTTGTTAGCATTGTTGTTGTTCTTGTTATTCTTGTTGCCTCCCTTCTTGAAGTCAACCTTCTTATTCTGAGTCTCATTAGGCTTAATCTCCTTCTTGCTATGTAACAACCCGGAAAATCGGAACTAATTTAAAATTTTATTTTAAGAATTTTTTTGTTAAAAACATGCGATAAATGATAAACATAACTTAGAATGTTTTGGTTTAGAGAATTCAAGACATGAAATTGATTTATAATTAACACTTAGCTTTAAAAATATGTTAATTAGCTTAGATTTGTAAACATGACATTTATTATGTAAACATGCTATTTTACATTGATTTTAAACATGTTAATAATTGGCATTGATTAACATTGATTTGTGAACCTGTAAACATGTTAATATAAACACAGTTTTGTTTGGAAGTTGGTAAAAATATAAAAATCATATCTTTATTGTAAATGTAAACATATTTTTTGGAAATTTGCTATACAATAAAAATCATCCTTTTTATTGTAAAATGTAAACACATGAATTTGGCATTTATTGCTAACGCATAAATAAGTAAATGATACATAAGAAAATGATAAAAGCATTTATTTGCTTTAATTGTTTCTACTAAGAATTTTATGAACATTAAGACAAGATTTTTGAATTATTAATCCATGTAATTGATTTATGAATTATTAATGGAAGTAAATTAACATTGATGATTTATTTAATGTTTGAATGAAAAGTGAATTTAGTTGATAAACCGTTACTAAATTATAATAAAAAATTCATTGATAAGTATAAATTTTATGAAATTAAATTATAATATAGTAAACATAGGATTGATGTAAAATTGGAGAGAATAAGGTAACGATTATTGATATATTATAATAAATAGCTATCACTGATCGTATGGAATGTATCATTGATCATATGGAATGCATCCACACATGCATTCCCAATAGAAAATGTAGTTAAATCTCCATGAAAAAAAAGGAATTTTCTTCACAAAGCATGTGTAATCATGGAAGTAAATTTAAATGCATTCCTGAAATCAACCCTTCGTTTATTCATTTCTTTCCGTTCACTCTCTCTCTCTCTCTCCTTGTTAATTACCTTTGAAATTTGAATAAAAAAAAGGAAAGAAAAGTTTTCTTTATTTTGAAATTAATGTTTACCGCTTCATGTATGTTTCTTATTCCTATCTTTTCTCTCCACTTATGTATTTTATCCTAATTTCCATTCATTCTTAGAACCACTCCCATTCTTTTTCTTCCTCTTTATATTTACCGTGTCTCTTCTTTTATCACTTCCAATGAAAAATACTTTCTTCCCTAAATCATATTCCTCACCTAAATTGTTTTTCCCAATTTATTAGCTCCGTGAAACCTTCTTCTCACATACTTCCCCTATTCCCGGCGTGTATGTGCCCTTCCAAGCTCTCCAACTAACGGCACCCAAAACCGTTAACTACAGCTGAAGAAATTGTGATTCAAAGTTTTGAACAATTCAAGAACCCGATAAATTCGGCAATCCTGCTGTAACGACCCGGAAAATCTGAATCAATTTAAAAATTTTAAATTGGCTAAAATAGTGGATTTTAATTATTTAAAATAAATATTTTAAATAATAGCAATGAAAAGTGAGTTTGAATCGATGTTTGAAAACGAATATAATCACTTTGAATTATGAACAAGGCCTGAAATGGCGCGGTAGTTTAAAATTTTGAATTCAAACTTCGACATACTGTAACGGGTACAAAACAAAACGGATTTGAGTGAAACCAAAAATATTTAAATCTGTAAGTGAATACCTTTCTAACGAATCTGAAAAATCGAAGTTTCATAGCGGGAAGCAAAAGTTATGGCCAAATGAATTTTCAGAAAGGTCGTTATGGAATTTATATAGCCCGTGAAATTGGCCATTTTGCAAACGACCTCGGAATTCGACGAAACCACTTTTGTTGGATCCGGGATGTGAAGTTATTGCTAGGTTTCAAATTTCATAATTTTTGAAGCTAGTATGTGAGCGTGGCAAAGGAAAATGTGATTTGATCAATTATAGTTAAATTGGATCGACCAGAAATGGGCCTTTTTGCAAACGGTCTCAGAATTCGATGAAACTAATTTTTTTGGGACCGTATCGTCAAAACATAGCTAGATTTATTTTTCTGGAATTTTTCGAATCAGTTTGTGGCCCTGGAGAATTGAAATGTACGTTCAAATCAAATATTGAATGTTATATATTTTAAATTGAAGGAAAACTAACTGAAACAGTCGAATGGGCCTACGAAACATATCCCATTGTGTTCGGAATGGGGGCAAAATGCTAGGGACGACAGTCGTTGGGTTTGGACTGGTGTTCGTGTGGAATAGGGGGTATTTTTGGGATTTTTAAAATATATAAATAAATAAAAAACTCTCACTGGACATGAATTCTCTCTCTCCCCGTAACCCATCAGAACGAACGACGGAAGCAGCTTCAAATCTTTTCCCCACGATTGCTCCAAATCCACTCAAGTAAATCGATCAGTCCTGTAGGGGTTTTCGCAGAGATTTTCAACGGCTTCAAATCCATATAGGATTGGGAATTTATCATCGCGTATTGAGGTCGGATCGACCTCCTGAAGTCAACGACTTCGCCGCTGTCGTGCTCCTTCCTCCGACGATCGATCTGGGCAACTCCACCAGGTTCCGGCGCGTGACACCTTGCTCTACGACGTAGTGAAGACCGATTTCCCTCTCGTGCTTCCGTTTGGGAAAAAAATTCAAACCCTAGTTTTGAATACCACGTTGAAAGGGTACGGGTTATATTATTTAAACTGATTTTCACACTTTTAAGTGTTGCAAACTTTGAAAAACCATATCTTTTTCGTGTGTGATCGAAATTCAGTGAAACAAGAGACAGTGGACCCGTGTGGACGTCTTCTACATTCTAAAAGAGACCGCATATTTTTTTGAGCCTTCTGCTATTTTTGGTGGAGTGGAACCCAATGTGAGATTTCTAATTTATAAACGATGGAAAACGACGATGTATAAATTATATAGTCGATGTATGGGTTATATAAGCGTTGTACACCTCATGTATAAGCGTTGTATAAGTTGTACGTTCGATGTATAAGTTGTATATGCATTGTAAAAATTATATATGTGTTGAAATAGAAGTGAAATGCTATATATATATATATATATATATATATATATATATATATGCCCCTTGTCCACAAACCATGGACGATATTTACTGGTTGTGATTGGTGTGAAAATTGATTAATAGCGAATGGTTGATTGGAATTGTTTGTGGTTGATATTGATTGATTGTGGTTGAAAAATACCCGTTTGTGGTTGAGAAATATTTGGTTGAAACCACATAGGATTAGTTTGTGGAAATGAAAAAAATATACATGCCGCCTGCGTGCGAACTAGATGCATGATTCCCCATTGTCAAAAGCTGCGAGGCTTTAAGGTAGAGCGAGGAGCCGTACTAGGGACGGTCCCGGTTTTGACTACCCTGCCGTTATGCTGCCGAAATTTTGAATAATATTCATGTGTTCGAATTATTTTCATTTGTTGAAACTATATTTATTTGTTGAATAGAAAACCTTATTGTGTTGAATTGTAATTCATTCGTTGAATTGAAAATCATGTGTTGAATGGTATTCGTGTTTTAAATATAAAAATCACATTTTTATCTATATATATAAACTATAGAAAACCTTCATGTGTTGAATCGAAATTCATTCGTTGAATTGAAATTCATGTGTTGAATGGTATTCGTGTTTTAAATATAAAAATCACATTTTTATCTATATATATAAACTATAGAAAACCTTCATGTGTTGAATCGAAATTCATTCGTTGAATTGAAATTCATGTGTTGAATGGTATTCGTGTTTTAAATATAAAAATCACATTTTTATCTATATATATAAACTATAGAAAATCTTCACGTGTTGAATCGAAATTCATTCGTTGAATTGAAATTCATGTGTTGAATGGTATTCGTGTTTTAAATATAAAAATCACATTTTTACTCTATATATATAAATTATAGAAAACCTTCATGTGTTGAATCGATATTCATTCGTTGGATAGAAAATCATATGTTGAATGGTATTCGTGTTTTAAATATAAAAATCACCTTTTTATCTATATATATAAACTATAGAAAACCTTCATGTGTTGAATAGAAATTCATTCGTTGAATTGAAATTCATGTGTTGAATGGTATTCATATTTTGAAATAAATTGTTTTATAATAAAAATCATATTTTTATCATCGATATGAACTATATAAAATAATCTTGTTTTGAAATAAATTGTTTTATAATAAAATTCCAATTTTTATCACCTATATTAACTATATAAAATAGTCTAGTTTTGAAATAAATTATTTTACATTAAAAATCACATTTTTATTATATACATGAATTGTTAAAAATAGTGAAGTGTTGAAATAGAAGACAGTTGGATAAAAATATAATTTTTATCAAATGTATGAAAATTACATTGTTTTGAAATTTAAGGATCGATATATATATATATAAATAGAATTGAAATAAATCGAATAACGACGCTGCAGTTCGTATTTTGAAACCGTGATTTCAAACGATTAGTGCGGGAGATCCGACCATCGGATTTTCCTGAAATCGCAACCGTTGGGTTCGCTTTGGAAATATCTTTCCAACGACACCAACTTTGTAAAAATCCAACAGTTGGATTGTCTAGAATGTTTAATTAAAATATGAAGAAAAACAGCACCAGAATCGATTATATATATATATAATTATATTAAATCGAATAACGACGTTGCAGTTCGTATTTTGAAATCGAAACTTCAAACGATTATACCGGGAGATCCGACCATCGGATTTTCCCGAAACTGGAACCGTTGGATTCGTTTTGAAAAGATCTTTCTAATGATGTAAATTTTGTGAAGATCCAACGGTATATTTTCAGATATGTGTAAACCAAATCTGAAGAAAAACAGCGCCACGGCCGCGTTATGGCCCGAAGCGTCGTTTTGAATAAATTGGCTATTTTAAAATAAATAAAAATAGCGATAAATCATTATAAAATATTATAAACGATATGGATGTGAAATTTATAAACTAACTGAAGGTTGGCTAAGTCGAATGGTTTCTTGGGTATTGATCTGATGTTGGTTTCGTCCTCCGGGGTTAATATTTGGGAAATCGTTCTCTTACTGATTGACGGTTAGTGACTAATGAATTGAAATGATGCGTATGTATGTTAGTGTTGCACTTGTTTATTATGTACGCGAGTTGCTCAGAAAGACCGGGTTTATCCCATTCTAAATAACTGATTTGACGATAAGAAGTCGAAGATGAAGACGGGGGTTGAAGACCGATCTTCACCTCGTTTGGATGGTCACTGAGGTCCTGATTGAGAGGCATCCCGAAATATGGATAATGAGTGGTAATCGTCCAGACGTACGTGGGAATCGATGAATATGCGAGGTATTTAGTGCCTCCGGTTTCGTTCAGACCCCGAACGGACTTGCAAATGGACAGTGTGTCTGACATTGGGATTTATTCTGTGTGATTGATAGCCATCAGTTGCACGGTGTGAATTGCCTGTGTGGCATGCTAAGATGCAGTGATCAGGGCTTCTGTTGAAAAGCAAAGTCTTGTGGTGATGATCAAAGCACCGCCTGTGTGGCGTAGCTTTGTGTACAACGTGAATTCGTGAACCTCACACCCGGTATGAACCAGAAACGGGAGAAAGGACCTCAGGGAGGACATGCGTTTCTTTCTAGTTAGAAGTGGCGTCAGTGGTTTTACACGCCCTGACGAGTTTAACTTATGTGGTTGTTACTGTTGCGAGGCGCCCTCGGACGATCCGGGTCCGATGGAGTCATTTTTTGGCTCATTTACACCCCAAATGGTGGGGAGACGCATTGTTCAGGAATTTTAATCCACATCGGTGGAGCGGCCCTGTCGCTCCAAGGGCCCACCTGAGTCTGGGTCCTGAGGCTCGAGCTAGAGAGTCTCAAAGTCGGTAAGGACTATCTTTTGCCTTGGTTCATGACGGAAATCCAATTTCCAAATACGACATCGTGCGGTTTTGATTGTATATATATATGGTGACATGATATATGGTACCCATGACGTCTATGATTGATAGTTATGATTCGAAGTTGTTTTTGAAACGTGTAAACACTAGCAATAATATCAAATGCTTTTGTTTTATTCGTATCAAGCATATTTTGGCTATTATAAGGTAAAACTCTATCCTCCGGTTTGTGTTGCATTGTGTGATGGGAACTGAGTCTTATAATGGCTTCATTTTTATAAAAAGCATTGCGATGTTTAAAGAAATGATTTGTTTTAAAGCACTGGAAATCCAATTGAGTAAACCCGTTCCACGAAAGTGGCGTGGTCCTGTGATTAGCCATATTTGAAATGTGTTGAGTAGATTTCTCATACCAGTCCCATGACTGACTTGTAGTTTGTTTCACTTTCAAACTCGGGTGCCCCTTTTTCTACACGGGCAGCCTTGTATTCAGGTTTAGCAGACTTTATCCGGATAGCTGGAGCTGAAGATGGATTCTATCACTTATCTCTTTTTATGTTGTTCAGCTCCTATTGTACATTAGCTTTATTTCCGCTGTAGACATTTATGTATAGCTGAACTGTATTTGTACTAAGTATGATCCTGTATGCTGTGTAACTCTGATGTTTATGTTTATCCAGTATATTCTATTGTGCATTATCTGGTGTATTTATTTAATTCTATTCTGCTGTTATCTGTTTATGTGTTATATTCCAAAGATTACCCTTGCCACCGTCAGTACGGGGTTTGGGGTCGTCACACCTGCAACAACGCAACGTCACACAACACCATAGATCTGTTGTGTACAAGCTTATGACTTCCAATTCGTTCTAGATCTAACAAATACAAAGGTGAGAATTTCTAATCTATTTTTAATTTATTTTCTAGAATAAAATAATATTCTGTATATTTGAATGCATGTAATAATTCAGATATGTGCTTGCGCTGCAATTAGTTAAATTTATTTTTTATCGCTAATTGATATATCTAAATATATGATGATAATCACTTCTGCGATGCTTTGTGTTTAGATATTGGTTGATTTGAAATAATGGGTAGTTCGGCAATAAAGTTTGGATCTTTCATTCGGATTCATAAAATAAATAAAGTTTGGATCTTTAATTGGGATTCATAAAATAAATAAAGTTTGGATCTTTCATTTTGATTCATAAAATTTGTGTGGTGTATGTTATGAATTATGAACATAAGATCAGTGTTGAGTATTTACACTAAAACAAGTATAAACAAGTATGAATCCTGAAATTTTTATCGTTTTCATGAAACTTATAAATTGCATATATAAATTAGCGTTAATGCAAAATATGAAAAGAAGATTAGTAAATTTGAGTTAAATGGAAACACGAGTTATAGTCATATTTTTAGCATTAATGAACCATAATTATATTTTGGCGTTAGTGGAAAAAGTGAATCATAATTATATATTTTAGCGTTTAAATAGGAATAGAATAAAAAGGATTACATTTTCATGTAATCAAAGAAATGGACAATGGATTATATTTTCTTATAATCAAAGGAATGAATAAAAGATGACATCTTTATGTAAATAAACATATCTTTAGCGTTTTTAGTTAAAATATGAATATAATTATATTTTTAGCGTTTTAGATGGAACATGTAATAATCATATTTTTATTGTTCTTAGCTAATACATGAATAAACTTTTTTTTTTTTACCGTTTTGGTTTAAAACAAGGAATTAAGATTGTTTTCACAGTTGATGTGGGAACAAGAAATTAAGATGGTTTTCACCGTTTATGTTGAAATAAGGAATTAGAATTATTTTCACGGTTTATGTTAAAACATGAAATTAAGATTATTTTTGTCGTTTATGTAGAAATATGAAATTAAGGATATTTGTAGTGTTTTTGTAGAAACATGGAAATAAACATATTTTTAGAGTTTATATAAAAACATGAAAATAAATATACTTTTGTGTTTAAGTAGAAACGTGAAACATTATCATATTTTAATGACATATCACTGCATATGAATGAAATCATATTTTAGAGTAGCGTCACTGCATATGAATGAAATCATATTTTAGAGTAGTGTCACTGCATATGAATGAAATCATATTTTAGAGTAGCGTCACTGCATATGAATGAAATCATATTTTAGAGTAGCGTCACTGCATATGAATGAAATCATATTTTAGAGTAGCGTCATTGTATATGAATGAAATCATATTTTGTTGTTGCGCCATTGCATATGAATGAAATCATATTTTGTTGTAGCGTCACTGCATATGAATGAAATCATATTTTGTTGTAGCGTCACTGCATATGAAATTAAGATAAAATGAACACATATTTTAATGTATGTTAAATTTAGTTGAAATGAATATATTTTAGCATTATGTCAATATAGTGAATATGAACATAATTTTGTCGTTGTGTCATTTTATTTAAAATAGACACATATTTTAGCGTATGTCATTTTAGATAAAATGAACATATTTTTAGCATTATGTAAATTTAGTTGATATGAATTATATTTTAGCGTTAAGTTAAAATTTGTTTACATTAGAAAATAATGATTACACTAGCAAGTATGTGTACGTTAGAAAATATGTTTACGTTAGATATGTTTACATTAGAAATTGTGAATATGAATTTGGCGTCATGTCATTTTAGTTAAAATGAACATATTTGTAACATCATGTCGTTCCAACTAAAAAGATCATATCCTTAAATGTTAGTTTAAGTTGAAATAAAAGATTTGCATTTTTATTTGAAATTTATAAACATGAAATTTAGTTGAATAAATAGACTGAACATTAAAAAAATTCATTTTTAATGTAAGTTGCTTCTATTAGAAAGATCACATTTTTATTATTATTTATTATTTAATAAATAAAAATGTGAAATAGAATTTAAGTATTAATTTAACATAATACATTGTTGTTACATATGAACATGAATGTGTTGTATTTCATCATTACATGATTGGTTATGTAGGTGTATGTTTGTTTGTTATGATTGAGCGTATTTGCGTGTTAACAACCTAGCATGATTTATATTTATTATAAATATAAATTATAATTAAACGATTCGCGCACGCGCAGTTCGCGTTTTGTAACTCCAACTTTGTATGATCATAACGAAAAATCCAACGGTTAGATTTAGAGATATGTGAAATTCAAAATTTCACAAAAGCAGCGCTAAAACCTTATATGACCCGAGACGTCGTTTTTAGAAGAAAAAAAACGAGTTATTTTTATTGAAATATAATAGGATTAAAATTGTTACAAATTATGTAACGACCCGTATTCTACACATCATAGGATTGTAGAATATTTATTTCTTTCCCGTATGAAGTCGTATGGTCATGTAACTTTGGGAAACATCCACTAGAGTGATTTCCCATGTTCGTGATTTTTGTCGATTTTTAAATGACCATTTTGCCCTTAGTTGGTACTGTTTTGGCCATAACTTTTGATTGGAAAGGAATTTTGACCTGAAACCACTTCCATTAGATTCGTTTGATGGTTTACCTATCCGTAGAGTGGTCATAATAGCCAAACGGAATTACCGTTTGGGAGATATGGCTGAAATAAGGTTTGGAGGGTGAAAAACTGCTTAACCGGGCCAAATCGGGTGATTAGTGAGTAGGCCCATAACCCATTTCGGGATTAGGGTTATGGGAAGACTGAAATGAGATAGAGCATCATTCTATTTCAGTTTTCTAGCCTCCACTTATCACCAAGGAACCCTAAAAATGGCCTCCAACCTCTAAATCACCTCCAAATCACCTTTTGGTCAAGGATTTGGCTTAGCAACCCCTAATCAAGGAAGATCTACACCAAATCAACATTGGAGCTGCTGTTTAGGATTGGGATTTGCATCAAATCAGAGATTTATTTCAGATCTTAGTTTATTTGTGGCTAAGGTGAGTGATTTGCATAGTTTTGCACTAATTATGGCTAATTAGGGGTGATTAGTGTTAATTAGCGAATTTAAACATGATAAAATTCGGGAAAAATGTTCATAAATTCCTAAATAATGTTTTAGACATCTGATATGAATTTGGGTTAATTTGGTTAAGTTTTGCTAATCCTATTATTAGTTTCACCTAAACATGCTTAAGGGGAAGTATGAGATTTTGGGGTATGTTTGATCCATTTTAACCTATTATATTGATGTTTGTGGTTGATTATGCATGTTGCTATGACTGTATGAAATGCTTTGTGATTGATTTCAATAGTTAGAATGGTCGAAAACGTCGTCAAATGGCGTAAACACTTGCTGGAACAGTTTCAGAAAACAGTGCAGGTTTCGGATCAGATCAGATGTAGGGCTCGGATCGGATATGTTGAACTGGGCAAGTAATCCGATCGGATCGGAGCCTGACACTTGGGAAATTTTGGCAAAAAGGAAGGCCACGCTAACTGAACTGGGATCGGATCGGATTAAGGAAGACGGATCAGAGTGGAAGCAAGAAGACGGATCGGAGCGGAAGCATGAAGACGGATCGGAGCGGAAGCATGAAGATGGATCGGATAGGAGCATGTGAAGGATTAAGGAGGACGGATCAGAGCGGAAGCACGAACTGGAGGTGGATGACACCCGACCCGAAGTAAAGCACCCGACCCGAACCAAGGAGAGACACCCGACCCGAACCGTATCAGAAGAAGACCCGACCCGAACCAATGGAGGACACCCGACCCGAACCGATAGCTTGAAGAGAACCCGACCCGATCCAGTATTGACCAATAACCCGAGATGCAAAGGTAGTCCAATATGGGAAGTTAGAGCTCAGGATCCAGTTGGGAACCAATGAGTTCACTTCATGGTTGGGCTTTGTTGCGGGACGTGTGCTAAGGAGTTGTCGACGTTCATAACTTCGATTCACCACTGAAAATGAATGATGGCTATTTATCAGTGCAGTAGGGTCATTATGACCTGAGGGGCAAGGTGATGGAAGCAAGACTACGTTATCAGTGCAGTAGGGTCATTATGACCTGAGGGGCAAGGTGATGCGTAGTAAGACTATGAGCCAGCGCAGATGGGGTGAACAACTCCATGGGGCAAGTGGACATAGTAAGGATAGGTAAGGCTATGAGCCAGCGCAGATGGGGTGAATAACTCCATGGGGCAAGTGGACATAGCGAGGAATTAGTGGCTACGTTATCAGTGCAGTGAAGCCATTTATGACTTCATGGGGCAGAGTGATCGTAGCAAGGCATGTTGGGTGATCGAAGTGGTGAATATCGTATGCTTTACGCACTGAGTGAGAGATGTGAGGAAGGATGCTATGTTTGATTGTTGCCATCATTATGACATGCACACCTCCCCCACCTCCGTATCTTTACACCGTTTGATATGGTACCTTAGAGTGTTGTACAACATGTAGTGCTAACTCTTTGGTTGCAGGTCCGGTTCAGGTATGTTTTAGTCTACCTGTTATTGTTCACTTTAGATGCTTATCGCTCATACCAGGCTTTATGTCTGACCCAGAGTTTTATGTCTCCTCTTATTACTCTGGGTGCTCACACGAGCAGACTAGAGACAGGTTAGCTGGTGATGCGCGAGTAGCTGATTCGGAGGCGGGCAGGAGGCTTCCACGTATGATATATATATATATATATATATATATATATACACACATTCTCCCTGTGTCGTTGGTGGTCGCTACTTGGGCATTAGTAGTGTACCTCCTTTATCTTACTTTTGCTTTGAGACAGTTTGAAAGTTGTAATAAGCTGTATTTTGGATTTCCGCTGCTATGATGTTTAGTTCTGGTTTTCAGCTTATGCACTGTCTCTCCTGTTTTATGTCAAGTATGTTATTATTATATTTTATTCTATGCGCTGTGAGACATTCTACAGGTTCTTTGTATGTTCATTTCCTTCTTCCCTTTCCTTCTCATGACCCGTTCCGTGCTAACTGGACATGTGTACAGCGCACTTTTGGAGTAAGTGTTGGTTGGTGCGGGGCGGGCCATCACAAATTATTAATAACAATATGAAACGGGTTTTTAAATTAATATGCGAGGGTTATTTAGAAAGTCCGAATTTATCCCATTCCAAATAATTAAACGACGTTTAAAATCCAAGATTGGAAGACGACGATTAAAGACCGGCAATCTTCACATCGAATGGACGATGATGACTGATGCCTTAGAATGGCTCACTACCATGATAGGGTTAATAGTGGAAGTTTCCCAAATGTAGTGCGGATTTGTACGGATTTGGCTTTCGCTCAAACCCAGAGAATAAGCTTATAAATGGATTGTGTGTCTGACATCGTACTCCATTAAATATCATGTTATTGATTTTCTGTTTAATATATAAATGTTGGTGGCGGAGAATTTATTCTTTGCTTAACACCCGTTTATATGTTGATGGATGATCAATGGTACGGTATGGATTGACAATGTGGCACGCCAAGATGAAGATGATCAAGGCTTTGTTGAAAAGCAAGCCTTATGGTTATAACGTTAGTTCGCGAGCCTCACAAACCGGTTGAGTCTAAAACGGGAGAAGGGGACGCAAGGAGAACAACACTAATATCAAATTTGTTTTTATCGTATCAAGCATCTTTTGACCATTATAAGGTAAAACCCTATCCTCCGGTTTGCGTTGCATTGTGTGATGGGACTTGGGTCTTATAATGGTTTCATTTTTCTAAAAAGCATTGCGTTGTTTAACGATTTACTTTAAGTTATGCACGGCAATCCATTGGATTTGCCTTATTACTATTGATTAGTCTAGAATTCTCACACCAGTCCCATGACTGACCCGTTGTTTGTTTCCACCTTTGCAAACTCGGGTGCCCTCTTTTCCACACGGGCAGTCGAGTAGTTTGTCTACAGGTCCTTATCTCGAGCAGAATTCTGGATTGAAGCTTAAAGCTGTGTCCAGAGCATAGTTGTCTTCCGCTGCCTTAGTTATTTTATTTCCGCTGCAATGTATTAAAATATTGTAATTTACCTTCCGCTGTAATTTTATTCGATGTACTCTGATATTATTTACTCTGATGTAACATTAATGTAATGTTTATAAAAGTATGCTGTTGTTGTTGTATTCCTAAAGTTAAAGTATTCGTGGATTTCCAACTTTTGGGTCAAACTTGTGTGGTTTATGGTCGATCCAAAGAGTGGGAATTTACGGGTCTTTACATGCTATTCTTGTTTTCCTCATGAAGTAGGGTCATATCCACCAAGCTTTCAATGGTCGCCCCCATGGGTATATGAGTTATGGCCAAACTGTGTAGTGGCTCGTTCAATCCTCGAGCAAAGCGTATAGACTTCTTCTGGGCCGTATTGACCAAGTCCGAACCGAACCGAGCAAGCTGATTAAACCTATTCACGTACTCCCTAACAGACATGTCCCCTTGCTTGAGTGCTAGGAACCTCTCCATATGAAGGTTCTCTTCTGCTGACGATAAGAATTTAAGCCCAAACCTCTCTCTAAAGTCTGCCCAAGTCTCAACTGGCCTGGTAGCGTTGGTGATTTCCCACCAAAATGCAGCTTCCTCTTTCAACAACCAAGCTGCCAACTGAACTTTCCTATGATCCTCCACATCGAAGATAACAAACAAGTCTTCAGTCTCCTTTAGCCAGTTTCGTGCCTCAACGAAGGTTTCAGTTCCAATGAAGTTCTTGCCGCCCATTGCTTTAAAATCTTTGCATATTTTGGCAAAGGCGTTACCAGGAGGAGGAGGAACCGCGACCACTGGGGGAGGAGGAGGAGGGATGTCTGCCGGGCCCGCGCCGTTGGCCCTAGCTTCTAAGTACCTTTGGAACCATCTAGGTACGGGTACTCCCTCAGGAAGGTTAAGGTCAGACATGCTGAAAAATGAAAAGAAAAAGATTCAAACGAGCAAACAAAGGAAAGTGCTAATGGCTTTTGTGGAATAGCCTTTTCTTAAAAATAATTTTTTTCTTGAAAAATGCTTCTTTATAAATGGTTTTGAAAATAGTTTCAAAAGGTTTTTGAAACTTTTGCCCAGTCCGATAACCTTCTGCTCTGATACCAAATGTAACACCCCACCTCCGCTAGGGTCACTCACAAAGGGAATGCACTAGTTTTGGTGGAGCATTATCTGGGTAAACATGCACAGAGATATCACAAGACAAAACATAAATAAAGCAGCGGTAGAAATTAAAAATCAAATCTCATTACTTTCAAGAAAAGAGTCAAAACCTTATATACATCCAAAGTACAAATTGTCATTATTCCATTACATCAAGTTCTAGATAAAGAAGCATTAACTTAAAATAACAAAAGTAAATTATTCCCCAAGAATAGAGAAGTGCAACCATAACATAGCTTAAGACCAAACCGTACATGAGCTAACAGAAAGCAAGCTAAATCCAAGCTAAGAGCTAGAGTTTCCTCCCTGAGAACCTGGGAGGGGGGAAACGAAAGAAAAAGGGGCGAAAGAAAAAGGGTCAGTCATAAAGACTGGTAAGCCCTAGTGACTTTCAGTATAAAAACTAGTAAAGTTAAAAAGACATGAATAAGCGGAGAATAAACATAAGGATGATGATAAGTCTGGCATGATAATTAAGATAACAAGATAAATCAAGTCTAGCATCGCATATTCAAGATTCGCTGCACCAACTGTACTAATATTCTAACCCATGTCAAGTATTAACCATGAACTGATCCCTTGGCCCAATATCATGAAATGACCCTTTTCGGGGTCCTACAGTACGATCTACTAATCGATCGGCTCCCTACAAGTTCTAGCTCGTCATGTGTCGGTGTCATATGGCCCAATCACGAAATGTAGTCACCTGTGCTAGGTCCACCATAGGGTGTATCAAGCCCTAGGGTGCCAACCATCGACACGAATCAAGCACGCACAGTGTAAACCTACTGGTGCCCAATGCATACTTTTTCAACTCCGGACTACGTGCACGACCATAGTCCACCTGAACCTACAATGGCGCACCTACTCAGCCGTCGTTCTGGTCGCTTACAATCAGCCCAGTAATCGTGCCCCACCCTGCCTAGTCCCAGGGTATCATGATACATCTAAGTGGGTTACTGCTGAAAAGGACCGCGTAACTAGGGTTTCTAATGGGTTAAGTGTTGTCATTCAAATTCGTGACTTAACCCTACCAAATCATGTATCAAGTTGGTTAAGTGTGTTCAAGCGGTTCATGACTTAACCCTATCAAATCGTCGTGTCAAATTGGTTAAGTATATTCAAGTGGCTCATGACTTAACTCTATCATGTGGCATTAATTCATTAATGCACCCCAACCTCTCACATTAGACTAGTTGTTGTGGTCACTGGATTTTCCGGGCGATTCCAGGCAGATTTACACCACAACATAGTCTAACCTCGGGTTTTAAGTTCGATATGACCAACTACCCACATTGGATCTTATTGTTTGCTATCATTGGATTCGTCACGCGGTTCCGGGCAGATTTACACTGCAAACTCAACCCAACCTCAAGTTGGCCATTTTCAAATTCATTCTAGCATCATGTCCATGTTCAAGTTTTCATGTCAAGTTCATGTCCATATCTAGGTTTAAGTTATAACAATGTTCATGTTTCAAGTTTATAGTAAATTCAAGTTTTGCCTAATCTACCCAATCGCATTCCCGTTGCACGTATACTCTAATTGATACAAACGAATCTAATTAGGGAATAACATAGAAAGAACTGGCATAAGGTGGCAAAAGTGATTACAAGTCAAGCATGGTATAATTTGAGATAAATGATTACAACAATACTGGCATATGGAATAGTGGTCTCAAATATCAAATCTAGCAAAATAGGGTGATAGTCATGGTAACCGTTGACATAAGATAATAACCCCAAACTTGTGAATAACAATTGTTTCAACATCACAGGCATGAAAATTACAGACATTAAGGGTTTTAGGTCTATAATATGTATAGGTCCCAAATCAATTTCATATAAATCTTACTACAAGTCAAGATTCAAGATGGATAGATCCAAGGTGAACAAATAGTAGATCCAAAATAATAGATCCAAAATGAACAATGATAGATCCAAGATATACAATGATAGATTCAAGATAATTATCATACTTAGGTTCAATCGTGATTTACAACATGTCCATATTAAGTTTAAAGTTTAGATCTAAAAGTAACTGGGGCTTACAGATCGTGGTTAGAGAATTAGAAAACAAAGAGGTGATGTTGAATCTCGAGTCTAACAGAAATTCCCCAAACAACAATACTCTACACGTAGCTTTGTTGGAGAAGAAACAATCCCTTTTCTCTAACTTTTCAACCAGGGTTTTAGCAGCATAAGGCCAGCAAAGAGAGACTAGAGTTAGGGGCTGTTTATATAGGGTCTGGCCAACGAATTTAGACAGAAATCGGTCTAGAAACATCAGAGTGAATTCTGACTCATAAATGGGCTCGGCAACCAGGTCGACACCCAGGTCGACTCTATGGTCGACCTGGTCCTAGGCAGGTCGACACTATAGTCGTCCCCTAGGTCGACCTGGTCCTAGGCGGGAAATTTCCCGCCCAGTCCGTTCTGGGGTTTCAATTCAAAATTTAAATTCGAATTCTGAGCTGTTCTGAACTTGAAAATTTCTGAAAACTTCGAAGGGTCATAACTTGGTCATACAGACTCCGATTTTCGAAAACTCAGATTCGTTTCCAAGCAGAATTTCGAGATGAATGTAATGGCGTAACCCGTTGCCCTTGATACTTATCTTAAAAATTAATTCTGTCTTGATTTATGGTTATAACACGTTATAAAAATATGGGTTGTTACAGATTCTCTGGAAAATGATTAAGTATGTTACCGAAACTAGTCAAAATGTTTTATGCAAATTTGAATCATGGCTTTTTTACGAAGGAAATGAAAATCAAGTTTGGAGTAGTGTAAAAGGCATTCAAATTATTTTAGATTGTGATATTTTGGTTACCATTTTAAATTGTAAGAGTACGAGGTCCGATTTTTCAGAATTTGAAATTGATGAACAAGATTTGGAAATGTTTCATCACATATTCGAAAGCGATGAGCACATGAATTTTAAAAATCGCTTTTTCCGTCCAAAAGCAAGAATTGTCAACCTCGTACTTCAACATACCCTCACTCACTGTTCTTTAAATTTCAATAATCCTACCCTTAAGGTCCAAAAGCTCTTTTTTCCATCTTTGGTAATTATGATATTTACTGAACCGATGTGATTCTAAAAGAATTCAAGCCTAAAGAAATGTACACTAAAGAAGATATTCTCTATCATGGAATTTATCTAACCCTCATCTTTAAATACTTTGAAGTGGATCTCAAAGGAGAGGAATTTGTGCCAAGAAAGGTTTTTGACGCGGGAAATATATCCTTTATGAAAATTCCACTCTCCTTTAATCCTTATGAAACTTTTGCTAATAAACAAGCTCGAATGGAACAAGAGGAAAATCCAATGGAAATCAGTGAAGAAGAATCCTCTTGGAAAGTGAAGATTGTCCAACAAATAGTAGAACTGTATCCAAAGGATTACTTGTCCAAAACCAAGTCTAGTTAGCCAAGAACCAAAAGATGATCAAGAAGTCACCTAATTAAATTTCTTCTAAAATGAACAAATTCTTTGGCTATCATCTTCCTCCTCCTCATCCGCTGAAATCTAAGCTTATTAGTTTATGTTATCTTTCCGTGTAAGAACCCGTTACTTCCCCGTGAAGGAAAGCGTCGGATAGTTCGAGAACAAGCCACAACAGAACGCATACAAAAGAACATTTCATTGTATATTACAACAATGCATCAGATTACAAGAATATACAGAGTATAAACAAACATATATTACACAGAAATATCAGAGATTACAATAAATTACATAGCAGCGGAAAATAATACAATACACAACTAGAAGGAGATATACGGATACAAAGCTTTCCGGATATCGTTCCAGCTGTAAACCAGGATCTTGTGAATATAAATCTGCAAAACCTAAACTACTAGCTGCCCGTGTCAAAATAAGGGCACCCAGAGTTTAGGTTAAAACAATAAACTCCAGGTCAGTCATGGGACTGGTGTAAGAACTAAAACAGTTATTAATCTTTGTTTTTTTTAAGTTAGGTAAATCAAGGGACCACGCCGTATAACACGGAACGGGTTTCCTCCCAAGAATACTAGTGCATAAAACAAACAACGCAATGCTAAATAAAGAAAAATGAAGCTGTTATAAGACCCAGGTCCTATCACACAATGCAACGCAAGCCGGGGGATAGGGTTTTCCCTTATAACAGCCAAAGAATGCTTGATACGTTTAAAACAAATCATTTGATACTATTATCAGTGCATAGAGTATAAAACAACTTCAAATCATAAGTATCAATCATAGGCGGCATGGGTACCATATATCATGTTGCCATACTAGTTCTACAATTAAAACCGCAAATGTCACGTATTTGGAAATTGGATTTCCGTCTATGAACCGAGGCAAAAGATAGTCCTCAACCGATTCGAGACTCTCTAGCCCGAGCCTCAGGCAAGTACTCAGTCAAGCCTTGGAGCGACAGGGCCGGTCCACCGATGTGGATTAAACTTAAACCCTGAACATGCGTTCCCCCGCCCTATGGGGCGTAAATGAGCCAACGAATGACTCCATCGGACCCGGATCGTCCGATCAAACCGAGGCGCCTCGCAACAACAACAACCACATAAGTCAAACTCGTCAAGGCGTGTAAAACCACTGACGCCACTTCTAACTAGAAAGAAACGCATGCCCTCCCTGAGGTCCGTCTCCCGTTTTTGGTTCATACCGGGTGTGAAACTCGCGAAGTAAACGTTACACAAAGCTACGCCACAAAGGTCGTGCTTTGATCATCACCACAAGACTTTGCTTTTCAACAGAAGCCTCGATCAATTGCCACTTAGGCATGCCACATCGGCAATTCACTCCATGCGTTTGATATCCATTAATATATAACCCCTGAGCTCGTACGTCTCAGAGAAGGGCGTTAAGCAAGAGAATAAATTCTCCGCCGCCAAACAGATATATATATTTAATAGAGATCAATCACACGGACTAAAATCCAATGTCAGACACACAGTCCATTTACAAGTCCGTTCTGGGTCTGAACGAAACCGGAGGCACCTAGTACCCCGCATATCCATCGATCTCCAAGTATGTCTAGACGATCACCAACTGTTTCCATCTTCTTGGGTGTACAGCCCAATCAAGATCGTCAGTAATCACCCAAACGACGTGAAGACTTCCGGTCTTCGACCACCGTCTTCATCTTCGACTTATCGTCGTATCAGTTATTCAGAATGGGGTAAACCCGGTCTTTCTGAATAACTCACGTATATTTTTAAATAAGTGTTACACAAACACAACATACGCCTCATTCCAATTCATCAGTCACTAACCGTAAATTAATCAAGAGAATAATTCCACAAATATTAACCCCGAAGGCCGAAACCAACATCAGATCAATATCCAGAAAACCATTCTGCTTAGCTAACCGATAGTTAGTTTCTGATTTCACATTCATAGGGAAAGGTTCCCATTAATTTTATCCAAGATAATTTCTTGAATTTATTCTCTAATCTTCCTTTGAATTTCGATTCAACTAGTCGGAATTAGCGAACCTTACCGTAGTAATCATTGGTTTTAATTTCCCAATCCCAACCTATTCATCCCATGAAGTAAAACTGGTAATACTTCATATCTAACACCACGGTGTTATCGGTAAATTCAATTACCATTTCACGTTCAAATCTAATTAAAGATTTAACTATCGCCTGGAGCAAAACTGGTGGTACTCCATTTTCGATCTTTTCAATCTAATTAAAGATTCATTAAAACTCCACTTAGTTTTAATCTTTAACTGGGTTAAAGAATCAGTGTCATTTAAAAACACAGTTCACGATAAACCCAAAATCACATTCATTAATTATCGGGTTAAAGAATGAGTGTTGTTTAAAACACTGTTCACGATAAACCCAAATATCAATATCAATTCAATTCCAATTAAATATTATTTAATTGGTACACTTCATTAAATCTAAATAAAAAGATTTAATCTTTTCTCAACTGGGTTCAAGAACAGTGTTAGTGAAGACACCATTCACGACAAACCCAAATCACATTTGATATTCAATATAAGGCTCTGAATAGAAAATATATCGGCTTATATTCAATATCAAATTCTACGATTAACAAATGTCGTATTTGAAATAACGATATAAATATATATCTTTCAAATTTCCATAACAACATCTGTATAATCACGAATTCCAACATCGAAATATTTCGAAGACAATTTCGATTCAAATCCATTCCAATGCAATCATTGGAAATTTTGGTTATTTTTAAAACCCTTTTCGAATTCAATTTATTTATTTAAAAATAAATAGAATTATAATTCTAGTTCAAAACTAGTTCATTTCGATAAAAATCTATTTTTATCTTTTCAAATATGGAGTTTTTCATCCCAATTCTTCTCAAATCATTTCTTATGATTTTACACAAATTATTACTATTTTTAATAATTTTATCAAGGCCTGTACAGTCGATTTCCATCAACGGCCATCGAACTGCACTTACAGCGACCTTTTTCAAATTTGATTTGGACATAATTCCAAATCCAACCGTTAGATTTCTAATTTCTAATATTCGTTAGAAAGCTCTTTTCGATACGAACCCAACGGTTCCGGTTTTAGAAGAATCCGACGGTCGGATCTCCCGTTATGTCCGTTTGAAATAAATGGACGAAATTCGCGAACTGCGGCGGCGCGTTCTATTCAGGCCATTATATTATATATATAATATATATAATATATATTTCGTCGATTTCTATTTAAAACGAATTATATAAATAGTTTAAATTCGTTTCAAAAGAAATTTCAACTTCCATTTCAATTCAAATCAAAATTGAATTCTTCTTTATAAATTCGTTTTAAAATTCATTTCTATTCAATTCGAATTTCAATTCAATTTGAATTCATTTCAATTCGCTTTCAATTCAATTTGAATTCGTTTTCAATTCAATTTGAATTCGTTTTCAATTCATTTCATTTCGAAATCGTTTTCAATTCATTTCATTTCGAAATCGTTTTCAATTCATTTCATTTCGAAATCGTTTTCAATTCATTTCATTTCGAAATCGTTTTCAATTCAATTCATTTCGAAATCGTTTTCAATTCATTTCATTTCGAAATCGTTTTCAATTCAATTCATTTCGAAATCGAATAAAATCGATATAAATATCGTTCACGTCAAAATGGCGTCAATCTAATCAACACGGCTTCATATATTCCTATTTTCAAATATTCTATTTCAAATATTTCTTTTTCAAAATAGTTGTTATTATCAAAATATTTCGTTCAACACATGACCAATCTCAATGGATGAGTACTGTCAACACATGAACCTTTATTTTATATTATTCTTTATTTTTCAAATTGGAATGAGGCCCAATCAATTACCATATAAAGTTAATTATATGGATTCCATACAACACATGTATATAATAGCATTGAAAAATAATCAACCATCAACCAAAGTGCACTACACTGTATAAGCATCAAATAAAGATATCTAACGCTTATAACAGCCTGTCAATCGATCGATCGACAAATTTAATCAATCAGGATGAGTGAACTTCAAATTTCATCCTAACACCCGTGTGGGGTTTCAAACAATCAAACACATATTTTATTTGTGCAGTTAGGCGATGTGTAAAATTTATCGTCCCAATCAATGTCCTTCAAATAGGTGTACATAAACAAACCGTCGGGTTTGTAAATGAATATTTATTTATTCATATTCACGTTAAAAATTATATATTTTAACGATAAAACATTTTATTTTAACTTATGAATTTCTATTCAGTTCATTCCTTAAATAAAATGATATTTTTATTTTTCTAACATATTTTAGAAAATTTCGGCGGCATAACGGCACGATACTAGAAACGGGACGAGGCCTAGCCTTATCCCCGGTCTAGTGAAGGCCCACGCCATTCACACATCAATCAAACCATTCAATTTCACCAAAAAATTCAATTCAATCAAATAATCTAATTAATTTATGCAATCAAACAAACAAGTCCATGGTCTGTGGACGATTGTGTCGGGTGCTACTAAGCACCGTCTGCATCCTAGTATATATATATAACTAGAAAAATTAAATTGAGAGGTGAGAAGTTCTCACTTATAGCTATCCAAGCATCTTGACTCTTCATTTATAGAAATCTTCGTTGCTATCGCCTTTTTGTCATCTTCGTTGCCCGTAGCCACTACATATATAAAAATCGAATTTTTTTACTTCGCTATTCAATATTTAAAAATCATATTTTTACCTCGCTATTCAATATATAAAAATTGAATTTTTATTCCGAAGTTCAATATATAAAAATCATATTTTTATCTCGATGTTCAATATATAAAAATCACATTTTTACTTCGATGTTCAATATATAAAAATCATATTTTTACTCGATGCCATATAGATAAAAATTCCTTTTCAAAAATATAGATTTCGCCCTTTCAAATACGAAGTTTTCGCCTTTATAAAAATAAAGTTTTCGCCTTTTTAAAAATAAAGTTTTCGCCTTTATAAAAATAAAGTTTTCGCCTTTATAAAAATAAAGTTTTCATTTTTTCTTCATATAAAAATCTAATTTTTAACCAATTTAAAAATCTAAACTTCGACTAATTAAAATTCTCAGTTTTTAAAATCATTATAAAAATTCAGTTAAATGAAAATAAATAATAATAAATAAAAAATAAAAAAAACAGAACTTACAGTGAACGGAGGGGGGGGTTCTTCGTCGGAGGGGTGCTCTGGGCTTCCAGCGGTGGCGGTCTACGGTGGTTCCGGCGGTCAGGCAAAAGGTGGGGGTTCGACGTTGGAGCTCGTTCTGGTTGCGTCAGCTTCTGGGACTTAGGGTTAAAAGGGGATTGCGGGTTTTAGGATTAGAAGAGGAGAGAGAAGATAGGGAGGAGGCTGGAGGGAAGGGGGAGCAGTCTGGACGAAGCGGCGGTGGGCGCTCTGGCGGCGGCGTCCGCCTTGGAGGAGGCGCGACTGGAGGCTGAAGCGATTCGATCTCACTTTTTTTTTAATGACTTTGAAAGAATAACTAACCGGGGGGGGGGGGGGGCTGAAGGATTAAAGGGGTGAAGAAAGAGAATATTAAATTTTAAATTTATTTAATTATTTTATTTGCAAAAAGTTGACTTTTTATTTCGACCTCGAAACGAGGCCCACCGCCTGTCGTCTATAGCGTTTTACCCCCATTCCGAACACAATGGGATATGTATCGTAAGCTGATTCGACCGTTATGATCAGTTTCCGTTGAATTTACATTTAAATCATTATATTGAATTTTAAACGTACATTTCAAATTACCGGGGTCACATACTAACTCGATAAATTGCAAAAAAATATTTTCTAGCTTCGTATTGACGATACGGTCCTAACAAAACTAGTTTCGTCGAATTCTGAGGCCGTTTGAAAAATGGCCAATTTCCAGTCAATTAAAATCAACTGAAACCGGTCAAACGCGTTTTCCTTTGCCACGCTCACATATTGATTCGAAAAATTATGAAATTTGAAACCTAGCAATAACTTGACATCCCGGACCCAACAAAAGTGGTTTCGTCGAAATCCGAGGTCGTTTGCAAAAAGTCTATTTTTAAGGGCCTGAATTCCATAGCGACTATTCAGAATTTTCAACTGGACATATCTTTTGATTCCCGCTATGAAATTTCGATTTCCCGGATTCGTTAGAAATATATTCTCAATTAGATCCTATTATTTTTTGTTTCACTAAAATCCGGATTGTTTTGCACCCGGTACATTCAATTGAAGTTTGAAATCGAATTATCGAACTACCGCGCCATTTTCAATTCTATTTATAATTATATAATAAATATTTATATTCTAACGACTACGTATATAATATATACGTTCTAATTCCATTCAAAATAAATTTCACGTCGTTTTTATTTAAAATAATTCATTTTAAATAATCAAAATTCGCTAAAATTGCCAAAATAAAAATTTTAAACTGGCCCAGATTTTCGGGTTATTACAATCTCCCCCACTTAAAACTTTTCGTCCCCGAAAAGGAACAAAGTCGAAAGTGGTTTGATTAATCAGCTCTACGTTCGATCTGGCTTTCATTCTCTAACCTTTCAGTTTCTGAGAATTTTCTAAAATTTCAAAAAATTTGGCTAACACCCTAAATTTTCGAAATATTTCGCCATAACCTCCCCTGCACCGGGAGCATCGGGGAATTTCAAATAGCTTCCCCGGTCCTTCAGATCTCAAAAAGAAAAAGCCAAGCGGCTAGCCAATAGGCTCATAAAATCATCATCACCCAAACAAAACAGTAAATTATGTAGTAAACATGTACCTATTTGTCGGGCAAACAAATTTTATTCTCTGCTCTAGCCTCCTTGCTATGACCTGTTCAATATAAGTATATGTATATGCAAGCAAATGCGACCAAATTTCAATACAATTCAATATTTGATATAATTAGGCCAATTGGCTAAAAATTAGCAAACAAATAAACCAACAACACAAACATCAATCAATTAGTGAATTAGAGTTTCAAATTCATAATTTTGATACATATAAAGAAAATCATGTTTTTGATGTCAATTCACAACAATGTGTTCTAGCTATATAATTTTTGGTTCTCACACCAGTCTAATGGAAATATATAGATATCACACCTTCGTCACTCGAAAATAAATGCTGATGATGTTTCGAACCACCATCAGAACATCTCCGGGCTACTAGAGTGCGGTCCTATATCTATCCAGTATATTAAAACTTCGAATATACGTTCATGACGCGTATATGCAAAATCTTTATATTTTGGAATGTCCATATTCAAAATAAATAAATAATCAAATACGTTTAAAACGATTTAAATTTTCAAAACAAAATTGTTTTCATTTGAAAAATATACTCTTCACACCCGTTCTAGGATACTACTGATCCTATCTCTAACGAGTCATTCTAATTGGATATTACTAAACCAATATCTGATGAATTCTTTCGTATGGTTCTAATGTGTCTTGTTCTCTGCTTTGTAAACCAAAGCTCTGATACCAAATGTAAGAACCTGTTACTTCCCCGTGAAGGAAAGCGTCGGATAGTTCGAGAACAAGCCACAACAGAACGCATACAAAAGAACATTTCATTGTATATTACAACAATGCATCAGATTACAAGAATATACAGAGTATAAACAAACATATATTACACAGAAATATCAGAGATTACAATAAATTACATAGCAGCGGAAAATAATACAATACACAACTAGAAGGAGATATACGGATACAAAGCTTTCCGGATATCGTTCCAGCTGTAAACCAGGATCTTGTGAATATAAATCTGCAAAACCTAAACTACTAGCTGCCCATGTCAAAATAAGGGCACCCAGAGTTTAGGTTAAAACAATAAACTCCAGGTCAGTCATGGGACTGGTGTGAGAACTAAAACAGTTATTAATCTTTGTTTTTTTAAGTTAGGTAAATCAAGGGACCACGCCGTATAACACGGAACGGGTTTCCTTCCAAGAATACTAGTGCATAAAACAAACAACGCAATGCTAAATAAAGAAAAATGAAGCTGTTATAAGACCCAGGTCCTATCACACAATGCAACGCAAGCCGGGGGATAGGGTTTTCCCTTATAACAGCCAAAGAATGCTTGATACGTTTAAAACAAATCATTTGATACTATTATCAGTGCATAGTGTATAAAACAACTTCAAATCATAAGTATCAATCATAGGCGGCATGGGTACCATATATCATGTTGCCATACTAGTTCTACAATTAAAACCGCAAATGTCACGTATTTGGAAATTGGATTTCCGTCTATGAACCGAGGCAAAAGATAGTCCTCAACCGATTCGAGACTCTCTAGCCCGAGCCTCAGGCAAGCACTCAGTCAAGCCTTGGAGCGACAGGGCCGGTCCACCGATGTGGATTAAACTTAAACCCTGAACATGCGTTCCCCCGCCCTATGGGGCGTAAATGAGCCAACGAATGACTCCATCGGACCCGGATCGTCCGATCAAACCAAGGCGCCTCGCAACAGCAACAACCACATAAGTCAAACTCGTCAGGGCGTGTAAAACCACTGACGCCACTTCTAACTAGAAAGAAACGCATGCCCTCCCTGAGGTCCGTCTCCCGTTTTTGGTTCATACCGGGTGTGAAACTCGCGAAGTAAACGTTACACAAAGCTACGCCACAAAGGTCGTGCTTTGATCATCACCACAAGACTTTGCTTTTCAACAGAAGCCTCGATCAATTGCCACTTAGGCATGCCACACCGGCAATTCACTCCATGCGTTTGATATCCATCAATATATAACCCCTGAGCTCGTACGTCTCAGAGAAGGGCGTTAAGCAAGAGAATAAATTCTCCGCCGCCAAACAGATATATATATTTAATAGAGATCAATCACACGGACTAAAATCCAATGTCAAACACACAGTCCATTTACAAGTCCGTTCTGGGTCTGAACGAAACCGGAGGCACCTAGTACCCCGCATATCCATCGATCTCCAAGTACGTCTAGACGATCACCAACTGTTTCCATCTTCTTGGGTGTACAGCCCAATCAAGATCGTCAGTAATCACCCAAACGACGTGAAGACTTCCGGTCTTCAACCACCGTCTTCATCTTCGACTTATCGTCGTATCAGTTATTCAGAATGGGGTAAACCCGGTCTTTCTGAATAACTCACGTATATTTTTAAATAAGTGTTACACAAACACAACATACGCCTCATTCCAATTCATCAGTCACTAACCGTAAATTAATCAAGAGAATAATTCCACAAATATTAACCCCGAAGGCCGAAACCAACATCAGATCAATATCCAGAAAACCATTCTGCTTAGCTAACCGACAGTTAGTTTCTGATTTCACATTCATAGGGAAAGGTTCCCATTAATTTTATCCAAGATAATTTCTTGAATTTATTCTCTAATCTTCCTTTGAATTTCGATTCAACTAGTCGGAATTAGCGAACCTTACCGTAGTAATCATTGGTTTTAATTTCCCAATCCCAACCTATTCATCCCATGAAGTAAAACTGGTAATACTTCATATCTAACACCACGGTGTTATCGGTAAATTCAATTACCATTTCACGTTCAAATCTAATTAAAGATTTAACTATCGCCTGGAGCAAAACTGGTGGTACTCCATTTTCGATCTTTTCAATCTAATTAAAGATTCATTAAAACTCCACTTAGTTTTAATCTTTAACTGGGTTAAAAAATCAGTGTCATTTAAAAACACAGTTCACAATAAACCCAAAATCACATTCATTAATTATCGGGTTAAAGAATGAGTGTTGTTTAAAACACTGTTCACGATAAACCCAAATATCAATATCAATTCAATTCCAATTAAATATTATTTAATTGGTACACTTCATTAAATCTAAATAAAAAGATTTAATCTTTTCTCAACTGGGTTCAAGAACAGTGTTAGTGAAGACACCATTCACGACAAACCCAAATCACATTTGATATTCAATATAAGGCTCTGAATAGAAAATATATCGGCTTATATTCAATATCAAATTCTACGATTAACAAATGTCGTATTTGAAATAACGATATAAATATATATCTTTCAAATTTCCATAACAACATCTGTATAATCACGAATTCCAACATCGAAATATTCCGAAGACAATTTCGATTCAAATCCATTCCAATGCAATCATTGGAAATTTTGGTTATTTTTAAAACCCTTTTCGAATTCAATTTATTTATTTAAAAATAAATAGAATTATAATTCTAGTTCAAAACTAGTTCATTTCGATAAAAATCTATTTTTATCTTTTCAAATATGGAGTTTTTCATCCCAATTCTTCTCAAATCATTTCTTATGATTTTACACAAATTATTACTATTTTTAATAATTTTATCAAGGCCTGTACAGTCGATTTCCATCAACGGCCATCGAACTGCACTTACAGCGACCTTTTTCAAATTTGATTTGGACATAATTCCAAATCCAACCGTTAGATTTCTAATTTCTAATATTCGTTAGAAAGCTCTTTTCGATACGAACCCAACGGTTCCGGTTTTAGAAGAATCCGACGGTCGGATCTCCCGTTATGTCCGTTTGAAATAAATGGACGAAATTCGCGAACTGCCGCGGCGCGGCGCGTTCTATTCAGGCCATTATATTATATATATAATATATATAATATATATTTCGTCGATTTCTATTTAAAACGAATTATATAAATAGTTTAAATTCGTTTCAAAAGAAATTTCAACTTCCATTTCAATTCAAATCAAAATTGAATTCTTCTTTATAAATTCGTTTTAAAATTCATTTCTATTCAATTCGAATTTCAATTCAATTTGAATTCATTTCAATTCGCTTTCAATTCAATTTGAATTCGTTTTCAATTCAATTTGAATTCGTTTTCAATTCATTTCATTTCGAAATCGTTTTCAATTCATTTCATTTCGAAATCGTTTTCAATTCATTTCATTTCGAAATCGTTTTCAATTCATTTCATTTCGAAATCGTTTTCAATTCAATTCATTTCGAAATCGTTTTCAATTCATTTCATTTCAAAATCATTTTCAATTCAATTCATTTCGAAATCGAATAAAATCGATATAAATATCGTTCACGTCAAAATGGCGTCAATCTAATCAACACGGCTTCATATATTCCTATTTTCAAATATTCTATTTCAAATATTTCTTTTTCAAAATAGTTGTTATTATCAAAATATTTCGTTCAACACATGACCAATCTCAATGGATGAGTACTGTCAACACATGAACCTTTATTTTATATTATTCTTTATTTTTCAAATTGGAATGAGGCCCAATCAATTACCATATAAAGTTAATTATACGGATTCCATACAACACATGTATATAATAGCATTGAAAAATAATCAACCATCAACCAAAGTGCACTACACTGTATAAGCATCAAATAAAGATATCTAACGCTTATAACAGCCTGTCAATCGATCGATCGACATATTTAATCAATCAGGATGAGTGAACTTCAAATTTCATCCTAACACCCGTGTGGGGTTTCAAACAATCAAACACATATTTTATTTGTGCAGTTGGGCGATGTGTAAAATTTATCGTCCCAATCAATGTCCTTCAAATAGGTGTACATAAACAAACCGTCGGGTTTGTAAATGAATATTTATTTATTCATATTCACGTTAAAAATTATATATTTTAACGATAAAACATTTTATTTTAACTTATGAATTTCTATTCAGTTCATTCCTTAAATAAAATGATATTTTTATTTTTCTAACATATTTTAGAAAATTTCGGCGGCATAACGGCACGATACTAGAAACGGGACGAGGCCTAGCCTTATCCCCGGTCTAGTGAAGGCCCACGCCATTCACACGTCAATCAAACCATTCAATTTCACCAAACAATTCAATTCAATCAAATAATCTAATTAATTTATGCAATCAAACAAACAAGTCCATGGTCTGTGGACGATTGTGTCGGGTGCTACTAAGCACCGTCTGCATCCTAGTATATATATATAACTAGAAAAATTAAATTGAGAGGTGAGAAGTTCTCACTTATAGCTATCCAAGCATCTTGACTCTTCATTTATAGAAATCTTCGTTGCTATCGCCTTTTTTTCATCTTCGTTGCCCGTAGCCACTACATATATAAAAATCGAATTTTTTTACTTCGCTATTCAATATTTAAAAATCATATTTTTACCTCGCTATTCAATATATAAAAATTGAATTTTTATTCCAAAGTTCAATATATAAAAATCATATTTTTATCTCGATGTTCAATATATAAAAATCACATTTTTACTTCGATGTTCAATATATAAAAATCATATTTTTACTCGATGCCATATAGATAAAAATTCCTTTTCAAAAATATAGATTTCGCCCTTTCAAATACGAAGTTTTCGCCTTTATAAAAATAAATTTTCGCCTTTATAAAAATAAAGTTTTCGCCTTTATAAAAATAAAGTTTTCGCCTTTATAAAAATAAAGTTTTCTCCTTTATAAAAATAAAGTTTTCGCCTTTATAAAAATAAAGTTTTCATTTTTTCTTCATATAAAAATCTAATTTTTAACCAATTTAAAAATCTAAACTTCGACTAATTAAAATTCTCAGTTTTTAAAATCATTATAAAAATTCAGTTAAATGAAAATAAATAATAATAAATAAAAAATAAATAAAAACAGAACTTACAGTGAACGGAGGGGGGGGGTTCTTCGTCGGAGGGGTGCTCTGGGCTTCCAGCGGTGGCGGTCTACGGTGGTTCCGGCGGTCAGGCAAAAGGTGGGGGTTCGACGTTGGAGCTCGTTCTGGTTGCGTCAGCTTCTGGGACTTAGGGTTAAAAGGGGATTGCGGGTTTTAGGATTAGAAGAGGAGAGAGAAGATCGGGAGGAGGCTGGAGGGAAGGGGGAGCAGTCTGGACGAAGCGGCGGTGGGCGCTCTGGCGGCGGCGTCCGCCTTGGAGGAGGCGCGACTGGAGGCTGAAGCGATTCGATCTCACTTTTTTTGTTTTTAATGACTTTGAAATAATAACTAACCGGGGGGGGGCCTGAAGGATTAAAGGGGTAAAGAAAGAGAATATTAAATTTTAAATTTATTTAATTATTTTATTTGCAAAAAGTTGACTTTTTATTTCGACCTCGAAACGAGGCCCACCGCCTGTCGTCTATAGCGTTTTACCCCCATTCCGAACACAATGGGATATGTATCGTAAGCTGATTCGACCGTTATGATCAGTTTCCGTTGAATTTACATTTAAATCATTATATTGAATTTTAAACGTATATTTCAAATTACCGGGGTCACATACTAACTCGATAAATTGCAGAAAAATATTTTCTAGCTTCGTATTGACGATACGGTCCTAACAAAACTAGTTTCGTCGAATTCTGAGGCCGTTTGAAAAATGGCCAATTTCCAGTCGATTAAAATCAACTGAAACCGGTCAAACGCGTTTTCCTTTGCCACGCTCACATATTGATTCGAAAAATTATGAAATTTGAAACCTAGCAATAACTTGACATCCCGGACCCAACAAAAGTGGTTTCGTCGAAATCCGAGGTCGTTTGCAAAAAGTCTATTTTTAAGGGCCTGAATTCCGTAGCGACTATTCAGAATTTTCAACTGGACATATCTTTTGATTCCCGCTATGAAATTTCGATTTCCCGGATTCGTTGGAAATATATTCTCAATTAGATCCCATTATTTTTGGTTTCACTAAAATCCGGATTGTTTTGCACCCGGTACATTCAATTGAAGTTTGAAATCGAATTATCGAACTACCGCGCCATTTTCAATTCTATTTATAATAAATATTTATATTCTAACGACTACGTATATAATATATACGTTCTAATTCCATTCAAAATAAATTTCACGTCGTTTTTATTTAAAATAATTCATTTTAAATAATCAAAATTCGCTAAAATTGCCAAAATAAAAATTTTAAACTGGCCCAGATTTTCGGGTTATTACATTCCGTAGTAGCTTGTATTTCCTTTTGTATTTTCATATTTCGTCCTTCTAGCCTTAAATTTCATGTATCGTTTGCTCGTAATCGTTTAGTAGTAATGAATGATTATTACTTTCTGTCAAAACAAGCTCTAAATATTTGTAAAAACATTAAATCTAAATAATATAACATAGTAACAAACAATTCAAAATTTTCAAAATACCTAAAAATATACATAGGGTATGTTGACACGTACATTTTGACATGTCGACATATAACTACTTGGAAATTTAAATTGTTTCAAATTTAAATTTTTAAGCAATTGCCTTATGTCTCTTCATTTCAAACAAATTATAGACCCTAAAATACCTCTTTCTTCTAGAGAAACTCCATTTTTAATTCTCTACTTCTTCTCCAAACTCTAAAGTCTGAAGCTTTCAGCCGCCAAAGTCTAAAGCTTTTAGCCGCCGCCGTCCGTTCATCTCGCCACTGAACAGTCCATCCTGGGTGGTGTGGGTGCGCGACTCCTAGCCCGTCGAGGTAGTGAAGGCCGATTATTGTCTCGTGCTTCAGATCGGAAGAAAATTTAAAACCTATTTTTGAATTGAAAACTGATGTAACGGCTGATGAATATTTAACTATTTATAACAGTTAAAAGCGTTACGAATGTTGATTTTAGTATAAAAATCATATCTTTTTTATTTGTGGTCGAATTCCAGTGAAACAACAGACACCAGGACCGTGAGGACGTCTTCTACATTCTAGAAGAGACCGGAGAATTTTTAGAGCTTGCTACAATTTTTAACAAAGCGAAAAGCAATGTGAGATTTCTAAATTCAATTATATTTAGAAATAAAATATATTAGGTTGTAGACAGAGTTCAGAAACTCCCAACACCCGTCGTCCACAAACCATGGACGACTTGATTGTGTTTGATGTGAATTTTGGTTGATATTGCGAATGGTTGATAATGGTTGTTTGTGGTTGAAACAAAATTGGAATTGGTTATGGAAAAATTCAATGTGATATGAAAATGATCGAAATGTTTAGATTATTAGGATAAGCCCCTTAGGGAATGCCACGAGGCCTAAGGTAGTGCGATGAAATGTACTCGGGACAGTGCCGTTTTTAAACGCCTACCGTTATGCTGTCGAAATTTTCTGAAATGTTCATGTGTTTGAATTATATTCATATGTTGAAATATATTCATGTGTTGATAATTTATTCATGATTGGAATAAATTGCTTAGTTGATAAAAATCACTTTTTTTTATCATGTATATGAAGTGTATAAAATATTCATATATTGAATAAATATTTTGAACGATAAAAATCACATTTTTATCGCTTGAATGAAGTATAGAAAATATTCATGTGTTGAATAAATAGCTAGAACAATAAAATTTACATTTTTATTGTGTATATGAAGTGTTAAAAATATTCATGTGTTGAATAAATTCTTTGAACGATGAAACTATTATTTTATCAAGTATATGAGCCATTGAAAATATTCATGTGTGGAATAAATGGTATGAACAATAAAATTAACATTTTTATTATATGGATAAGTCGCTAAAAACATTCATGTGTTGAAATAAATATTTGTTGGTTAAAAATATTGTTTTTAATACGTATATAAAGTGAAAATGGTTTGGAAATCGAAGAATGAATTATTTTTATGTTTATATATATAAATTAAAATAAAATGAATAACGACGCTGTAGTTCGCGTTTTGAGATCGTAACTTTAAACGATTATACCGGGAGATCCGACCATCGGATTTTCCCAAAAATGGAACCGTTCGGTCCGCCTTGAAAATATCTTTCCAATGATATAAAATTTGTAAACATCTAATGGTTAGATTTTCAGATATGTGTAATTCAAATCTGAATAATAACAGCGCCATGGCCCCGTTAAGTCCTGAAGCGTCGTTTAATTTAAATGGGCTATTTTTTTAAGTAAATAAAAATAGTGAAAAATCGTTATAAAATATTATAAACAATTTGGAATGGAAATAAACCAAATTTACTTGGTTTATTGGATATTTGATGGTTGAATGTGTTTGACATGAAATTATTATACATAATTGAAACGTAGATGTCAAATAATTTAGTCATGGACATAATTGATTAGAATTCTAAATATACATGAATTATTTGAAAAGACCAAGTTAAATCTCATTTCAAATAATTGGTTGACGATTAAAGTCGAAGATATGAAGATGGTGCAAGACCGATGATCTTTACATTGAATGGATGGCTATTGATGGCTCTGATAGGAGTTGCTGCCTTGAAAGGGTTACAGTGGTGGTTGTCCGGACGTACTTGTTGATCATTCGGATGTGCGAGGGCCTCTCTCCTGTATTGGATATATGGGACGAGGAATAAGGTGTCTTCGATTTCGTTCAGACCCAGAACGGACTTGTAAATGGACTGTGTGTCCGACATTGGACTTCATTCTGTGTGATTGATAGACGTCAGTTGCATGGCGTGAATTGCCTGTGTGGCATGCTGAGATGCAGTGATCAAGGCTTTTGTTGAAAAGCAGAGTCTTGTGGTTGATGATCAAAGCACGGCTTTAATATAGCATAGCTTTATGTATAGCGTTGATTCGCGAGCTTCACACCCCGGTATGAACCAAAAAGGGATGAAGGACGGTAGGGAGGACGACACGTTTCTTTCTAGCTAGAGGTGATGTCAGCGTTTTACAAGCCCTGACATTACATATATATATATATATATACCTATGTGGTTGATGGAAAGCGAGACGTCTCGGATATATCGGTCACTGCGGTGCCGATGGATTTACCCCCCATAGGGTGAGGAAACGTGTGTTCAGGAATAATATTCCACTTAAAATGTGGACCGACCCTGCATTTTCCTAAGGGCCCACCTGAGTCTGGGTCCTGAGACATGGGCTAGATTGTCTCGAAGCGGTAAGGACGACCCCTTGCCTTGGTTCATGATGGAATACCAAACTTCCAATACAACATGTGCAGTTTTAATTGTAAGCCTATACATGACGGCATAGTGGCATGGGACGCTCATGTCGTCTATGATTGATATATTATGATTGAAATTGTTTTTGAAACATATATACACTAGTAATAATATCAAATGATTTCATTTTATTCGTATCAAGCATATTTTGGCCAGTATAAGGTAAAACTCTATCTGTGCCGTTAAAGCGCTTAGCGGTTCTATAGCGGCGGAGGTCCAAAAAGGTGTAGCGGGGATAAAGCGGGGAAATAGCGGGGCTATAGCGGAGGCGCAAAAAGGTTCATTATATGAAAACCATATATTTGAAAATTAATTAATTATCATTTTACATTATATGTGTACAAGAAACTAATATAATTTAATCTTATATAACAAAATCAAGGAATATCATAGTTATGCATACTGAATTTGATGAGGGTAATTGATTGTTAGCATATATTATGAGACGACCCGAATTCCCGTTCTCACGGAAACAAGGTTATCTTTGGAATATAACACAGAAACATATAATAGCAGAACAGAATTAAATAAATACACCAGAATGAACAACAAGATAAACTGGATAAAATTAATCATCAGAGTTACACAGTATACAGGATCTTACTTAGAACAAATAGAGTTCAGCTATACATAAATGTCTACAGCGGAAATAAACAAAATATGTACAATAGGAGCTGAACAGCATAAAAAGAGATAAATGATAGAATCCATCTTCAGCTCCAGCTATCCAGAAAGAACCAGCTAAACCTGAATACAAGGCTGCCCGTGTAGAAAAAGGGGCACCCGAGTTTGAAAGTGAAACAAACTACGAGTCAGTCATGGGACTGGTATGAGAAATCCACTCAACACATATATAATTGGCTAATCACAGGACCACGCCACTTTCGTGGAACGGGTTTACTCCATTGGATCGCCAGTGCTTTAAAACAAATCTTTCTCTTAAACATCGCTATGCTTTTTATAAAAATGAAGCCGTTATAAGACTCAGTTCCCATCACACAATGCAACGCAAACCGGAGGATAGAGTTTTACCTTATAACGGCCAAAATATGCTTGATACGAATAAAACAAAGGCATTTGATATTATTGCTAGTGTTTATATGTTTCGAAAACAATTTCAAATCATAACTATCAATCATAGACGACATGAGCGTCCCATGCCACTATGTCGCCAAATGTACATATACAATCGAAACCGCACGGTGTCGTATTTGGAAATTGGATTTCCGTCATGAACCAAGGCAAAAGATAGTCCTTACCGAATTCGAGACAATCTAGCCCATGTCTCAGGCCCAGACTCAGGTGAGCCCTTGGATCGTCAGGGCCGGTCCACCGATGTGGATTATTATGCCTGAACACTACGTTTCTCCGCCCTTTGGGGCGTAAACGAGCCAACGAATGACTCCATCGGACCCGGATCGTCCGATCAAACCGAGGCGCCTCGCAACAGCAACAACCACATAGGTGAAAAGTATATAAATGTCAGGGCTGGTAGGTCACTGACACCACCCTAGCTAGAAAGAAACGCAGGCCCTCCCTGATGTCCTCTCCCGTTTTAGGTTCATACCCAGGTGTGAGGCTCGCGAATTCACGTTATACACAAAGCTACGCCACACAGGCGGTGCTTTGATCATCACCACAAGACTTTGCTTTTCAACAGAAGTCCTGATCACTGCATCTTAGCATGCCACACAGGCAATTCATGCCATGCGACTGATGTCCATCGATATACAACCTCTGAGCTCGTACGTCTCAGAGAAGGGCGTTAAGCAAAAGAATAAATTCTCCGCCGCCAAACAGATGTATATTTAACAGAGATCAATCAACACAGAATAAAATCCAATGTCGGACACACAGTCCATTTACAAGTCCGTTCTGGGTCTGAACGAAACCGGAGGCACTAAATACCTCGCAAACCCATCGATCACCACGTACGTCTGAACGATCACCACTCATTATCCATATTTCGGGATGCCTCCCAATCAGGACCTCGGTTACCATCCAAACGAGGTGAAGATCTCCGGTCTTCGACCACCGTCTTCATCTTCGACTTTCAATCGCCGGTCAATTATTTGAAATGAGAATTAACTCGGCCTTCTCAAATAATTCACGTATATTTAGAATTTCAAATCAATTTATTTCAATGGTTAAATTATTCGACAACACCAATATTGTTCTTTAATGTAATTTTCACACCAAACACATCCAACCATCAAAAGCCACAAAAATCAAGCAAATTTTAGTTTATTTCCATTCCACATTGCTTATGATATTTTATAACTATTTATCGCTATTTTTATTTATTTTAAAATAGCCAATTAATTCAAAACGACGCTTCGGGCCATAACGCGGCCGTGGCGCTGTTTTTCTTCAGATTTGATTTACACATATCTGAAAATCTAACCGTTGGATCTTCGCAAAATTTACATCATTAGAAAGGTCTTTTCAAAACGAATCCAACGGTTCCAGTTTCGGGAAAATCCGACGGTCGGATCTCCCGGTACAATCGTTTGAAGTTTCGATTTCAAAATACGAACTGCAGCGTCGTTATTCGATTAAATATATAATTATATTTATATATATATAAATATAATCGCTTCTGGCGCTGTTTTTCTTCAGATTTGAATTAAACATTCCAGACAATCCAACCGTTGGATTTTTACAAGGTTGGTGCCGTTGGAAAGATTATTCCAAGGCGAACCCGACGGTTGAGGTTTCGGGAAAATCCAATGGTCGGATTTCCCGCACTAGTCGTTTGAAATCACGGTTTCAAAATACGAACTGCACGGCCTCGTTTCGTTTTAATTTTATTTATATTTATATATTTATATAAATATAGTTCATTCAATGATTTCAATATCGTTTTCACTTCAAAAAAATTTCTAACACCTTAAAATTTTGGAAAATTTCGCCATAACCTCCCCTGCACCGGGAGCATCGGGAAATCGCAAATAGCGTTCCCGGTCCTTCTAATCTCAAAAAGAAAAAGAAAAAGCCAAGCGGCTAGCCAACAGGCTCATAAAATCATCACCCAAACAAAGCAGTAAATGTGTACCTATTTGTCGGGCACAAAATTTTATTCCTCTTCTCTAGCCCCTTTGCTATAACCTGTTCAATGAATATGTATGTACACATATACACAGTTCATATCATTTATCATTTTCTATTCGACTTCATATTTGATTTCAATTGGGTTTAAAAACACCATTCATTCTAATGTTACATAAATAGGTGCAAATCATTTCATTAGCTAATTAATGAATATTTCAACTCATATATGTTTATTTTGAACAAGTGGCTATTTTTAACACTTCACATTTCAACGATTTATGCATACAATAAAAATGTGATTTTTATTGTAAAACAATTCATTTCAAAACACTATTCTTCTATATAGTTCCTATAGGTGATAAAAATAAGATTTTTATCCTAAAACAATTTCTTTTAAAACGAGATTATTTTACACAGTTCATATAGTCGATAAAAGGTGATTTTTATTATCAAACAATTTATTTTCAAAATATGAATACCATTCAACACATGAATTTCTAATCAACGAATGAATATCAATTCAACACATGAATGTTTTCTATTCAATGAATAAATATAGTTTAAGCATATGAAAATAATTCAAACACACGAATATTATTCAAAATTTCGGCAGCATAACGGCAGGGTAGTTAAACCGGGACCGTCCCTAGTACGGCTCCTCGCTCTACCTTAAAACCTCGCGGTTTTTGACAATGGGGTTCATGCATCTAGTTCGCACGCAGGCGGCATGTATATATTTATTTCATTTCCACAAACTAATCCTATGTGGTTTCAACCAAATATTTCACAATCACAAACGGGTTTTTCAACCACAATCAACCAATATCAATCACAAACAATCCCAAACAATCATTCACTATCAACCAATTTTAACAACAATTTCAATCGATAAATATCGTCCATGGTTTGTGGACGAGGGGCGTATATATATATATATATATATATTTTTATATAGCAATTCACTTTCATTTCACACATATATAATATTTTTAAATCAGAAAGCTCACCAATAGCTATCCAACTTCACGACTCTTCCTTTATAGAAATCTTCGCCTATTTCGCCTTCTTGTCGCTTTCGCCCGTATTCTCTACACATGTAAAAATCGAATTTTTACGATGCTATTCAATATATAAAAATCGAATTTTTACTACGCTATTCAATATATAAAAATATGATTTTTACTTCGACTTTCAATATATAAAAATCTGATTTTTCTTTCGACTTTCAATATATAAAAATCTGATTTTTCTTTCGACTTTTAATATATAAAAATCTGATTTTTCTTTCGACTTTCAATATATAAAAATCTGATTTTTCTTTCGACTTTCAATATATAAAAATCTGATTTTTCTTTCGACTTTCAATATATAAAAATCTGATTTTTCTTTCGACTTTTAATATATAAAAATCTGATTTTTCTTTCGACTTTCAATATATAAAAATCTGATTTTTCTTTCGACTTTCAATATATAAAAAACTGATTTTTCTTTCGACTTTTTAAATTTCTAATCTCCTTCTATTTTAAATCTTAAAATAAATTAGTTTATAAATCATTTTAAAAATCAGTTTTTAATACTTTTTAAAATCAGTTTTAATACTTTTTAAAATCAGTTTTAAATTCTGTAAAAAAAATCAGTTTTAAATTCTGTTTATATAAAAATAAAAATAAAATAATAAAATAAAAAGAAATACTTACAGAGAGGGGGGGGTTCCTGCAGTTCGTCGGAGGCAAGGCGGCGGCAGTGGCCCTCAGGCGCGGTGGCGTCGGTTTCAGGGCTGGGCTTGGGGTTTTAGGGTCTTCGGTCGATCTAGGTATGGAAGGAGGACTGAGGCGAAGGGCGATGGGGAGGGTCGGAGTGTGGTGGCGTCGGCTGTGGCAAAGGAGAGGGGGTGGCGATGGCGAACGTGGAGACTGGCGGCTAGGGTTTTGGCTTTCGTCGAGTTTTTTTTTTTTTATTTGACCGAGAGTTGACTGAGGGAGGAAAGGAGAAGGGGGGGCTATTATATAATTTATTAATTTATTTTGAATTTTAAATTCTCCAAAGTACCCTTCCCATTCGAACTCGAAATCGAACCTGCCGACTGTCGTCCCTAGCGTTTAACCCCCATTCCGAACACAATGGGATATGTATTACAGGTTGATTTGATCGTTTGAATCAGTTTCTGTTGAATTTACATTTAAATCACTATATTGAATTTTAAACGTACATTTCAAATTACCGGGGTCACATACTGACTAGAAAAATTCTCGGAAAATATTTTCTAGCTTCGTATTGACGATACGGTCCTAATAAAACTAGTTTCGTCGAATTCTGAGGTCGTTTGAAAAATGGCCAATTTCCAGTCGATTAAAGTCAACGGAAACTGGTCAAACGCGTTTTCTTTTGCCACGCTCACATATTGATTCGAAAAATTATGAAATTTGAAACCTAACAATAACGTGACCCTGCGGATCCAACAAAAGTGGTTTCGTCGAAATCCGAGGTCGTTTGCAAAATGTCCATTTTTAAGGGCCTGAATTCCATAGCGACTATTCAGTATTTTCAACTGGACATATCTTTTGATTCCCGCTATCAAATTTCGATTGGTCGGATTCGTTAGAAAGATATCATCAATTAGATTCCATTATTTTTGGTTTCACTAAGATCCGGATTGTTTTGCATCCGGCATATTCAATTGAAGTTTGAAATCGAATTATCGAACTACCGCGCCATTTTCAATTCTATATATAATTATAATTAATTATATTCGTTTTCAAATGCCGATTCAAACTCAATTTTCATCGCCTTTACTTAAAATATTTATTTTAAATATTTAAAATCCATTATTTTAGCCAATTTAAAAATTTTAAATTGGTTCAGATTTTCTGGGTCGTTACAATCTCCCCCACTTAAAACTTTTCGTCCCCGAAAAGGAATAAAGTCGAAAGTGGTTTGATAAATCTACAATCACACAATACAACAACCAATTCAATTGTTTTTAACCTTCAGAGTATAGAATAAATAGTGCACATCCATGGGAAGAAAATAGCAACAGAATAGAGAATTAAACGGTAATGCAAAGTAGGGTAAATGTACCTTGCACCAGAGTCAATCAGAGATATCTACTCGGCATCTAGGATAAGCTTTCTGAATGCTCTCCTCAGTTTCCCAAGTACAATCTCGCGGATCTCCACTCCATTGCACTTTGACTAAGTGAACCTTCTTGTTTCTCAGCTCTTTGGTTTCTTTGCCGATAATCTTTAGCGGCTCACGCCTCACGGCTAATTCTGGAGTAATTTCAATATCCTGCTGAGCTGCTTCTTCCACGACCAAGTCTGGATCATGAACGTGCTTTCGAAGTTGAGATATATGAAATACATCATGAACTCCAGGCAACCAGTCTGGCAGTTTGACCCTATAAGCGAGAGTCCCAATCCGTTCCAGAATAGGAAACGGACCAATAAATTTAGGCGCTAACTTTCCAGTTTTACCGAACCGGATAACTCCTCTCATCGGCGATACTTTCAAATATACATAGTCGCCAACTTCAAAGGATATATCTCTTCTTCTTTTATCGGCATAGCTCTTTTGTCGGCTTTGAGCGGCGAGCAATCGCTTCTTAATAAAATCGACTTTGTCGGCCGCTTCTCGAATCATATCAGGACCCAACACAAGTCTATTCCCAGGCTCGACCCAACAAGCAGGAGATCGGCACGGTCTACCATACAATGCTTCGAATGGCGACATTGTCAGACTCGCCTAGTAGCTGTTGTTATAAGAGAATTCAGCCAAATGCAGATGGTCTTCCCATGATCCACCGAAATCTATAACACAAGCCCGCAATAGATATTCTAAAATGCGATTCACCCTCTCAGTCTGACCGTCTGTCTGAGGATGATAAGCGGTGCTCAAGTTTAACTTCGTTCCTAGCTCGACTTGAAATGCTTCCCAGAATTTGCTAGTGAATATTGTATCTCTATCACTTACTATACTGAGCGGCACTCCATGCAGTCTAACTATTTCCCTGAAGTAAATCTGCGCCAGACTCTGAGCAGTTCTATTTGATCTGACAGGTATGAAATGGGCGGTCTTCGTGAAGCGATCTACGATCACCCAAATACTGTCATTCCCTTTTCTGGTTCTGGGCAAACCATCAATGAAATCCATAGAAATATGTTCCCACTTCCAGCCAGGAACTTCTAGCGGTTGCAATAATCCAGCCAATTTCTGTTGGTCGCTCTTGACTAGCTGGCAAGTAGGGCATCGGCTAACATATAAGGAAATGTCCCTTTTCATCGACTTCCACCAGAAAGTGCGTTTGATGTCATTATACATTTTGCTTACTCCCGGATGGATACTGAGTTTTGACTTGTGGCATTCATCCAGTACTTCCTTTCGAAGTTCAGGAATGTTAGGGACACATATTCGACCTTTGAGCCTTAAAATCCCATCATTGTCTATTTGAAAACTCGAGGGCTCGCCTTGTTGAATTATCCCTCTGATCTTCTGAATGAAGTGATCATCCTCCTGAAGAGCAGATATCTTATCTAGCAATGAAGTCGTGATAATAAAACTGGCGATCATTACATTCTTTCGGCTTAATGCATCGGCCACGACATTGGCTTTTCCTGGGGTATATATAATTTCAAAGTCATATGCTGCAAGAAACTCCAGCCAACGTTGCTGTCTCAGATTTAAGTCCTTCTGAGTGAACAGATACTTTAACGACTGGTGATCTGTAAACAGTTCAAATCTCTCGCCCAGAAGATAGTGTCTCCAGATTTTCAAAGAGAATATGATAGCCAATAACTCAAGATCATGAGTTACGTAGTTTTTCTCGTGCGGTTTCAGTTGACGGCTAGCATAAGCAATCACTTGGCCCCTTTGCATCAACACTGCACCAAGGCCTTCTCTAGAAGCATCAGTCCATACCTTTAAATCTTGGTTGCCATCAATGATGGTTAACACTGGGGCTGTTGTTAATCTCAACTTTAGCTCTTCAAATGCTTCCTCACTCTCTTGAGTCCATTTGAACTTAGAATGCTTCTTTGTAAGCTTCGTTAAGTGGCCAGATATCTTCGAAAAGTCTTTAACGAACTTCCGGTAATAGCTAGCCAATCCGAGAAAACTGCGGACTTCAGTGGGAGTACCAGGCTGTTTCCAGTTCTGAATAGCTGTGATTTTGCCTGGATCCACAGCGATTCCATCTTTCGATACGACATGGCCCAGAAATTTTACTTCATCTTGCCAGAAGATACACTTGGAAAATTTGGCTTTTAATACATTCCGTCTGAGAATTTCCAAAACCTGTTCCAGATGCTTTTCATGTTCGGCCTTTGATTTAGAGAAGATTAGAATATCGTCAATAAAAACCAGAACAAATTTATTCAATACTCCTCTGAATACTCGGTTCATTAGATCGACGAAGTAAGCTGGAGCGTTACATAAGCTGAACGGCATTACTAACCACTCGTAGAATAAGTCGGGGCCTCTGAACGCTGTCATTGGAACACACTCTTCGGCAATTCGAAGTTGATGGAATCCTGTAGCTAGGTCCATTCGTGAAAATACTTGTGCGCCATTTAATCGATCCAACAAATCATCTATTCGCGGCAATGGATACTTGTTCTTTATTGTCTGCTTGTTTAAATCACGATAATCCACAAATAGACGTAGAGTACCATCAGATTTTGGGACAAATACCACCGCTGCACCCCAATCAGAGAAACTAGGCCTGATTAGACCCTTCCATACCAGCTGTCGTGTTTGATTGTCTAATTCCTCCTTCTCTTTCAAGGACATTCTTCGAATAGCGTGAACTACCGGCCTTGCATTCGGAATTAAAGCAATTTTGAAATCTATCTCTCTCTGCGGAGGTAAGCGAACAACTTCCTCGAACACATCCGCATAATCCTTGACGACAGGAATATCTTTAATGAGGTCAGGAATATTCTCAGTGATTTCAGGGACATTTTCTATTTGGGATGGAGAAACATTCAAAGCTGCCCAGAAGTCTTTTCTATTAGCATTCTGACCTTCACAGGGAATGGTTATATAACTCCCTGATTTAATCTTAGCTCTAACAACTCTCTCGGCGCATCTAACCTCTGCTTCATATTTGGTTAACCAATCCAATCCCAAGATAAGATCGAATTCATCAAAATTCATGACGACAGAGATAATAGGGAATTTATAGCAAGAAAAAGAGACGGGTACTGCACAAACCCAACTGAGATTGATGGAACCTCCGACCGGATTCTGGACAGTCATTGGTTCCTTGAGCTTCCTCAAGTTCAAATCAAGTTTCTTAGCGGCACTCTTTGAAATGAAGCTTCGGGACGCGCCTGTGTCAAACAGTACTTTAACTGGAATGTTTTTGACAGCAAGCGTTCCTTCTAAAACATCAGCCCTTTCTTGACTTGCTGAGGGATCAGAAGTTTCTGCCAATTCATTCACCTGAACTACTTCAGGCTTTCTCAAGAGCCAGCAATCCTTTGCAAGATGACCAGTCTGCTTGCATTTACTGCAACCTCTTTTCTCTTGAAATCTCTCCTTGGATTTAGATCCACTCTTGGTTCGCTTCTTCGAGCGTTTGCAATTCCCCTGAAAATGCCCTGGCTTATGGCAGTTATTGCATATGGCGGTCGTTACGGGTTCTTTCTCAGATTTAGCCCATTTTCTCTTGGCACTGGGCTTCTTACTGGCTTCAGGAATATCAGTTTCCGACTTTTCTTTGTCACTAGAACAGACTTCTTCTTCGTCGTGTAACATTCCTTTCTTATGGAGATCTTCATACTGATAAGCCATGTATATCATTTCTGGAAAAGGAAGCTTCACATGCCCCAATACTTTATTCTGGTATTTCCTTTGAAGCCCATGAATAAATCTCAGATTTTTCCTCTTCGGATTTTGAATTAGATGAGGAGCAAAGTGAGCAAGTTCATTGAATTTCTTATGGTATTCGGGAATGGTCATATCACCTTGTATTAGATAAGAAAATTCATCAAATAATCTCTCGGTTACTTCGGGAGGAGTAAATCTTTGTAGGAAAATCACTCTGAATCTGTCCCAGGTGATATCACCTTCTGGATTACCTTTGATGATCGTTTCCCACCAGATTAAAGCTTCTTCCTTGAGCGCCCAAGATGCTACTAACCGCTTCTGGTCATCTCTCAGCTGGATATGCTCAAAGATTCTCTCGACAGAACTCATCCAAGCTTGAGTTTGAATAATAGATTCATTGCCCGAGAATTTTTCTCCATCCAGATTTCGATATCTCTTGAATAGAGCCTCTAGATCGGGTTCCGTATTCCTTCTGTTTCTGGCACTCATTTTTCTAGTACTTCTGCAATTAGCAGACCAAGTGTCAGGCCAACAGAAAAGATATTTCAAAATATAGAGACAAATACTTGAATGTAAATGTGTCTATCGAGGTGTTATTTCATTCTGCTACTCATACTAGGATATTACTAATCCTATCTGTATGGAGTGACCCGTCCTAGAACACTACTGGTTCTATTTCTGACGAGTTCTTTCAAATGTTATATTCCAGAACTAAGCTTAACCAAAGCTCTGATACCACGTTGAGACGACCCGAATTCCCGTTCTCACGGAAACAAGGTTATCTTTGGAATATAACACAGAAACATATAATAGCAGAACAGAATTAAATAAATACACCAGAATGAACAACAAGATAAACTGGATAAAATTGATCATCAGAGTTACACAGTATACAGGATCTTACTTAGAACAAATAGAGTTCAGCTATACATAAATGTCTACAGCGGAAATAAACAAAATATGTACAATAGGAGCTGAACAGCATAAAAAGAGATAAATGATAGAATCCATCTTCAGCTCCAGCTATCCAGAAAGAACCAGCTAAACCTGAATACAAGGCTGCCCGTGTAGAAAAAGGGGCACCCGAGTTTGAAAGTGAAACAAACTACGAGTCAGTCATGGGACTGGTATGAGAAATCCACTCAACACATATATAATTGGCTAATCACAGGACCACGCCACTTTCGTGGAACAGGTTTACTCCATTGGATCGCCAGTGCTTTAAAACAAATCTTTCTCTTAAACATCGCTATGCTTTTTATAAAAATGAAGCCGTTATAAGACTCAGTTCCCATCACACAATGCAACGCAAACCGGAGGATAGAGTTTTACCTTATAACGGCCAAAATATGCTTGATACGAATAAAACAAAGGCATTTAATATTATTGGTAGTGTTTATATGTTTTGAAAACAATTTCAAATCATAACTATCAATCATAGACGACATGAGCGTCCCATGCCACTATGTCGCCAAATGTACATATACAATCGAAACCGCACGGTGTCGTATTTGGAAATTGGATTTCCGTCATGAACCAAGGCAAAAGATAGTCCTTACCGAATTCGAGACAATCTAGCCCATGTCTCAGGCCCAGACTCAGGTGAGCCCTTGGATCGTCAGGGCCGGTCCACCGATGTGGATTATTATGCCTGAACACTACGTTTCTCCGCCCTTTGGGGCGTAAACGAGCCAACGAATGACTCCATCGGACCCGGATCGTCCGATCAAACCGAGGCGCCTCGCAACAGCAACAACCACATAGGTGAAAAGTATATAAATGTCAGGGCTGGTAGGTCACTGACACCACCCTAGCTAGAAAGAAACGCAGGCCCTCCCTGATGTCCTCTCCCGTTTTAGGTTCATACCCAGGTGTGAGGCTCGCGAATTCACGTTATACACAAAGCTACGCCACACAGGCGGTGCTTTGATCATCACCACAAGACTTTGCTTTTCAACAGAAGTCCTGATCACTGCATCTTAGCATGCCACACAGGCAATTCATGCCATGCGACTGATGTCCATCGATATACAACCTCTGAGCTCGTACGTCTCAGAGAAGGGCGTTAAGCAAAAGAATAAATTCTCCGCCGCCAAACAGATGTATATTTAACAGAGATCAACCAACACAGAATAAAATCCAATGTCGGACACACAGTCCATTTACAAGTCCGTTCTGGGTCTGAACGAAACCGGAGGCACTAAATACCTCGCAAACCCATCGATCACCACGTACGTCTGAACGATCACCACTCATTATCCATATTTCGGGATGCCTCCCAATCAGGACCTCGGTTACCATCCAAACGAGGTGAAGATCTCCGGTCTTCGACCACCGTCTTCATCTTCGACTTTCAATCGCCGGTCAATTATTTGAAATGAGAATTAACTCGGCCTTCTCAAATAATTCACGTATATTTAGAATTTCAAATCAATTTATTTCAATGGTTAAATTATTCGACAACACCAATATTGTTCTTTAATGTAATTTTCACACCAAACACATCCAACCATCAAAAGCCACACAAATCAAGCAAATTTCAGTTTATTTCCATTCCACATTGCTTATGATATTTTATAACTATTTATCGCTATTTTTATTTATTTTAAAATAGCCAATTAATTCAAAACGACGCTTCGGGCCATAACGCGGCCGTGGCGCTGTTTTTCTTCAGATTTGATTTACACATATCTGAAAATCTAACCGTTGGATCTTCGCAAAATTTACATCATTAGAAAGGTCTTTTCAAAACGAATCCAACGGTTCCAGTTTCGGGAAAATCCGACGGTCGGATCTCCCGGTACAATCGTTTGAAGTTTCGATTTCAAAATACGAACTGCAGCGTCGTTATTCGATTAAATATATAATTATATTTATATATATATAAATATAATCGCTTCTGGCGCTGTTTTTCTTCAGATTTGAATTAAACATTCCAGACAATCCAACCGTTGGATTTTTACAAGGTTGGTGCCGTTGGAAAGATTATTCCAAGGCGAACCCGACGGTTGAGGTTTCGGGAAAATCCAATGGTCGGATTTCCCGCACTAGTCGTTTGAAATCACGGTTTCAAAATACGAACTGCACGGCCTCGTTTCGTTTTAATTTTATTTATATTTATATATTTATATAAATATAGTTCATTCAATGATTTCAATATCGTTTTCACTTCAAAAAATTTTCTAACACCTTAAAATTTTGGAAAATTTCGCCATAACCTCCCCTGCACCGGGAGCATCGGGAAATCGCAAATAGCGTTCCCGGTCCTTCTAATCTCAAAAAGAAAAAGAAAAAGCCAAGCGGCTAGCCAACAGGCTCATAAAATCATCACCCAAACAAAGCAGTAAATGTGTACCTATTTGTCGGGCACAAAATTTTATTCCTCTTCTCTAGCCCCTTTGCTATAACCTGTTCAATGAATATGTATGTACACATATACACAGTTCATATCATTTATCATTTTCTATTCGACTTCATATTTGATTTCAATTGGGTTTAAAAACACCATTCATTCTAATGTTACATAAATAGGTGCAAATCATTTCATTAGCTAATTAATGAATATTTCAACTCATATATGTTTATTTTGAACAAGTGGCTATTTTTAACACTTCACATTTCAACGATTTATGCATACAATAAAAATGTGATTTTTATTGTAAAACAATTCATTTCAAAACACTATTCTTCTATATAGTTCCTATAGGTGATAAAAATAAGATTTTTATCCTAAAACAATTTCTTTTAAAACGAGATTATTTTACACAGTTCATATAGTCGATAAAAGGTGATTTTTATTATCAAACAATTTATTTTCAAAATATGAATACCATTCAACACATGAATTTCTAATCAACGAATGAATATCAATTCAACACATGAATGTTTTCTATTAAATGAATAAATATAGTTTAAGCATATGAAAATAATTCAAACACACGAATATTATTCAAAATTTCGGCAGCATAACGGCAGGGTAGTTAAACCGGGACCGTCCCTAGTACGGCTCCTCGCTCTACCTTAAAACCTCGCGGTTTTTGACAATGGGGTTCATGCATCTAGTTCGCACGCAGGCGGCATGTATATATTTATTTCATTTCCACAAACTAATCCTATGTGGTTTCAACCAAATATTTCACAATCACAAACGGGTTTTTCAACCATAATCAACCAATATCAATCACAAACAATCCCAAACAATCATTCACTATCAACCAATTTTCACAACAATTTCAATCGATAAATATCGTCCATGGTTTGTGGACGAGGGGCGTATATATATATATATATATATATATATATATATATAGCAATTCACTTTCATTTCACACATATATAATATTTTTAAATCAGAAATCTCACCAATAGCTATCCAACTTCACGACTCTTCCTTTATAGAAATCTTCACCTATTTCGCCTTCTTGTCGCTTTCGCCCGTATTCTCTACACATGTAAAAATCGGATTTTTACGATGCTATTCAATATATAAAAATCGAATTTTTACTACGCTATTCAATATATAAAAATATGATTTTTACTTCGACTTTCAATATATAAAAATCTGATTTTTCTTTCGACTTTCAATATATAAAAATCTGATTTTTCTTTCGACTTTTAATATATAAAAATCTGATTTTTCTTTCGACTTTCAATATATAAAAATCTGATTTTTCTTTCGACTTTCAATATATAAAAATCTGATTTTTCTTTCGACTTTCAATATATAAAAATCTGATTTTTCTTTCGACTTTTAATATATAAAAATCTGATTTTTCTTTCGACTTTCAATATATAAAAATCTGATTTTTCTTTCGACTTTCAATATATAAAAATCTGATTTTTCTTTCGACTTTTTAAATTTCTAATCTCCTTCTATTTTAAATCTTAAAATAAATTAGTTTATAAATCATTTTAAAAATCAGTTTTTAATACTTTTTAAAATCAGTTTTAATACTTTTTAAAATCAGTTTTAAATTCTGTAAAAAAAATCAGTTTTAAATTCTGTTTATATAAAAATAAAAATAAAATAATAAAATAAAAAGAAATACTTACAGAGAGGGGGGGGTTCCTGCAGTTCGTCGGAGGCAAGGCGGCAAGGCGGCGGCAGTGGCCCTCAGGCGCGGTGGCGTCGGTTTCAGGGCTGGGCTTGGGGTTTTAGGGTCTTCGGTCGATCTAGGTATGGAAGGAGGACTGAGGCGAAGGGCGATGGGGAGGGTCGGAGTGTGGTGGCGTCGGCTGTGGCAAAGGAGAGGGGGTGGCGATGGCGAACGTGGAGACTGGCGGCTAGGGTTTTGGCTTTCGTCGAGTTTTTTTTTTTTTTTTTATTTGACCGAGAGTTGACTGAGGGAGGAAAGGAGAAGGGGGGGCTATTATATAATTTATTAATTTATTTTGAATTTTAAATTCTCCAAAGTACCCTTCCCATTCGAACTCGAAATCGAACCTGCCGACTGTCGTCCCTAGCGTTTAACCCCCATTCCGAACACAATGGGATATGTATTGCAGGTTGATTTGATCGTTTGAATCAGTTTCTGTTGAATTTACATTTAAATCACTATATTGAATTTTAAACGTACATTTCAAATTACCGGGGTCACATACTGACTAGAAAAATTCTCGGAAAATATTTTCTAGCTTCGTATTGACGATACGGTCCTAATAAAACTAGTTTCGTCGAATTCTGAGGTCGTTTGAAAAATGGCCAATTTCCAGTCGATTAAAGTCAACGGAAACTGGTCAAACGCGTTTTCTTTTGCCACGCTCACATATTGATTCGAAAAATTATGAAATTTGAAACCTAACAATAACGTGACCCTGCGGATCCAACAAAAGTGGTTTCGTCGAAATCCGAGGTCGTTTGCAAAATGTCCATTTTTAAGGGCCTGAATTCCATAGCGACTATTCAGTATTTTCAACTGGACATATCTTTTGATTCCCGCTATCAAATTTCGATTGGTCGGATTCGTTAGAAAGATATCATCAATTAGATTCCATTATTTTTGGTTTCACTAAGATCCGGATTGTTTTGCACCCGGTATATTCAATTGAAGTTTGAAATCGAATTATCGAACTACCGCGCCATTTTCAATTCTATATATAATTATAATTAATTATATTCGTTTTCAAATGCCGATTCAAACTCAGTTTTCATCGCCTTTACTTAAAATATTTATTTTAAATATTTAAAATCCATTATTTTAGCCAATTTAAAAATTTTAAATTGGTTCAGATTTTCTGGGTCGTTACATATTAGGCACATATGCCTTAAATTTAGCCCTTTACGCTAAATTTACTAAACTAAAAAAACTAGTCAAATCGCGCTATATATATTAAGACTGCTAAAGCCGATGCTAAAAAGCATTGATTTAGCGGATGCAGCAGAAAATAATGGGGATAGAAGCGGATCTACTTTTCATCGGCGCTAAATTGAAATAGCATAGCGGTTGAAGAGCGCTATGGGCTATAGCGGGGATATTGCGGGGCTTTAGCGGGGCTTTAGCGGGGCTTTAACTACATAGAACTCTATCCTCCGGTTTGTGTTGCATTGTGTGATGGGACTTGAGTCTTATATTGGCTTCATTTTTCTAAAAAGCATTGCGTTGTTTAAATATTTTACTTTACTTCATGCACTGGCAATCACTGGAGTAAACCCGTTCCGCGTTAGCGGCATGGTCCTATGATTTGCCTTGTTATTATTATTTAACCAGTTAAGTAGATTTCTCATACCAGTCCCATGACTGACTCGTAGTTTGTTTCACTCGCAAGCTCGGGTTCCTTATTTTCTACACGGGCAGCCTTGTATTCAGTTTTTTGCAGACTCATTCTGAATAGCTATGGAGTTGGAGATGGATTATATCATTTCTATTTTACTGTTTCAGACTTCATTATGTATATTATGTTTGATTCCGCTGAAGACATTCTATATTAAGCTGAAACTGTATTCTATGCTAAGTATAATCCTATTATGTTGTGTAACTCTAATGTTGTTATTATTTCTAGTGTAATTTGATGTACATTATCTGGTGTAATTATATATTTCTGTTCTGCTGTTATTTGTTTATGTGTTATATTCCACTGATTATCCTTGCCACCGTCACACGGGGGTTTGGGTCGTCGTAGTTGGTATCAGAGCTTTGGTTAATCTTAGCTCAGGATATAACATATTAACGAACTCATCAGAAATAGAATCAGTAGTATTCTAGGGCGAATAACTCATTAAAGATAGGATCGGTATGGTCCTAGAATGTGTATAGAAGAATAAAATACATCCAAATAGGCACATTTACATTCAAGTACATGTCTCTATGCTTTACAATATCTTTTTTGTTGACCTAACACTTTGTCTGCCATTTGCAGACATACTAGAAAATGAGTGGCAGAAACAGAAGAAATAATTATATGCTCAGCAATCTAATGAGCCAGTTGTGCTCCCTCAAGCCCAACTAGACACAACCAGATCTAGACTCCCTAGTAAAGAAATATTGAAATGTGAGTGGAGTACAGTTCTCGGGCAAAGAATCTGTTATTAAACACAAGCGTGGATGCGTTTTTCAGAGAGAACTTATCGAGGCTTAAAGCTGAGAGATGATCAGAAAGTATTACTGGCATCTTGGGCACTCAAAGAAGAAGCTTTGATCTAGTGGGATTTGATCGAGATGAGAAATCCAGAAGGTAATATTACCTGGGACAAATTTAAAGAACTTTTCAGAGAAAGATTTATTCCCAAAAAAGATGTTGAGTAGCTATATAATGAGTTCTACAATCTAGAACAAGGAGATATGACCATTCGGGAATATCAGAATAAATTCGATGGACTTTCTCATTTCGGCCTGCATCCAATTCAAGATTCTAAGAGGAAGAATCAGAGGTTTATTAACGGTCTTCAAAGAACATACCAAAATAGTGTAATGGCACATCTGAAGCTTCCTTTCTCTGAGGTGATAGAAATGACTTGTCGTTATGGGGATCTCGATAAGCAAGGTCTTTTAGACGATGAAGAGGAAGGCAGTTCTAGCAGCAAAAGGAAATTTGAAACTGATAGCCCTGAGGCAATTACAAAGCCTGAGGTCAGTAAGAAGCCTAAAGCCAATAAGAAAGGGATTAAGCCTAAGAAGGAAAAACCACTAACGACGGCCATATGCAAGAACTACAATAAGCAAGGGCATTTGCTATGGAATTGCAAATCTTCAAAGAAACAAAAGAATGATGGATCTAAATCCAGTAAGGAGCTTCAGGAAAGTAGAAAATGCCATAAGTGCGACCAGATTGGTCATACTGCAAAAAATTGCCAACTCTTAAAGAAACCTGAAATAGCACATGTAAAGGAAGTGGCCAAAGAAGCTCAAATCAATAACGCGACAGAAGTTCCAACATCCTCAGCTAGTCAGGAAAGGCCAAATGTTTTGGAAGGCACGCTCACTGTCAAAGATATTCCAGTTAAAGTACTGTTTGATATAGGCGTGTCACGAAGTTTTATTTCAAGCAATGTGGTTAAGAAGTTGGATTTGAAATTAAGAGAGCTCACAGAACCCATCAAGGTCCATAATCCGATTGGGGGTTCCCTTGATCTTAGTTGGATTTGTGGGGTGCCTGTCTCTTATGCTAGTTATCGGTTCCCTTCCATTTCGATCGTCATGAATTTTGCTGAATTTGATCTTATTTTAGGATTGGATTGGTTAACCAAATATGAGGCCGAGGTTAAGTGCGCCGAGAGAGTTGTTAAGGCTAAAACCAAGTGCGGAAGGTACATAACAAGACCATGTAAGGATCCAAATTCAGATAGAAAAGAATTTTGGTCAGCTCTAGATGTTTCTCCTGCTCTTATAGAAAATACTCCTACTTCTATAGAAAATATTTCTGTTTTTATAGAAAATATTCCTGTTGTCAAGAATTATGCGGATGTATTCAAAGAAATTGATAGCTTACCGCCGCGTATAGAAATTGATTTCAAGATCACTCTGATTCCGAATGTCAGGCCAGTAGTGCTTGCAATTCGGAGAATAACCTTAAAGGAAAAAGAAGAATTGGACGATCAAACTCGACAGCTTATATGAAAGGGTCTGATCAGGCCTAGTTTCCCTGAGTGGGGAGCAGCAATGGTGTTTGTCCCAAAGTCAGACGATACTCTTAGACTATGCATGGATTATCGTGACTTGAATAAGCAGACATTAAAGAGTAAATATCCGTTGCCTCGAATCGATGATCTATTGGATCGTCTGAATGGAGCTCAAGTATTTTCAAGAATGGACCTAGCTACAGGTTTCCATCAGCTTCGTATTACCGAAGAGTGTATTCCTTTGACAACATTCAGAGGTCTAGACTTATTCTACGAGTGGTTAGTAATGTCGTTCGGCTTATGTAATGCTCTTGCTTACTTTGTCGATTTAATGAACAGAGTATTTTGTGATGTCTTGAATAAATTCGTACTGGTATTCATTGATGGTATTCTAATCTTCTCTAAGACAACTGCTGAACATGAAAAACATTTGGAATAAGTGTTATAGATTCTGAGAAAGAACATCTTGAAAGCTAAATTTTCAAAGTGTATATTCTAGCAGGATGAAGTGAAGTTCCTTGGTCACGTCGTATCAAAGGAAGGAATTTCTGTAGATCCCAACAAAATCACAGCTATTCAAGATTGGAAGCAACCAACTACACCTAAGGAAGTCCGAAGATTTCTTGGATTGGCTAGTTATTATCGAAAATTCGTTAAGGATTTTTCGAAGATATTCGATTCATTAACACAGCTTACTAAGAAACATTCAAGGTTTAAGAAAACTCCAGAATGTGAGGCAGCTTTCCAAGAGCTGAAATTGAGATTGGCAATAGCTCCAGTATTGTCGATTATCGATGGCAACCAGGATTTGACGGTCTAGACAGATGCTTCTATTGGAGGTCTTGGTGCAGTGTTAATGCAAAGAGGCCAAGTGGTAGCTTATGCTAGCCATCGGTTGAAACCACATGAAAAGAAGTACGCTACTCATGATCTTGAGTTGCTAGCCGTCGTATTTGCTCTGAAAATCTGGAGACATTATCTATTGTGTGAGAAGTTTGAACTATATACCGATCATCAATCATTAAAGTATTTGTTCACCCAGAAAGACCTGAACTTGAGACAACAGCGTTGGCTAGAATTTCTTGCAGCTTATGATCTAGATATTCCGTATACTCCAAGAAAAGCCAATGTTGTAGCTGATGCGCTTAGCAGAAAAACCGCGATCATCGCCAATCTTTTTATAACTCCTTCGTTGATAGATAAGATCTATGTTCTTCAGAAAGATGATGAATTTGTTCAGAGAATTAGCTAGAGAATCAAGGAAGGTGAACCCTCAGATTTCCAGCTTGATGATAAAGGGATTCTGAGATTACAAGGGAAATTTTTTGTTCCAGAACTCAGAAGAGAAGTACTGGATGAATGTCACCAGTCAAAGCTGAGTATCCATCCAGGCGTAGGCAAAATGTATAATGAAATCAACCTAACATTTTGGTGGAAGTCGTTGAAAAGGTATATTTCCATATACGTTAGCAAGTGTTCCACTTGTCAACAAGTCAAAAGCGATCAACAAAAACTCACCGGATTGTTGCAACCATTGAAAATTCCAAATTGGAAGTGGGAGCAAATTTCCATGGATTTAATAGATGGTTTGCCCCAAACCAAGAAACGAAATGACAGTATTTGGGTGATCGCAGATCGTTTCACGAAGACCGCCCACTTTATACCTGCTAAATCGAATAGAACGGCTCAAAGTCTAGCACAAATTTATTTTAAGGAAATTGTTAAACTGCATGGAGTTCCCATGAGTATCATTAGTGATCGTGACCCGATTTTTGCTAGTAAATTTTGGGAAGCATTTCAAGCAGAATTAGGGACAAAATTGAATCCGAGCACCGCATATCGTCCTCAAACAGATGGTCAACTGAGAGAGTGAACCGTATTCTAGATGATTTATTGTGGGCATGCATTATTGATTTTGGCGGATCATAGGAAGACCACTTGCATTTACCTGAATTCTCATACAATAACAGTAACCAAGCGAGCTTGCAAATGTCACCATTCAAAGCCTTGTATGGTCGACCGTGCAGATCTCCCGCATGTTGGGTAGAACCTGGCAATAGACTTGTATTAGGACCTGTTATGACTCGCGAAGCTTCAAACAAAGTCGATTTCATTAAGAAACGATTACAAACAGCGCAAAGCCGACAGAAGAGCTATGAAGACGCGAGAAGAAGAGATTTAGCATTTGCTGTTGGAGACTATGTGTATTTGAGGGTTTTTCCGATGAGAGGAGTAGTCCGATTTGGTAAAACAGGGAAGTTTGTACCCAGATTTATTGGTCCATTTCCTATACTTGAACGGATTGGAACTCTCACTTATAGAGTTCAATTACCTGACTGGTTGCCGGTGTACATGGTGTATTTCACGTATCTCAACTTAGAAAGCATGTACAGATCCAGACTTGGTTGTGGAGGAAGCAGCGCAACAAGACTTGGAAATTACTCCAGAATTAGCTGTGAGAAGAGTGCCGATAAAGATTATTGGCAAAGAAACTAAAGAGCTGAGGAACAAGAAGGTTCACTTAGTCAAAGTGCAATGGAGTGGAGATCCGCGAGACTGTACTTGAGAAACTGAGGAGAGCATTAAGCAAGCTTATCCCAATTGCAGAGTGGATATCTCTGATTAACTCTGGTGCAAGATACATTTACAGTATTTTGCATTTTCGTTTTGTTTTCTATTTTACTATTGTTTTCTACTTTGCTGTTATTTGTTTATGTGTTATATTCCACTGGTTATCCTTGCCTCCGTCGCACGGGGGTTTGGGTCGTCGAAAATATCCTCTCTTTAACATCTGCAATACAAATAAGCAATCAAAATGTTAGTAATTGTGATGTCAGATATTCAAAAAATGGAAAGTCCCAATGGAAGGAAAAAACTTATAGCTAGGACTTAAAATATGATGCGATAGTGCAATGTTATGGGTGTTATATGTAAGTAAACTATATATTATATGTAATCTAATTAATATTAAATAAAGTAAAAGATGCAACAGGTCTACAACTAAGTTCTCATCGCAAGAACTTTTCATGCAATAATTCTATATGTAAAACATGCATCAAGTATATAAGCAACCTGTACAAATTATTGTAATCTATTTCATGATGTTTAGTAACTAACTTCATTTTACCACTTATTCATGGCGCAATAATGTCGCTGTAATAAGAAATAAGCATTCGACAATATGAATAAAGCATTCCCCTTTTCAGCTTCCTATTACGTATAGCAAGTCGCTTAAAATGTGTCATTGTATTTCATTGCAGCTAATTTTTTTAATAAATACATGTCTATTTACATTTTAAACAAAAACAACCAGCCTAAACGAAATAGAAAATGTATGGAAACTCATATCAAGATTTGTTTATCATCAACCTAAGCCACTAATCACTTGAATGAATCGTATAACACTATAACCAACAGCTATAAAGGGGAAAAATTGTTACTTCCGAAGTATGCATGTACCACCATATAACATACGTTTTAATCATAAATTATAAAGTGCATAGTTGAAAATTTCAAAATAATACTTTTTTTCCAACAAAATTGTTGTTAATAATTGACTGTCTATAAGAGTTTTCTTTTCTTTTTCTATCATATATTATAAAATGAGACATCCTCCGAAATGTGCACTATGCAGAATTCAAATACATTTGTTTGTCCACTTAAAATCCATAATAAACATAATAAATGCATTAGTAACAGTAATACATGATGCCCGGTATATGCTACTATACATATTAATCGACTACAATTCACATAAGCATACATCCAATAAGATTGAAATGACTTGGCCCATGTCTACTGCCTTCAAGCATACCCAAACATGCATTTCCTGTTCTAAATTAGGAATGATAAATCATTAAGAGATTGTGACATCCTAAAAACACTAATGTCGGTATGCAAATGGTAAATGCTCGATGTGATGATAAAATAATTCTCAGGTGGTATTTGATATTGCACTCCATTGAACATTAAAACCAAACTATTAAATAATTTCTTGATATTTTTTGTCGTAATAAAAACTTAGATTAAGGGTAAGTAATTTCACAATTACTAATAAGCATGTCTTGCTTAATTTACATAATTATGCACACTAGGTAGGAGTTATAGGAGCCTAATTTATGTAGTGGTAGGAACTAAACCATCTCTAAAGAAAGATAGCCATCATTCTTTCTGCTCAAGCAATGCCCAAAAGCGTTTCTAATGATCTGTTACTTATTTAGTTGCGAGATGATTCTAGCTTTTCCACGTCCAACAAATGATTCCATCTACTGCTGAATCCCGCTTAGATCCTTTTTGATTATATCCCCACTTATATTCAATTTTTAATTAGATAACTAAGTTTTCAACAAGAAATGGAAATACAACGAAAATGACAAATAAATACTTAAATAAGCTTACCCTAAAGCTAAAAATTTGTGCATCTTAGTATTATTGGAAAATTTTAAGGTGAAAAAAAATTAGTAGCAAAGAACACCTAAACTGTTGAGACCATCAACATACTTGACTCCATAATCACACTGATTTGGATATTTATGAAAATTTCTACTGTGAGGAAGAGGTTTGAGTGGCAGAATTTATAGTAAATTGAGACTAAGATAAGTTACTAGGAGGAAAAAAAATGCATACCTCACTTGAAGCCCTCATCATCAAAAAGTGACATGGAAAGAAATGCATCAACAGGTGCTAGATCAGATGGCTTGCTGTGTTAATCTTAGAAGAGGAGGAAATTAAAAAAATTATTTTTGAGGAAGAACTATTTTTATAATTTCCTTACTTTTATTTTTTCACTTCCTATATTTTTCTTACAACAAAATAACCATACATATATATAGCAGTTTACATAGACATTACCCTTTGAACTGACACGACTCTTCACCGAACGGACACGACTCTTCGCTGAACGGACATGACACTTCATCCAATAGATATGACACTTTATTAACTAGACATGACACTTCACTCAAACTAACATGACTCTTTGTTCCAATATACACGACCTTTCACTTCAACAGACACATCTCTTAAACTAATTATTTAATTTTGGTTTATCCCAACAAATGTCTCCCTTAAACCAAAATTTCTTCGAACCCGCAATGCTTTAGTCTTCTAAGGGGGTTTGTATACGTCACCAGTTAGATCTTCACACTTCTCTTTGAATCTGGTAGGTTGCTTAATGTATATTTCATCTGGAAGAAAAACATTCAAGATAGCTTTCTTCTTTTCTTTTGGGCTTTGTATTCAGCTCTTTTCTTTTGTGCTTTCTTCCTTTTCTTTCTTTCCTCGGCCATTCTCATTTTTTCAATCTCTTCATCTATCAATTTTTTTCTCAGTTCTGCTGCTTCTTCCTTTTTTCTCAACCTTTCTTTCTTAGCCTCTACTTCCAACGTTTTAGCTTCAACATCTTTTTCATCATCTTCTTTACTCAAAGGACTCATCTTAATTCCTTTAATCCTCCTTGTGCTTCTTTTTATTTCAGTACTCACTATTTCACTATTGGTAGAAACATCATTGGCAACCGTTCTTCCTTTTCCACCATCTCCATTGGCCTCCACTTTCTCCATTCTTCTAGCACCCTCTTCTGCTCTATCTGCAGGTTTTTTATTTTCATCTCCATTCAGGTCGTCTTCATTTTGGACTCCTTCACTTTCAACTTCTTCATCATTTACGTCACCATCACTTCCTTGTTCATCTTCGTCCTCTTCATTTCCGTCTTCTTTTTCATTTTCATCTTCTTTATTTTCATCTCCTTCACTTTCATAATTTTTCTTATTTGCATCCCCTCCAATTCCATATAGTTCATCATTTGTCGCTGCTTCACTTTCATTTACTTCCGTGGGAACACTCTCTTTTGCTTTTGGCTTTTCATCAACTTCTTTTTCAGCTTCTTTTGTTTGATCCTCTTTTTCCTCTTCTTTACCTTCTTTCACTACTGATGCAGCATTCTTTCCCATCAGTACCACTTTGAATCTTTCGATCTCTTCTTCATCATCTTCATCGACTTCCTCTTCATCTTATCCTTTGTAATCTTTTGTATAAACTTCTTTCAGCAAATTCCACGAATCTTTTGCCGTTTTTTCTCCAAGAATATGGTTTTCAGCTTCTTGATCGACGTTCTCACATATCATAACACGAGCTTGGAAATCTATCCATCTCAAACTTTCAAATTCCATACTCTCTTTCTCCGTCATGTTTTTAACATCTTTTGGCCACTCATAGCCATTCTCAACAATCTCCCAAAGCCCTTTGGAGATTAACTCTTCTTTCTTTCTTTTACTCTTTACCGAACGGACACGACTCTTCACTGAATGGACATGACACTTCATCCAATAGACATGACACTTCATCCAATAGACATGACACTTCATTAACTAGACATGACACTTCACTCAAACTGACATGACTCTTTGTTCCAATAGACACGATCTTTCACTTCAACAGACACATCTCTTAAACTAATTATTTAATTTTGGTTTATCCCAACATGCTGTATGACCTTGATGCTTGGAGTGAACCGAGCAGGTTACGCAAACTGGATTGAGCTTCCAAATCAAAAAGCAAATCATGATCTTTAGCATTGAACTCAAAAATATGAGACAAAGCTGCAGCAGCACTAAGAACTGGGGTCTTCATTCGCTCCGGCACAGTATGCTTGTCGGGCCAACAACGAGGGCACTTAACAGGAAGGCAACCCATAAAAGCTAGAAATCATATGTAGATAGGGCCGAGCAGGGGCTTCGTAAGCAACTAGGAAGGACAATAAGGAGAGGGGGAGACAGCAAGGGCAGGGATGCACAAGTAGAAGGTTGGACGATTGCCAAGCTGACCGTAGCACAAGCCACAGGCCGAGGAAATGCAGTGGGCTTACGAATAGGATAATGGGGGCCACTAAGTGGGGGTAGGGAGATGGGAGATTACATCATGGATTGTGAAGAAACCACTGATCAGGAATTATAGGCTGTTGATAGTGAGGATGGCCAAAAAAAAGCTCAGCAAAGACAAGCTATTGAGTGCATTATGAAGCTGAGTAGCATGAGTGCTTAACGTTGTTGCATGAGTCATTAGGCTATTGGCATGATAAGTAGACACATTACGAGCAGGGACATTTGAAGCATGGTACACTGCACGCATGAGACATTACATTAGCGTATTGATGATAATGGTTAGCATTGTGAACAAAGTGAGCTGGCACTTGGTGAGAAGTCAGTCTGACAAATAACAACAAACTCGTCAGAGTTTTTCTTCTCATTCGGATTAAATATCACTACTCCCTGCTTATTTTTGTAATAAAAAAGATAATATAATCCAACAAAGTGTGTTCTATCTGTAACTTTTATAAGCCAAATTAACTTTCTAGGAAAAGGAAAGTTACATGTTAACACCAATTATTATTGTTCCAGTAGTAGCCATGCTCACTTCTCCAAAGTCTGCATTTCGTTTGCAGTTACATATATTTATGTACATGAAGGAGCAAAAATGATTACTAATGAGAAAGGCATGGTAAGACCCAAAAAAAGAAACAATATAATATAAAGAAAAATAAGTACCACGAGCAACCATTGCGTGCACATCCAGAACCACAGCTGCAGTCGATGTTGTATGCTCCACAGGAAGACTATTTAAACATTTCACTGTTTTTGCTACTGATTTACATTCAATTTACAAGAAGACTTAGTTAATATGCAGTATCAGCTTAGTCATAGCATAACTGTTTGTGAAGCTCCAAGGGAAGACTTAGGCAGAGCACATATGACAGTGGAAATATAATTAGCACAGGAACTATGCAAGACAGCTAGCTCACCATGTCAAAATATGTAGTTTTTGTTGGGATATACTCAAACATGATTGCCATTTAACTTTAAGGGCACCACCAGATAAAAATAAGTAGCAACCATTATTTTATAAATGTAAGAGTAGAGTTCACCATGTATGTTTCATTCTTTTTTTGGGGTTGAAGAACCTACTGGGAAACACAGTAGACTTCACCATGTGTGGCAAGCAAATCTAAATAGGATAGGTTTTAAATATTAATAAAATTCAAGTTTGGAGAGATACATGATGGGAAATCTCAAATTCTAAAAAGTGATGTGTTTTTGCAAAACGTGAACTGCTAAATAAAATGAAAAAATTGCAGACATAAAGTTAGTCACTATTGAGAATGCTACAAATTTCTAGAGAGTTCTAAAGAAACTAATAATGTGCCTTATGTATTATTATTAAATAAGTTACTTGATGAATGTAGAATGTTCTCTCTAGAACTCTAATAATAAACAATTGAAATGAGGTGCCTATAAATATGAGTATGGGCACATTGTAAGGTTATAGCAAAATTTCTAAGCAATAAAGTTCTTCCATTACAATATCTTTGAAGCCCTTTTCATCCAACTATTTCAACCAATCATCTATTCAACTATTTTCCCACTACAACAACTATTAACAAGTGGTATCGGAGCTTCGTTCGTTCTCATATTGGGCGAAACAAAATTCCAACCATTATAGGATATGGCAAACATCGTTCAATCTCCATCAATTTCTATCCCTATTTTTGCTGGTGAAAATTATGATTTTTGGAGCATAAAAATGAAGACATATTTTAGCTCTAAAGATCTGTGGGATATAGTAGACGAAGGGTTCACTATTCCTGAAGATACTTCAACTCTTAACCAAGCTCAGAAAAGAGAACTAAAGGAAAATAAACTAAAAGATTCAAAAGCGTTAAGTATTCTACAACAAGCGGTGACCGACGCTATCTTTCCTAGAATAATGGGAGCTTCAAACGCCAAAGAAGCATGGACTACATTGCAGGAGGAGTTTCAAGGAAGTGCAAAGGTATGCGCCATCAAACTTCAAACATTAAGGCGTTAGTTTGAATTAATAAAAATGAAGGAGTCGGAGACTGTAAAGGATTATTACTCCAAAATAAAAGAAATAATTAGCCAAATAAGAGCTTATGGGGATAATATTCTTGACAGGAGGATTGTTGAGAAAATTTTAATTTCAATTCCCTGTAAGTATGATCCTATCGTGACCACGTTCGAGCAAACAAAAGATCTGTCTACCTTAACGGTGACTGAATTAATGGGCTCCCTTGAAGCATTTGAACAAAGAATGAGCAGACATGACGAAGACTCAGTTGAAAATGCTTTTAAGTCGAAACTCAAGTTATCATCCCAAAATAAAGGATATGGAGTAAATAAGAATGATGGAGAAAATTCTAGAAACAAAGGAAATTCTAGAAATTTCTCAAAGAATAAACAAAATAAATATCCTGCATGTGGAATCTGTAAGATGACAAATCACTTGGAGAAGTTCTGTCGGAATCGTGGAAAGCCATAATGTCAGCACTGTAAGAAATATGGACATTTGGAGAAGAATTGCTTCAGCCTAAATAAGCATCAAGCAAATTTTGTCGAAGAGCATGATAGAGCACAACATCAATATGATCGAGATCAACATCTTTTTTATGCTACCCAAGATTCCAGTGATGAAAATGGAGGAAACTGGTACTTGGATAGTGGTTGTAGCAATCACATGGCTAAAGATGGGAACATCTTCAAGGATATTGATGATTCTGTCAAAGTAAAAGTACGATTGGGGAATGGCACTGTCGTAGAATCAAAAGGCAGGGGCACTGTTATGGTGGAAACAAAGAAAGGTACAAAAATTATTAAAGATGTTTTACTTGTTCCAAATCTAAAAGAAAATTTGTTGAGCATTGGCCAGATGATGGAGAAAGGCTACACTCTTCACTTCGAAGGAGACATTTGCAAAATATATGACAATAACAATAAAAGACTAGAGATAGCCCAAGTAAAAATGGAGAAGAGAAATAGAAGTTTTCCAATAAGTTTTAAATATGCTACTAACATAGCCATGAAAGCACAAGTTGATGATTCATGGTTATGGAATCGAAGATTTGGCCACTTCAATATTCAAGCCTTGAAATTGTTATATCAAAAGAATATGATGAGAGATTTTCCATGTATAAAAGAAAATAATGTAGCCTGTAACAACCCGTATTTTGATAACGTGTTATAACCATAAATCTAGGCAGAATTAAATTTTAAAATAAGAACCAAGGGAAATGGGTTGGTCCATTGCGTTCGTCTCGGAATTCTGCATGAAATAGAGTCCGAGTTTTCGAAAATTAGAGTTCCTATGACCAAGTTATAGCTCCCCAAAGTTTCAGAAATTTTCAGAGTTCAAAACAGTTCGAATTCGAGTTCAAATTCGAATTTCAAAACCCAGATAGACTAGGCGGGAAATTTCCCGCCCAGCACCCCAGGTCGACTGGGGAGTTGACTGGGCAGTCGACACCCCTAGGACCAGGTCGACTGCACAGTCGACTTGGGTGTCGACCTGGTCCCCGAACCTGGTTGCTCCTGCTTGACCCTGTTGGATTGTTTGAGGGCCTGTGACGATTTTTGGCGTTTCAGATCGATTCTAGGGTTTATCCTACGGCCTAAACTAATTGTTGCAACTATAAAAACACCCTAAGACCTAGGCTAATCCACAACAAATCTTTCTAACACCATTATGCTGCTAAGTCTCCTCTTGAACCATGGTCGTCGCCTCCAACTTGAAGCTTAAACATTCAAACTAGATCCAAATCGAAGGCCAATGTTTCTACAACAATTCAAGGGAATAGATCAACATCTCAACAACGATCCTACGACAATTTCTGTTCTTAGTTCTCAAAAACCATGATCTGTAAGTCCCAGTTACACTTAGATCTAAACTCTAAACTTAATATGGACATGTGTAAATTGAAGTTAAACATAAACATGATAACTACTTGAGACCTACTCTTGTATATCTTTGATCTATGACTATTCCTTTTTGATCTATTATTTTAGATCTACTCTTGTTCACCCTAGATCTATTCACCTTGAACCTAGTACCGTTCATATTGAACCTTGATTTGTGGAATACTGATAAGAACTTGATTTAAGGGCCTGTTCATGTCATAACCTAAACCCTATCATTATTTTAACACGCCTGTGATGTTGTGATGTTGAAACTATTGCTAGTCACAAGTTTAGGATTATCATCTTATGTCATTTATTGTTATGTTTATCACCCTATTTCATATGCCAGTGATGTTATGATCATATCTCAAGTTACACCATGCTTGCCTTGAAATCACCTTTGCCACTTTATACCCATCCTTGTTATGTTATTCCCTAGTTACATCTATTGCCTTGATTCGAATTCACGAGCGTTGGGGATGCGATTTGGGTAGTTTAGGAAAACCTGAATTTAGTATGAACTTGAAAACATGAATATCGTTATAACTTGAGCTTGGATAGGAACATGAACTTGACATGAAATTATACTTGAAAATATGAATTTGGGACATGACACTTAGATAACTTGAACATGGCCAACTCGAGGTTGGGTTGAGTTTGCAGTATAAATCTGCCCGGAACCGCCCGGCGAATCCAGTAACTGCAAACAATAGGACCCAATGTGAGTAGTTGGTCATATCGCACTCGAAACCCGAGGTTAGACTAGGTTATGGTGTAAAACTGCACGGACCCGCCCGGCACATCCAGTAACCATAACCAAGTCTAATGTGAGAGGTTAGGGGTGCATTAAGTAAATTAATGCCACTGGATAGGGTTAAGTCATGGACCACTTGAATATACTTAACCAATTTGACACGTTGATTTGATAGGGTTAAGTCATGAACCGCTTGAACACACTTAACCAACCTGACACATGATTCGTAGGACTAAGTCTTGAACTAGAACGACACACTTAGTCAATTTGACATGACACGTTAATGGGGTTAAGTCTCGATTTTAAATGACAACTTAACCTGCTAACGAAACCCTAGTTACGCAGTTCTTTTCAGCAGTAATCCACTAGATGTATCACGGTACCCTGGGACTAGGCAGGGTGGGGCACGATTGCTGGGCTGATTGTAAGCGACCAGAACGACGGCTGAGTTGGTGCGCCATTGTAGGTTCAGGTGGACTAGGGTCGTGCACTTAGTCCGGAGTTGAAAAAGCAGGCATTGGGCATCAGTAGGATTATCTGTCCATTCTTTATTCGTGTCAGTGGTTGGCACCCTAGGGCTTGATACACCCTATGGTGGACCTAGCACAGGTGACTACATTCGTGATAGGGCCGTATGACACAAACACACGATGAGCTAGACTTGTAGGGAGCCGATCAATTAGATCATACCGTTGGACCCCGAATTGGGTCACTTCACGATATTGGGCCAAGGGATTATTTCTTGATTTATGGTTGACACGGGATTAGTATACCAGTATAGTTGGTATGGAGAACCTTTTATACGCAATGTTAGACTTGAGTTATCTTGTTAGCTTAGTTATCATGTCAGACTTATCATCATTCCTATGTTTAATTCCAGTTTATTCATGTCTTGTTAACTTTACTAGTTTCTATGCTGATAGTCACTAGGGCTTACCAGTCTTTTTTGACTGACCCGTTTTCTTTCGCCTCTTTGTCTTTCGTTCCCCCCAGGTTATCAGGGAGGAAACTCTAGCTCTTAGCTTGGACTTTGCTTGCTTTCTGACAGCTCATGTACGGTTTGGTCTTGAGCTATGCTATGGCTGCACTCATGCACTTTTTGGGGAATAATATTTTACTTATGTTGTTTTAAGTACTTTGCTTCTTTAGAACTTAATGTAATGAAATAATGACTTAGCATTTTGATGTAAGAGGTTTTGACTCTATTTTTCAGTAATGAGATTTGGTTTTAAAGTTTATATCCACTGCTTTATATACTCTACTTTATCTATGTTCTGTCTTGTGTTATCTCTGTGCCTGTTTACTAGATAATACCCCTCCAAAACTAGGGCATTCCCTTTGTGAGTGACCCTAGCGGAGGTGGGGTGTTACATTTGGTATCAGAGCAGAAGGTTACCGCACTGGGAAAAAGTTTTAAAAACCTTCTGAAACTATTTTCAAAACCGTTTATAAAGAAGCATTTTTCAAGAAAAGTTTTATTTTTAAGAAAAGGCTATTCCCCAAAAGCCATTAGCACTTTCCTTTGTTTCCTCGTTTGATTCTTTTTCCTTTACGCTTTTCAGCATGTCTGATCTTAACCTTCCCGAGGGAGTACCCATACCTGGCTGGTTCTGAAGATACTTGGAAGCTAGGGCCAACGGCGCAGGCCCGACAGATATCCCTCCTCCTCCTCCTCCAGTGGCCACGGTTCCTCCTCCCCCTCCTCCGGGTACCGCCTTCGCCAAAATATGCAAGGACTTTATAGGAATGGGCGGCAAGAACTTCGTTGGAACTGAAACCTTCGTTGAGGCGCGAAACTGGCTAAAAGAGACTGAAGACTTGTTTGTTATTTTCGATATGGAGGATCATAGGAAAGTTCAGTTGGCAGCATGGTTGTTGAAAGAGGAAGCTGCATTTTGGTGGAAAGTCACCAATGCTACCAGGCCAATTGAGACTTGGGCAGACTTTAGAGAGAGGTTTTGGCTTAAGTTTTTATCATCCGCAGAAGCGAGTCTTCAGATGGAGAGGTTCCTGGCACTCAAGCAAGGGGACATGTCAGTTAGGGAATACGCGAATAAGTTTAATCAGCTTGCTCGGTTTGGTTTGGACTTAGTCAACACGGCTGAGAAGAAGGCTCTACGCTTTGCTCAAGGATTGAGCGAGCCACTCCACACTATGGCCATGACTCATGTACCCATGGGGGCGACCTTTGAAAGCTTGGTGAATATGGCCCTACTTCATGAAGAAGACGAGAATGGAAAGAAGAAGGTCAAGGTGAATGAGTCTCAAGACAAGAAGGTAGACTCCGAGAAAGGAGGAAAGAACAGCAACAACAAGAATGACAAGTCACGTGAGAAAAGAAAATGCAACTTCTGTGGTATTGACGGGCATATAGTCCAGCACTGTAGGAAGAAGAAGATGAAGATAGGAGCATGTTTTCAATGCGGTGAAACTGGACACATCAGCAAGAACTGCCCTAAGAAGCAAGGGCAAGCCCCACAAGAAGGACCTTCTAGGGGTACATCTTTAACTTCTTTTCCCTAGATACTCTGTTTTATCTTGTATATCCTTTCGATCCTGTCTTGAGAACCTTAGGTAGAATCCTATAAATGTAAACATGTATTTGAAACATGTTGTGCTTGATGTTTGCGAATGGTTGCAAGTGGTTGCAAGTGATTGCTCGTGGTTGCATAACACACATTAGGCACTAGATCGGCTCAGACACATTTTCATATTGCATATGCATGAGTGTTTATACTTATTTATGGATGAAATTGAATGTGTTATCATATGAATGTTGCATATGGATGAATGTTTGTGCACACATATAGTGCTTACGTGACTAGGATTATTTGCATACATGTTGGATTCATGACACTAAACATATTTTGCATTAGAAAGATCAATCAGGCATGATCATTTACATTAGATAAGGAACATATACACACACTTTTTGCATATGTTCATACAGCATTAGAAATCTCTTAAGGACAATGTTTGCTTGTGGATGATGTTTTGAGTAGATGGATGATGGATGGTAGGATACGTTCTTCTTAACTTAGAGATTTCGGGGACGAAATCCATTAAGGAGGGGAGAATGTAACAACCCGTATTTTGATAACGTGTTATAACCATAAGTCTAGGCACAATTAAATTTTAAAATAAGAACAAGGGATACGGGTAGCGCCATTGCGTTCGTCTCGGAATTCTGCATGAAATCGAGTCCGAGTTTTCGAAAATCGGAGTCCGTATGACCAAGTTATGGCTCCCCAAAGTTTCAGAAATTTTCAGAGTTCAAAACAGTTCGAATTCTAGTTCAAATTCGAATTTCAAAACCCAGACAGACTGGGCGGGAAATTTCCCGCCTAGCACCCCAGGTCGACTGGGGAGTCGACTGGGCAGTCGACACCCCCAGGACCAGGTCGACTGCGCAGTCGACTTGGGTGTCGTCCTTGTCCCCGAACCTGGTTTGGGCCTGGTTGCTCCTGCTTGACCCTGTTGGATTGTTTGAGGGCCTGTGATGATTTTTGGCGGTTCAGATTGATTCTAGGGTTTATCCTATGGCCTAAACTAGTTGTTGCAACTATAAAAACACCCTAAGACCTAGGCTAATCCATAACAAATCTTTCTAACACCATTATGCTGCTAAGTCTCCTCTTGAACCATGGCCGCCGCCTCCAACTTGAAGCTTAAACATTCAAACTAGATCCAAATAGAAGGCCAATGTTTCTACAACAATTCAAGGGAATAGATCAACATCTCAACAACGATCCTACGACAATTTCTGTTCTTAGTTCTCAAAAGCCACGATCTGTAAGTCCCAGTTACTCTTAGATCTAAACTCTAAACTTAATATGGACATGTGTAAATTGAAGTTGAACATAAACATGATAACTACTTGAGACCTACTCTTGTATATCTTTGATCTATGACTATTCCTTTTTGATCTATTATTTTAGATCCACTCTTGTTCACCCTAGATCTATTCACCTTGAACCTAGTACTGTTCATATTGAACCTTGATTTGTGGAATACTGATAAGAACTTGATTTAGGGGCCTGTTCATGTCATAACCTAAACCCTATCATTATTTTAACATGCCTGTGATGTTGTGATGTTGAAACTATTGCTAGTCACAAGTTTAGGATTATCATCTTATGTCATTTATTGCTATGTTTATCACCCTATTTCATATGCCAGTGATGTTATGATCATATCTCAAGTTACACCATGCTTGCCTTGAAATCACCTTTGCCACTTTATACCCATCCTTGTTATGTTATTCCCTAGTTACATCTATTGCCTTGATTCGAATTCACGAGCGTTGGGGATGCGATTTGGCTAGTTTAGGAAAACCTGAATTTAGTATGAACTTGAAAACATGAATATCGTTATAACTTGAGCTTGGATAGGAACATGAACTTGACATGAAATTATACTTGAAAATATGAATTTGGGACATGACACTTAGATAACTTGAACGTGGCTAACTCGAGGTTGGGTTGAGTTTGCAGTATAAATCTACCCGGAACCGCCCGGCGAATCCAGTAACTGCAAACAATAGGACCCAATGTGAGTAGTTGGTCATATCGCACTCGAAACCCGAGGTTAGACTAGGTTATGGTGTAAAACTGCCCGGACCCGCCCGGCACATCCAGTAACCATAACCAAGTCTAATGTGAGAGGTTAGGGGTGCATTAAGTAAATTAATGCCACTGGATAGGGTTAATTCATGGACCACTTGAATATACTTAACCAATTTGACACGTTGATTTGATAGGGTTAAGTCATGAACCGCTTGAACACACTTAACCAACCTGACACATGATTCGTAGGACTAAATCTTGAACTAGAATGACACACTTAGTCAATTTGACATGACACGTAGATAGGGTTAAGTCTCGATTTTAAATGACAATTAACCTGTTGAACGAAACCCTAGTTATGCGGTCCTTTTCAGCAGTAACCCACTAGATGTATCACGGTACCCTGGGACTAGGCAGGGTGGGGCACGATTACTGGGCTGATTGTAAGCGACCAGAACGACGGCTGAGTTGGTGCGCCATTGTAGGTTCAGGCGGACTAGGGTCGTGCACTTAGTCCGGAGTTGAAAAACAGGCATTGGGCATCAGTAGGATTATCTGTGCATTCTTGATTCGTGTCGGTGGTTGGCACCCTAGGGCTTGATACACCCTATGGTGGACCTAGCACAGTTGACTACATTCGTGATAGGGCCGTATGACACAGACACGCGACGAGCTAGACTTGTAGGGAGCCGATCGATTAGATCATACCGTTGGACCCCGAATTGGGTCACTTCACGATATTGGGCCAAGGGATTATTTCTTGATTTATAGTTGACACGGGATTAGTATACCAGTATAGTTGGTATGGCGAACCTTGAATACGCAATGTTAGACTTGAGTTATCTTGTTGGCTTAGTTATCATGTTAGACTTATCATCATTCCTATGTTTAATTCCAGTTTATTCATGTCTTGTTAACTTTACTAGTTTCTATGCTGATAGTCACTAGGGCTTACCAGTCTTTTTTGACTGACCCGTTTTCTTTTGCCTCTTTGTCTTTCGTTCCCCCCATGTTCTCAGGGAGGAAACTCTTGCTCTTAGCTTGGACTTTGCTTGCTTTCTGACAGCTCATGTACAGTTTGGTCTTGAGCTATGCTATGGCTGCACTCATGCACTTTTTGGGGAATAATATTTTACTTATGTTGTTTTAAGTACTTTTCTTCTTTAGAACTTGATGTAATGAAATAATGACTTGGCATTTTAATGTAAGAGGTTTTGACTCTATTTTTCAGTAATGAGATTTGGTTTTAAAGTTTATATCCGCTGCTTTATATACTCTACTTTATCTATGTTCTGTCTTGTGTTATCTCTGTGCCTGTTTACTAGATAATACCCCTCCAAAACTAGTGCATTCCCTTTGTGAGTGACCCTAGCGGAGGTGGGGTGTTACATTTGGTATCAGAGCAGAAGGTTACCAGACTGGGCAAAAGTTTTAAAAACCTTCTGAAACTATTTTCAAAACCGTTTAAAAAGAAGCATTTTTCAAGAAAAGTTTTATTTTTAAGAAAAGGCTATTCCCCAAAAGCCATTAGCACTTTCCTTTGTTTCCTCATTTGAATCTTTTTCCTTTACGCTTTTCAGCATGTCTAATCTTAACCTTCCTGAGATAGTACCCATAACTGGCTGGTTCTGAAGATACTTGGAAGCTAGGGCCAATGGCGCGGGCCCGACAGATATCCCTCCTCCTCCTCCCTCGGTGGCCACGGTTCCTCCTCCTCCTCCTCCGGGTACCGCCTTCGCCAAATTATGCAAGGACTTTATAGGAATGGGCGGCAAGAACATCGTTGGAACTGAAACCTTCGTTGAGGCGCGAAACTGGCTAAAAGAGACTGAAGACTTGTTTGTTATTTTCGATATAGAGGATCATAGGAAAGTTCAGTTGGCAGCATGGTTGTTGAAAGAGGAAGCTGCATTTTGGTGGGAAGTCACCAACGCTACCAGGCCAATTGAGACTTGGGCAGACTTTAGAGAGAGGTTTTGGCTTAAGTTTTTATCATCCGCAGAAGCGAGTCTTCAGATGGAGAGGTTCCTGACACTCAAGCAAGGGGACATGTCAGTTAGGGAATACGTGAATAAGTTTAATCAGCTTGCTCGGTTTGGTTTGGACTTAGTCAACACGACTGAGAAGAAGGCTCTACGCTTTGCTCGAGGATTGAGCGAGCCACTCCACACTATGGCCATGACTCATGTACCCATGGGAGCGACCTTTGAAATCTTGGTGAATATGGCCCTACTTCATGAAGAAGACGAGAATGGCAAGAAGAAGGTCAAGGCGAATGAGTCTCAAGACAAGAAGGTAGACTCCGGGAAAGGAGGAAAGAACAGCAACAACAAGAATGACAAGTCACGTGAGAAAAGAAAATGCAACATCTGTGGTATTGACGGGCATATAGTCCAGGACTGTTGGAAGAAGAAGATGAAGATAGGAGCATGTTTTCAATGCGGTGAAACTGGACACATCAGCAAGAACTGCCCTAAGAAGCAAGGGCAAGCCCCGCAAGAAGGACCTTCTAGGGGTACATCTTTAACTTCTTTTCCCTAGACACTCTGTTTTATCTTGTATATCCTTTCGATCCTGTCTTGAGAACCTTAGGTAGAATCCTATGAATGTAAACATGTATTTGAAACATGTTATGCTTGATGTTTGCGAATGGTTGAAAGTGGTTGCAAGTGATTGCTCATGGTTGCATAACACACATTAGGCACTAGATCGGCTCAGACACATTTTCATATTGCATATGCATGAGTGTTTATACTTATTTATGGATGAAATTGAATGTGTTATCATATGAATGTTGCATATGGATGAATGTTTGTGCACACATATAGTGCTTACATGACTAGGATTATTTGCATACATGTTGGATTCATGACACTAAACATATTTGGCATTAGAAAGATCAATCAGGCCTGATCATTTGCATTAGATAAGGAACATATACACACACTTTTTGCATATGTTCATACAGCATTAGAAATCTCTTAAGGACAATGTTTGCTTGTGGATGATGTTTTGAGTAGATGGATTATGTATGATAGGATACGTTCTTCCTAACTTAGAGATTTCGGGGACGAAATCCTTTAAGGAGGGGAGAATGTAACAACCCGTATTTTGATAACGTGTTATAACCATAAATCTAGGCAGAATTAAATCTTAAAATAAGAACCAAGGGAAACGGGTTGCACCATTGCGTTCATCTCGGAATTCTGCATGAAATCGAGTCCGTGTTTTCGAAAATCGGAGTCCGTATGACCAAGTTATGGCTCCCCAAAGTTTCAGAAATTTTCAGAGTTCAAAACAGTTCGAATTCGAGTTCAAATTCGAATTTCAAAACTCAGATAGACTGGGCGGGAAATTTCCCGCCCATCGCCCCATGTCAACTGGGGAGTCGACTGGGCAGTCGACACCCCCAGGACCAGGTCGACTGCGCAGTCGACTTCGGTGTCGACCTGGTCCCCGAACCTGGTTTGGGCCTAGTTGCTCCTGCTTGACCCTGTTGGATTGTTTGAGGGCCTGTGACGATTTTTGGCGGTTCAGATCGATTCTAGGGTTTATCCTATGGCCTAAACTAGTTGTTGCAACTATAAAAACACCCTAAGACCTAGGCTAATCCACAACAAATCTTTCTAACACCATTATGCTGCTAAGTCTCCTCTTGAACCATGGTCGCCGCCTCCAACTTGAAGCTTAAACATTCAAACTAGATCCAAATCGAAGGCCAACGTTTCTACAACAATTCAAAGGAATAGATCAACATCTCAACAACGATCCTACGACAATTTCTGGTCTTAGTTCTCAAAAACCACGATATGTAAGTCCCAGTTACTCTTAGATCTAAACTTAATATGGACATGTGTAAATTGAAGTTGAACATAAACATGATAACTACTTGAGACCTACTCTTGTATATCTTTGATCTATGACTATTCCTTTTTGATCTATTATTTTAGATCTACTCTTGTTCACCCTAGATCTATTCACCTTGAACCTAGTACCGTTCATATTGAACCTTGATTTGTGGAATACTGATAAGAACTTGATTTAGGGGACTGTTCATGTCATAACCTAAACCCTATCATTATTTTAACATGCCTGTGATGTTGTGATGTTGAAACTATTGCTAGTCACAAGTTTAGGATTATCATCTTATGTCATTTATTGCTATGTTTATCACCCTATTTCATATGCCAGTGATGTTATGATCATATCTCAAGTTACACCATGCTTGCCTTGAAATCACATTTGCCACTTTATACCCATCCTTGTTATGTTATTCCCTAGTTACATCTATTGCCTTGATTCGAATTCACGAGCGTTGTGGATGCGGTTTGGGTAATTTAGGAAAACCTGAATTTAGTATGAACTTGAAAACATGAATATCGTTATAACTTGAGCTTGGATAAGAACATGAACTTGACATGAAATTATACTTGAAAATATGAATTTGGGACATGACACTTAGAAAACCTGAACGTGGCGAACTCGAGGTTGGGTTGAGTTTGTAGTATAAATCTGCCCGGAACCGCCCGGCGAATCCAGTAACTGCAAACAATAGGACCCAATGTGAGTAATTGGTCATATCGCACTCGAAACCCGAGGTTTGACTAGGTTATGGTGTAAAATTGCCCGGGCCCGCCCGGCACATCCAGTTACCATAACCAAGTCTAATGTGAGAGGTTAGGGGTGCATTAAGTAAATTAATGCCACTGGATAGGGTTAAGTCATGGACCACTTGAATATACTTAACCAATTTGACACAATGATTTGATAGGGTTAAGTCCTGAACCGCTTGAACACACTTAACCAACCTGACACATGATTCGTAGGACTAAGTCTTGAACTAGAACGACACACTTAGTCAATTTGACATGACACGTAGATGGGGTTAAGTCTCGATTTTAAATGACAACTTAACCTGCTTAACAAAACCCTAGTTACGTGGTCCTTTTCAACAGTAACCCACTAGATGTATCATGGTACCCTGGGACTAGGCAGGGTGGGGCACGATTGCTGGGCTGATTGTAAGCGACCAAAACGACGGCTGAGTTGGTGCGCCATTGTAGGTTCAGGCGGACTAGGGTCGTGCACTTAGTCCGGAGTTGAAAAAGTAGGCATTGGGCATCAGTAGGATTATCTGTGCATTCTTGATTCGTGTCGGTGGTTGGCACCCTAGGGCTTGATACACTCTATGGTGGACCTAGCATAGGTGACTACATTCGTGATAGGGCCGAGACACACGACGAGCTAGACTTGTAGGGAGCCGATCAATTAGATCATACCGTTGGACCCCGAATTGGGTCACTTCACGATATTGGGCCAAGGGATTATTTCTTGATTTATAGTTGACACGGGATTAGTATACCAGTATAGTTGGTATGCCGAACCTTGAATACGCAATGTTAGACTTGAGTTATCTTGTTAGCTTAGTTATCATGTCAGACTTATCATCATTCCTATGTTTAATTCCAGTTTATTCATGTCTTGTTAACTTTACTAGTTTCTATGCTGATAGTCACTAGGGCTTACCAGTCTTTTTTGACTGACCCGTTTTTTTTCGCTTCTTTGTCATTCGTTCCCCCCCCCCCCAAGTTCTCAGGGAGGAAACTCTAGCTCTTAGCTTGGACTTTGCTTGCTTTTTGACAGCTCATGTACGGTTTGGTCTTGAGCTATGCTATGGCTGCACTCATGCACTTTTTGGGGAATAATATTTTACTTATGTTGTTTTAAGTACTTTGCTTCTTTAGAACTTGATGTAATGAAATAATGACTTGGCATTTTGATGTAAGAGGTTTTGACTCTATTTTTCAGTAATAAGATTTGGTTTTAAAGTTTATATCCGCTGCTTTATATACTCTATTTTATCTATGTTCTGTCTTGTGTTATCTCTATGCCTGTTTACTAGATAATACCCCTCCAAAACTAGGGCATCCCTTTGTGAGTGACCCTAGTGGAGGTGGGGTGTTACATAGCCTGTGAAGGATGTCTTCTCGGAAAGCAACACAGATCATCATTTCCATCACGAAGCATTGGAGAGCAAAAGACTTGTTGTAGTTGATTCACACTGACGTTTGTGGACCGATGAGAACACCCTCACTCCATAACAACAAGTATTTCATCCTCTTTATTGATGATTTCTCTAGAATGACATGAGTCTACTTTACTAAAGAAAAATCAGAAGTCTTTGGAGTATTCAGGAAGTTTAAGGCTCTTGTCGAAAATCAAAGTGGAAAACGCATAAAAAGGCTTCGTAGTGACCGTGGTAAGGAGTACAACTCCCATGAGTTTGATAAATTTTGTGATGATGAAGGCATTGAGTGGCAACTTACAATTTCATATACTCCACAACAAAATGGAGTATCTAAAAGAAAAAATTGCATAGTCATGGAGATGGCAAGATCAATGTTAAAGAAGAAGGGATTACCCAACACTTTTTGGGCAGAAGCAGTTTATACTGCTGTCTATATACCCAACCAATGTCCAACTAGAGCAGTTGAAGACAAGACATCTGTAGATGCATGGAGTGGAAGAAAGCCAACAACCAATTATCTAAGAGTTTTTGGATCTATATGCTATATACATGTTCCAGATCAGAATAGACACAAACTAGAAGAGAAGGCCATACGAGGAATCTTTCTGGGGTATAGCACACATTCGAAAGGATATAGAGTTTATAACTTGCAAATAAAGAAGCTGACGATTAGTCGAGATGTTGAGGTTGATGAGAATGCTTCTTGGAGTCGGGATGAACAAAAAATCTAGAAAAGAAACATTTCTGTTCCAGTACATAAATCTCATGAAGATGTGGAAGATATGGAAGAACCAACAGAAGAACCAGGTATGCCCCTTTCACTTCCTCAACAATAAACTTCTTCACCAGAGTCTACTCCAAGAAGAGTTAGATCTTTGGTAGATATATATATGAAACTTGCAACATGGCTGTATTTGAACCCGAAAGCTATGAAGTAGCAACTAAGCAAGAAGTATGGGTCAAAGTAATGAAAGAAGAGATCAAAATGATTGAGAAGAATAATACTTGGGAGCTTGTGGATTATCCTAAAGATAAAGAAATCGTTGGAGTGAAATGGGTTTATAAGACAAAGCTAAACCCAGATGGCTCAATACAAAGACACAAGGCAAGGCTCATTGCAAAGGGCTACTCACAGGAATATGGAGTCGACTATAATGAGACATTTGCTCCAGTTGCACGTCTTGATACAATTAGAGCTTTAGTTGCTCTTGCAGCACAGAAAGGGTGGAATGTTTTTCAACTAGATGTCAAGTCAGCCTTCCTAATTGGAGTATTAGAAGAAGAGATCTATGTGGAGAAACCGCAAGGCTTCGTAAGTAAGGGCAATGAAGACAAAGTGCTAAGACTAAGAAAAGCCTTATATGGCCTGAAGCAAGCACCTCGAGCATGGTACAATAGAATTGACCAATACTTCATTAATCAAGGATTTAGGAGGAGCAAGAGTGAGCCAACATTATACATCAAGAGACAAGGTCGGTATGATACTCTCATTGTCTCTCTATATGTTGATGATCTTATCTACATAGGAAACAATACAAAAATGATAATTGCATTCAAAGAAGACATGATGAAAACATTCGAGATGACCGATCTTGGCTTGATGAATTACTTCCTTGGCACTGAGGTGAAACAACATAAGGAAGGTATATTTATCTCTCAAAAGAAATATACCGAAGAACTATTAAAGTAATTTGGAATGAATGATTGCAAACCAGTTGCTACTCTACTCGTAACAAATGAGAAGTTGCAAAAGGATGACGGAACCCCAGAAGCTGATGCATCTCGCTACAGAAGTTTGATTGGAAGTCTTTTATATCTTACTGCTATGTGACTAGATATTATGTACACTACAAGTCTTTTATCAAGATTCATGCAGAGTCCAAGCCAAATCCATCTTGGAGTTGCTAAAAGAGTTTTGAGATATTTACAAGGAACAAAGAATTATGGAATATGGTACAAAACCATGACCAACTCAAAGTTGATTGGGTACACCGATAGTGACTGGGCTGGTTCAGTAGATGACATGAAAAGCACATCGGGCTATGCTTTTTCACTTGGATCAGGAATATTCTCGTGGGCATCGAAGAAGCAAGCAACATTTGCACAATCAACAGCAGAAGCAGAATACGTGGCAGCAGCTGAAGTAACAAGCCAGGCTATATGGTTACGGAGAATACTTGAAGATATGGATGAACATCAAGGACAACCTATTACAATCTACTGTGACAACAAATCAGCAGTAGCAATGAAAAAAAATCCAGTTCATCATAATCGAACTAAGCATATAGCTATCAAGTATCACTTCATCAGATATGCAGAAGCGGCAAAAGAAATTCAGCTCAAGTACTGCAGGACAGAAGATCAAGTTATAGACATCTTCACAAAGGCACTGCCAAGAGCAAGATTTGAGCAACTTCGAACTATGCTTGGAGTATCCGAAATCTACATTAAGAAGGAGTATTGAGAATGCTACAAATTTCAAGAGAGCTCTAAAGAAACTAATAATGTGCCTTATGTATTATTATTAAATAAGTTACTTGATGAATGTAGAATGTTCTCTCTAGAGAACTCTAATAATAAACAATTGTAATGAGGTGCCTATGAATATGAGTATGGGCACATTGTAAGGTTGTAGCAAAATTTCTAAGCAATAAAGTTTTTCCATTACAATATCTTTGAAGCCCCTTTCATCCAACTATTTCAACCAATCAACTATTCAACTATTTTCCCACTACAACAAATACTAACAATCACTGTTATTATTTAAGTTGGAAATATTTGAAGATATACTATAAAATAAATTAGCCAGGTAGCATGTATTAGCCTTAAATAAAGATTTTTTTTCCTATATATAATATATATGCAGTTCATCTCATAAATGTTAAATGATCATATATCAAAATATTAAATACTTGCCTATATGTGAGTTAAATGATCGTAGACAGCCAAACAGCGAAATGTCACCTACCATACCATTTTTATTCAATCCTACGAATCTTGTTTATCATTTTAAGGCTTGCCTTGTTAAAAAAGGGATTTTTTTTTTAACTTATTACTTTCCCCTGCTTCATTCACATCCATCCTTGTATTAAACTTTTACACACACAAAAAATTAATCCAATTACCAAATATTCAACAAATGATTCATGATTTACCCCTCCCCTTATTATTATCATTTTAAACTGAATAAATCCATCATGCCTCCTGAAGCTATAAATCAAATTAAATAACAAATCAAAACATCATTCTAGTTAACGCGGATACAAATAAAATAGCAACCTGTTTTTCAGTTCATTACATTTTGCATTAAAATATGCAGTAAAGAATAATAATAACTAATCCAATTGATTAACAATACATCCATAGCTTCCCTCTTAGCTGGCCATGAAATTGAAAAGATACGGCTTAGCATGTTCAGTCATTAAAAATGAACCGAACAAACCATTTTTCAAGATACTTCTAGAATTGAAGAATATCGATCAAAATTCATAAGGTATAGGATCATTTATACAAAATAATATCATTCAGGAGTATATATGCAGTTCAACTCATAAGCGTTAAATGATCGTATATCAAAATATCGAATACTTGCCCACAGGTGAAGTAATATAGCAAAACACAGGCACTAACAATCCACTATTCAGGACCTGCTGCAAGTGTTGTCCCCAAAATTATCTCGCACCCTAATTTATTATATGGTAAGTAGCAAATGCAAATTTAAATTTTAATCACCCAATGTCCTTTCGTAAAGGAGTTATTTTCCTTATTATTCATATATACACACGCATATTAACCCAATCAAACTCAACTAAGCACTCAATAACACAAAATGAGTGCAAAAGTGTACGTATCTATATTAGAGCAAATAGAGATTTACCTGTATATAATTAGTGTACATATCTATATTAAATTAGAAAATGAGTTTACTTGTGTATTTCAATAACCTATGTTACCTTTTTTTTTTTGAGAATAATGAAGCATTCTATTAACTCTAAATAATCTGTGTTACATTTCAATAATTTTTAAATATATTTTATTTCATGATGGTGAAGCAATACTTACACAATATGCGATTACCAAATGGTTAGATGTAGAATGTGTAACGACCCGCATTCTACACATCGAAGGATCGCAGAATATTTATTTCTTTCACATACGAAGTCGTATGGTCATGTAACTTTGTGAGACGACTATTGGGGTTATTTACCATGTCCATGATTTTTGCCGATTTTTAAATGACTATTTTTCCCTAGCTAATCTTGTTTTGGCCATAACTGTTGATTGGAAAGGAGTTTTGACCTGACACCACTTCCATTAGATCCGGATGATGGTTTACCTTTCCGTAGAGTGGTCATATGTGAAAAACGGACTTACCTTTTGGGAGATATGGCTGAAACAAGGTTTAGGAAGTGAAAAACAGCTTAACCGGGCTTAATTGGGTAATTAACAGCTAGGCCCAGAGCAGGATTTTGGGATTTGGAGTATTCAAGGCTGCTAGGGTTTAGAAAACACCCTTTTCTCATTTTTCACCCGCCACTTATCATCCCTCTCAACTTAGTAATGGCCTCCAACATCTAAAACACCTCTAAACCACTTTCTAATTGAAGATTTGGCTAAATTACATCAAATTAAGGAGGAATAACACCAAAGCAAGGTTAGAACTGCTGTATAGCCTTGGGAACAGCGCCAAATAGAGGATAATTTCAGATCTACAGTTTAATTGTGGCAAAGGTGAGTGATTTGCATAGTTCCTCACTAATTATGGTTAATTAAGGGTAATTAGCGTTAATTAGCGAATTTAAACATGATTAAATTCTAGAAAAATATTTATAAATTTCGAAATATTGTTTTAGGCCTTTTTTAGAAAATTTGGTTAATTTGGTTAAGTTTTACTAATCCTATCATTAGTTTTTCTTAAACACACTTAAGGGAAAATATGGGATTTTGGCAATGTTTGATCCGTTTTAACTATCAAATTGTCGTTTTGGTGTTAGTGGTCAATTCTATATGTTGCTATGACTGCATGGTATGTTTATGATTGATTATAAAAGTTAGTTTGGTCGAAAATGTCGTCGAATGGCGTAAAACAGTCGCTGGAAAGAAGTGCAGGAAATTAGCCGAATCGGATTAGATCGGAGAAAGGGAGCACGAACCGAACCGTGGAGCACCATGCAGCTCCAACCCGACCCGTTCTCCTGGAGTGCGCCACGAAGTCATGCTCCAAGGCTAAAGAGGGAGACTGAACCGATAAGGATACCGACCCGAACCACTTCGAAGTCCACGAGCTGATGGCCAAAGGAGAACACGAATCTGAGCACCCCAACCGAACCAATCCGATACACTGGAGCCAGGATCCCGAATCGATATAGTGTGGCACCACGACGCAATTTGGAGCACCACGACCCGACCCGGATGAGTAGCCACGACCCGAACCGATCCAGAGAGGGTGCTACGAACCGAACCGCTTGGCAGCTACGAAGTGGAGAATCCCGACCCGATCCGTATGGCGCGATCCGAACCGAACACGAGTGGTGACTGCGAACCGAACCAAGGAGCTTGGACGCGTGGAATGAGCTAAGAACCAAATGAAGACCGATCTGGAGATGATGATCAAAGCCCGAGATGGAAAGGTAGTCCAAATATGAAGTAGAACTCAAGATCCAGTTGGGAACCAACGAGTTAACTTCATGAGTTGTGCTTTGCTGCGGGACGTATGCTAAGGGGTTATCGACGTCCATAGCTTTGATTCACCACGGAGAGACAAGTATTAGGCTGCGGATCAGTGCAGTGGGGGTAGTTACTACTCCATGGGGCAGAGTGATCGCAGCATGGCTATGAGCCAGTGCCGTGGCGTTTTCATGACTTCATGGGGTATAGTGGACATAGCAACGACTAGTGGCTATGAATCAGTGCAGTGGATTCGCCATGACTCCATGGGCAGAGTGATCATAGCAAGGAATAGGGTGATCAAAATGGTGGATATCGTATGCTTTACGCACTGAGTGAGAGATGTGAGTGTGGTTGCTATGATTGATTGTTTGCCATCACTATGTCATGCACACCCCCACCCCCGTATTCTTCACACTATATGTTAGTGGCACCTTAGAGTATTGTACAGTATGTAGTGCTAACTCTTTGGTTGCAGGTCTAGGTTCAGGTATGGTTTAATATACCTGTTATTATTCTGTTTTGCTGCTTATCGCTCATACCAGACTTTTGTCTGATCCAGAGTTTTATGTCTCTTCTTATTACTCTGGGTGCTCTTAAAGGGCAGATTAGAGACAGGTTAGGTGGTATGCACGAGTAGCTATACCGGAGACGAGCAGGAGGCTCCCACGTATGATATATATATTTATATATATTCTCCCTGTATTGCTGCTGTTCACTACTTTGGGCATTAGTAGTGTACCTTTCTTATTTTCTTTAGAGATAGTTTTCAAAAGTTGTAATAATGGTTATGGATAAGTTGTATTTTAGATTTCCGCTATTTTGATGATTATGGTTTAGTTTTCCGCTTATGCACTGTCTTGCCTGTTTTACGTCAAGTACGTTATTATTATATTTTATTCCTTGCGCTGTGAGACATTCTACAGGTTCCTTGTTAGTTCAAATACCCTTCCTTTCCTTTCTTTGGCGACTGTCCCGTGCTGGTTAGACATTGGCACAACGCACTTTCATTGAAATGTCGGCTGGTGCGGGGCGGGTCGTCACATTTGGCATCAGAGCTATAGGTTGCGTAGTTAACCTTGTGAAAGACACCAGGGAGAGATAATACGTATATTAGAGCACGTATTTGTGATTATTTTGGTTTTCAAATGCTATATATATACTATTAGTATAGCTAAGGATGAAGTCGCACTGCACTGACACCACAAAGAGGATGGTTAATCATTTATCTTTACAGATTGAACGATGAGCCGATATACGAGCGGTATTGGCAGAGGAGCTAACAATGGAAATGCTCCTGACATGAGGACTATGTTCACCGACTTCATGAGAGAGATGCTTAGGGACGTTCAGAGAGCAGTTCCTAATGCTGCTAATGGTGGTGGTGCAGCGGTGCAAGCGCCTAGGGCCGATTTCGCCAAGCTATGCAAGGATTACACTAGCCTTGGTGGGAAGCCGTTCCACGGAACGGAATCGACCACAGAAGCTCAGGATTGGTTGGATAGCTATGAGCGTATCTTCGAAGGCTTGGGTATTGAGGATGCGATAAAGAGGAAGGTAGCATCCCGTCAGCTGCACGGATGGGCGATGAATTGGTGGAATACTATTAAGGTGGCTACTCCAGAGGATCAAGTTACATGGGATCAGTTTAAGGCCTGATTCAGTGATAAGTTTAACCCAGCTGCTCAGAAATCAGAATTGTTTAGGAAGTTCTTGGAGCTTAAGCAGAATGGTAGGGCAGTCTCGGAGTATATTGCATAGTTTGATACTTTGTCGAAGTATGGATTATCCCTTATCGATACTGCCGAGAAAAAGAACGAGAATTTCATAACTGGTTTGGAAGAGTACTTGGGGGAAAGGCTTATTAACCACATCGATGAGATATTTGAATCGATTATGGGGAAAACTTTTAGATCAGAGAGTCTATACCCTAAGTCGAAGACTGAGGTTGCATCTGCAGAGGAGCTAAAGCCGCAAGCAAGCGGTGGAGGCAAGAATGGTTCTTAGAATAAGAGAAAGAAGAATCAGACCAAGGATGGCCAGAAGAAAAAGAATAAGAAAGATGTTGAGTGCTTCAGCTGTGGTAAGAAGGGCCACTATGCCAAAGAATGTCAGGCCAAGCCAGCGGATAGGAAGTGCTTCAACTGTGGCCAAGTGGGACATCGCAAGGATAAGTGTCCGCAACCCCCTAAAGAAAAGCAGATTGTGAAAGCATATGTTATCAATGTTGTTCCGTCTTCGTCGAATGCCCCAACTGCGGCGGAGAAAGGAAAGAATGTCGTCATTCAAGGTATGCTTTCTGTTTATGATGTTCCTGTTCAAGTATTGTTTGACACCGGGGCTTCTCGTTCCTTCATATCTAGTGACCTGGTAGATATGTTGGGATTGGAACCCGAGATAGTCGATAGACCTTTAGCAGTGACGAACCCGACTGGTGGTTCAACTAGCCTTAGCATGATTTTTCGTAACGTGGTCTTATCGAGTTATGGATGCATGTTTGTTTGTGATTGCTTTGTTTTGGTCTTTACTGGGTTTGGCATTACTTTGGGAGTCGATTGGCTCTAAAGATACGGGGTGGTGGTAGACTGTGAGGGCTTTTTGGAGACAGTTAGAGCTGATGATGGGCGGAGGGTAGTGTTTGGTGGTCTACCTAGTGATGGGGTAATGGCTAGTTTTCTAAATTCCCTCGACATCCCGCATGATGAGTTATCAGATGAGCTCGTGGCTGGCCAGTATCCGGACGTCTTCGAGGAAGTGACCAGACTTCCACCACACCGAGAGATCGAGTTCCGTATTGATTTTGTGAAAGATGTCAGACCTATAGTGATGCCGCTTCTTCGTATGGCACCAAAGGAGCAACGAGAGCTCGGGGTGCAAGTGAGCGATCTTTTAAAGAAGGGATTTATCAGAAGAAGTGTTTCTGAGTGGGGAGCACCAGTTATGTTTGCTACCAAGGCAATGGTTCCCTTCGATTATGTGCGGACTACCGCGAATTGAATAAGGTGACGAGGAAGAATAAGTATCCTCTACCGCGGATAGTTGATTTGTTTGATCAGTTGAGTGGCGCGAGAGTTTTCTCCCAGTAAGATCTCGCCATAAGTTTTCATCAGCTTAGAGTGGAAGCTGAGAGTATAACTAAAATGACAATTCGGACGCCGTCTGGATTCTATGAGTGGTTGGTCATGCCATTCGGGTTGACTAATGCACCAGCGTATTTTGTGGATCTTATGAATAGGGTATTCAGAGATCAGTTTAATAAGTTTGTTCTTGTGTTCATAGACGATAAACTTGTTTATTCGAGGATAGAGGAAGAACACAAGGAACACTTTAGGATAGTGATGGAGGTGTTGAGAAAACACCAATTGAAAGCAAAGTTTTCTAAGTGTCACTTCTGGAGGAGGGAGGTGAGAATCTTGGGCCATGTTGTTTCGGAGAATGGTATTGCCGTGGGTCCTACGAAGGTGGTTACGGTACAAGATTGGTCTACGCCCAAGAATGCAACAGATGTAAGAAGTTTCTTGGGATTAGCTGGATATAATTGTAAGTTTATCCAAGATAGCAGTACCGTTGACTCAGTTGACCAAGAAGAATCAAGCTTTCGTCTGGGACGAAAAGTGCGAGAATGCATTCAAGAGTCTAAAGGAAAAGTTGACATGTGCACCGGTGTTAGTCATTCCTAAATGGAATGAAGAGATGACAGTATATACAGATGCATGTGGTACCGAACTAGGTGTTGTACCGATGCAAGGAGGTAGGGTTGTAGCTTATGCAAGTCGGCAACAAAAACCGCACGAGAAAAGATATCCTACCTATGATTTGGAATTGGCAGCGATCGTATTCGCGTTGAAGATGTGGAGACATTATCTCTTGGGAGAAAGATTCGAGTTGTTTACCGATCATAAATCATTATTCTCTCAGAAGGATCTAAATCTCCGATTGCAAAGGTGGTTAGAATTCTTGGCTTCCTACGATTTCGATATCGCATACACACCAGGATAGGGAAATGCGGTAGCTAATTCATTGAGTAGAAGACATGCCAGTTTAGGGGCTATGTTTCTGGAATGGAAGCAACTGGAGTACATCACTGGGTATGATTTCAGACCAAAGTGCGAATTGGACCCAGAAGTATTAGCAAGTTTGACGATCAGGCCCACTTTGATTGAGCGGATCGGCTCCAGTCAGAGGGACGATCCTAACCTATTGGAAATCATCTCCAAGTTAGAGATGGGCATCGACGAGGAGATGAACAAGTATGGGTTTGATCGAGATGGATGACTTAGAAAGAATGGAAGACTAGTTGTACCCAATGTCAATGGTTTGAGAGATGAAGTGCTTAGAGAATGTCATCACTCAAAACTGACTATACATCCCGGTGGTAACAAAATATATCGAGACATGAAGCAAACCTACTACTGGGAAGGGATGAAAAGAGACGTTGGGAAGTTTATATTCAAATGCATGAATTGCCAGCTAGTTAAAGCTGAGCAAAAGAAGCCTAGTGGTTTGTTGCAACCATTAGAAATTCCAGAATGGAAACGTGAACAAGTCTCAATTGATTTCATTGATAGGTTAACAAGGACTAGGTTGGGCCATGATAGCATTTGGGTGATTGTGGACCGATTGACCAAGAGTGCAAGATTTATACTCGTCAAGTCGAATAGAACGGTAGCTAAGTTAGCTGGGCTATATATGAAATGGGTAGTAAGATTTCATGGAGTACCTAAAAGCATTGTGAGTGACCGAGATCCGTTGTTTACTAGTGGGATTTGGAAGAGATTACAAGAGGCGTTAGGATCAGAATTACATCTCAGCACCGCGTATCATCCTCAAACCAACGATCAAACAGAGAGGGTGAATCGTATATTAGAAGATCTCTTGAGAGCTTGCATATTAGATTTTGGTGGATCATGGGATGACCATTTGCATCTAGTAGAGTTTGCATATAATAATAGTTATCAGTCCAGTATTGGTATGGCTCCATTTGAAGCTTTGTATGGAAGACCGTGCAACTCACCGTCATGTTGGTTAGAAACTGGTGAAAAATTTGTGCTTGGGCCAGATGTGATAAGAGAAACCTCAGATAGGATTAAGGTTATCCAACAGCGGATGAAAGCTGCCCAAGATAGAAAAAAGAGTTATGCTGATAAGAGGTGATAAGAGGAGAAGAGATCTAAAGTTCTCCGTTGGCGACTTGGTGTTTGTCAAGATTTCCCCGTTAAAGAGCGTGATTCGATTTGGCAGGAAAGGCAAGTTAGCACCAAGATTTGTTGGACCATTCCCAGTTCTCGAGCAAATTGGGAATTTGGCATATAAAGTTGAGTTACCAACGAAGATGGCAGGGGTTCACAACTTATTTCATGTTTCCCAGTTAAGGAAGTTTGTGCACAACCCTAGTGTGAATATTTCACCGGATCAGTTGGACGATATCGAGGTTGAACCCGAGGCAGTTGGGAACCACAAGCCTATGCGTATTGTTGGGAACGATACGAAGCAGCTTCGAAGGAAGGTGGTGAGACTAGTCAAAATTCAGTGGGGTAATGATGAGGAAGACCATAATGGGAAACAGAGGAGGACATAAGGAGGAATTATCCAGAAGTCTTTGCCTGGTAAGGTTTTTATATCGGAATAGTACTCCCGTGTTAGTAAACCGCATGCTAGGATAGGCTTGTTGTGTTGTTTTATATGCCTGATTGTTTTGTTAATGATTGGTAGGCATGCAGGATCCTTTGTATGTTTTGGGTTAAGGAATTTCGGGGACGAAATTTCTTGGGGGAGGGGGGGGGGAAGGGGGGAGAATGTAACGAATCGCATTCTACACATCGAAGGATCGTCGAATATTTCTTTCTTTCACATACGAAGTTGTATGGTCATGTAACTTTGGGAGATGACTATTGGGGTCATTTCCTTTGTCCATGATTTTTTCCAAATTTTAAATGACTATTTTGCCCCTAGTTGATCTTGTTTTGGCCATAACTTTTGATTGGAAAGGATTTTTGACCTGAAACCACTTCCATTAGATCCGAATGATGGTTTACCTTTCCGTAGAGTACTCATATGTGAAAAACGGACTTACCTTTGGGAGATATGGCTGAAACAAGGTTTAGGACGTGAAAAACAGCTTAACCAGGTTAATTAGGTAATTAACAGCTAGGCCCAGAGGGGGATTTCGGGATTTGGAGTATTTAAGGGTTGTTAGGGTATAGAGAACACCCTTTTCTCATTTTTCAGCCACCACTTATCATCCCTCTCAACTTAGTAACGGCTTCCAACATCTAAAACACCTCTAAATAGCTTTTTAATTGAAAATTTGGCTAAATTACATCAAATTAAGGACGAATAACACCAAAGCAAGGTTAGAACTACTGTATAGCCTCGGGAATAGCGCCAAACAGAGGATAATTTCAGATCTATAGTTTAATTGTGGCAAAGGTGAGTGATTTGCATAGTTACTCACTAATTATGCTTAAGCGTAATTAGCGAATTTAAACATGATTAAATTCTGGAAAAATATTTATAAATTTCGAAATATTGTTCTAGACCTCTATTAGAAAATTTGCTTAATTTGGTTAAGTTTTACTAATCCTATCATTAGTCTTGCTTAAACATGCTTAAGGGAAAATATGGGATTTTGGCTATGTTTGATCCGTTTTAACCTATCAAATTGTCGTTTTGGTGTTAGTGGTCAATTCTATATGTTGTTATGATTGTATGGTATGTTTTTGATTGATTAGAAAAGTTAGATTGGTCGAAAACGCCGTCGAATGGCGTAAAACAATCGCTAGAAAGAAGTGCAGGAAATTAGCTGAACCGGATCGGATCGGAGAAGGGGAGCACGAACCGAACCGCGGAGCACCACGCAGCTCCAACCCGGCATGTTCTCCTATAGTGCGCCACGAAGTCACGATCCAAGGATAAAGAGGGAGACCGAACCGATAAGGATACCGACCCGAACCACTGCAGAAGTCCACGAGCTGATGGCCAAAGGAGATCACGAATCGGAGCACCCCACCTGAACCGATCCGATACTCTGGAGCCATGATCCCGAACCAAAATAGTGTGGCACTACGATGCAATTTGGAGCACCACGACCCGATCGGATGAGTAGCCACGACCCGAACTGATCCAGAGAGGGTGCTACGAACCAAACCACTTGGCAGCTACGAAGTGGAGAATCCCGACCAGATCCATATGGCGCGATCCGAACCGAACCCGATTGGTGACTGCGAACTGAACCTAGGAGCTTGGATGCGTGGCATGAGTTATGAACTAAATGAAGATTGATCCGGAGATGATGACCAAAGCCCGAGACGCAAAGGTAGTCCAAATAAGAAGTAGAACTCAGGATCCAGTTGAGAACCAATGAGTTAACTTCATGAGTTGGGCTTTGCTGCGGGACGTGTGCTAAGGGGTTATCGACGTCCATAGCTTTGATTCACCACGGAGATACAAGTGTTAGGCTGCGGATCAATGCAGTGGGGTAGTTACTACTCCATGGGGCAGAGTTATCGCTGCATGGCTATGAGCCGGTGCAGTGGAGTTTTCATGACTTCATGTGGCAGAGTGGACATAACAAGGACTAGTGGCTATGGATCAGTGCAGTGGAGTCGCCATGACTCCATGGGGCAGAGTGATCATAGCAAGGAATAGGGTGATCAAAGTGGTGGATATAGTATGCTTTACGCACTGAGTGAGAGAAGTGTGGATGGTTGCTATGATTGATTGTTTATCATCATTATGTCATGCACACCCCCACCCCGTATTCTTCACACTATATGTTAGTGGCATCTTAGAGTATTGTACAGTATGTAGTGCTAACTCTTTGGTTGCAGGTCCAGGTTCAGGTATGGTTTAGTATACCTGTTATTATTCTGTTTTGCTGCTTATCGCTCATACCAGACTTTTGTCTGACCCAAAGTTTTATGTCTCTTCTTATTACTCTAAGTGCTCTTAAACGGGCAGACTAGAGACAGGTTAGGTGGTATGCACGAGTAGTTGTACCGGAGACGAGCAGGAGGCTCCCACGTATGATATATATAGATATTCTCCCTGTATCACTGCTGGTCACAATTTTGGGAATTAGTAGTGTACCTTTCTTATTTGCTTTAGAAACAGTTTTCAAAAGTTGTAATAATGGTTATGGATCATAAGCTATATTTTGGATTTCCGCTGCTATGATGATTATGGTTTAGTTTTCAGCTTATGCACTGTCTTGCCTGTTTTACGTCAAGTATGTTATTATTATATTTTATTCCTTTCGCTTTGAGACATTCTACAGGTTCCTTGTTAGTTCAAATACCCTTCCTTTCCTTTCTTTGGCTACCGTCCCGTGCTGGTTAGACACTGGCACAGCGCACTTTCATTGAAATGTCGGCTGGTGTGGGGCGGGCCGTCACAGAATGTCTATAATACAAACTGCCTTTTTCAATCAACAAGAAATGAATAATTTTATAAGAAAAAAATTATATCTATGCATGTTGAAAACAATCAATGGGGCATCTCTTCCCAAAGACAAGAGCAGACTACAGACGAAGCAGATCCGATGATTTCGGCTTCTTTCAATCACAAGAAATTGATTGATTCAATCTTTGTATAATGTAAGACGTTGGAACTCGGCAAAACCAAGGGCATGTGGGAATGGTATTGCATCCCTAATGTTGTCAGTTCCAATTGCAAATTGCATAAGTCTTTCAAAACCCAATCCAAAAAAAAAAGCATGGGGAACTAAACCATAGCACCTAAGGTCAAGGTACCATCAATAGCTTTCTTTGTTTAAATTTAATTCATCCACACGATTTTCTAGGTATTCAAGCCGTTTCTCTCTTTGGCTTCCACCAATAAGCTCACCAACACGAGGGGCAAGAAAATCCATTGCAGCATTCGTCTTCCCATAATCATTTTGGAGCATATAGAATGCTTTGATGTCCTTAGGATAATCTCTAATTATAACAGGACATCCAACAAAAGTTTCTTCAGTAATGCACCTTTCATGCTTTCTTTGCAAATCAGAACCCCGTTTCACAGTTAATCGCTCCATTACTCCTTTCTCGATCCATGTATTGAAGAAATCCACGTCTTCCTTGCAGTTCTCAAGGACATGCTTAACTGAAGGTAAGCAGTTGCACATGCCATATCATCATTAAGATCAGCAAAGGCCAGTTCAGGCTCTATCATCCAGAATTCAGCCAAATGTCTAGAAGTGCGTGAAATATCTTCAAAGAAAGCAGGGCCAAATGTGTATGCATCAGAAAGAGTAGATGCATATGTTTCCACGTTAAGCTACCCCGACACGGTTAGAAATGCAGGTTTACTGTAATAACCCGAAAAATGTGAACCAATTTAAAATTTTTAAAATTGGTTATTACAAAGAATTTGAATAATTGAAATAGCATATTTCAATAAAATAATGAATTGGGACTAGTATGGCAGTTTGAAAATTTGAATACAAACTTTGTCTGACTGTACCAGGTGGAAAATATAGCGGATTTTAGCGAAACCAAAAATATTTAAATCTGTTTATGAATACCTTTCTAACGAATCTGAAAAATCGAAGTTTCATAACGGGAATCAAAAGTTATGGCCAAATGAATTTTCAGAAAGGTCGCTATATAGCATATATAGCCCTTGAAAATAGATATTTTGCATACGACCTCGGAATTCGACGAAACCACTTTTGTTGGGTCCGGGATGTCAAATTATTGCTAGGTTTCAAATTTCATAATTTTTGAAGCTAGTATGTGAGCGGGGTAAAAGAAAATGTGATTGGTCAATTTCTGTTAAAATGGGTCGACCTAAAAATGGACATTTTGCATATGAACTCAGAATTCGACGAAACTGGTTTTGTTGGGACCGTATCGTCAAAACAAAGCTAGATTTATTTTTCTAGAATTTTTTGATTCAATTTGTGGCCCTGGCAAATTGAAATGTATGTTCAAATTGAATATGAAATGTTTTATACTTTAATTTGAAAAATAACTGACTGTAACAGTCGAATTGGCCAACGAAACATATCCCATTGTGTCCGGAATGGGGGTATTTAGCTAGGGGCGATAGTCGTTGGGTTGAAATTGGTGTACGTTGGCTAGAAGGGGTAATAAAGGAATTTAAAAATATTATATATTAGAAAATATCTTCTATTTTCTCTCTCTTCTCAAAACCGCGGTCAACCCTAAAACGAACGACGATAATCGTTCAAACCTTCCCATCGATTTCGCCGCCGCCACAGCCAATATCGCCGCCGCCTCCAGTTAGCAATTCCGATCGCCTCCCTCCACTCTTCAAATCAAAACAAGCCTCGCCAGATACCATCACCGATTCGCGTCGAATTTCCTCCAGGAAGTCCGCCCCTTTAAAGCACCGCCGTGCCTCGCTGGAGCCGCCGAGTCTGCCGCCACCACCGTCGATCGGAAGCTGGTCCGTAGCCCTTCAACGTCGTAGGGTCTGATCTGGACAACGAGGTATGGTTTTGATTTAAAATCAAAACCTAGTTTTGAAGCTTTGCAAACCTTTCTGATTTAAATATCTGAATTGAAAATAACACTTTTAAAGCGTTGCAAACTTGTAAAAATCGTATCTTTTTCGTTCGTTAACGAAATTTGATGAAACAGGAGACACCGTGACCGCAAGGAGGCTCTCTACCATCTAGCAGAAGCCGCGGATTTTTCTGATCTTCCTACGATTTTTAGCACTACGAAATCCAATGTGAGGAATCTAAACTAAATTGTGTGAATGGAATCTTGTTGTATAAATTATATAAGCGAAGTGTAAATTATATACGCATTGTATACTTCATGTACATGTGTTGTATAAGTTATATTAGCGATGTATAAATTATACAAGCGTTGAATGAAACATATATGCTCTGAATTGTGATGAAATGCAAGTGAATTATAGAAATAATATATATATATATATACTCCCCTCGTCTACAGACCATGGACGATATTTATTGCTTGTGATTGACGTGATATTATATGGTATGACGAATGGTTGGAAATAATTGTTTGTGGTTGATATTGTGGTTGAAAAATACCTTTGAGGTTGAAAAATACCTTTGTGGTTGAAAAATACCCTCTTGTGGTTGAAACAAATTAGAATAGGACTGTGGAAATGAAAATAAAACAGGCCGCCTGCGTGCGAACTAGATGCATGATCCCCATTGTCAAAAACCGCGAGGTTTTAAGGTAGAGCGAGGAGCCGTACTAGGGACGGTCCCGGTTTTAACTACCCTGCCGTTATGCTGCCGAAATTTACTGAAATATTCATGTGTTAGAATAATTTTCATTCGTTGAAATTAATTACATATGTTGAAACCAATATTCATGTGTTGAGTTGAAATTCATTCGTTGAGTTGAAATTCATGTGTTGAATATTATTTGAATTTAAACAAATAGCTTTAGCGATAAAAATCACATTTTTATATATATACAAACTATAGAGAATATTCATGTGTTGAGTTGAAATTCATTCGTTGAGTTGAAATTCATGTGTTGAATATTATTTGAATTTAAACAAATAGCTTTAGCGATAAAAATCACATTTTTATATATATACAAACTATAACCAATATTCATGTGTTGAATTGAAATTCATTCGTTGAATCGAAATTCATGTGTTGAATATTATTTGAATTTAAACAAATAGCTTTAGCGATAAAAATCACATTTTTATATATATACAAACTATAACCAATATTCATGTGTTGAATTGAAATTCATTCGTTGAATCGAAATTCACGTGTTGAATATTATTTGAATTTAAACAAAAAGCTTTAGCGATAAAAATCACATTTTTATATATATACAAACTATAGAGAATATTCATGTGTTGAATTGAAATTCATTCGTTGAATCGAAATTCATGTGTTGAATATTATTTGAATTTAAACAAATAGCTTTAGCGATAAAAATCACATTTTTATATATATACAAACTATAACCAATATTCATGTGTTGAATTGAAATTCATTCGTTGAATCGAAATTCATGTGTTGAATATTATTTGAATTTAAACAAATAGCTTTAGCGATAAAAATCACATTTTTATATATATACAAACTATAACCAATATTCATGTGTTGAATTGAAATTCATTCGTTGAATCGAAATTCATATGTTGAATATTATTTGAATTTAAACAAATAGCTTTAGCGATAAAAATCACATTTTTATATATATACAAACTATAGAGAATATTCATGTGATGAGTTGAAATTCATTCGTTGAGTTGAAATTCATGTGTTGAATATTATTTGAATTTAAACAAATAGCTTTAGCGATAAAAATCACATTTTTATATATATACAAACTATAACCAATATTCATGTGTTGAATTGAAATTCATTCGTTGAATCGAAATTCATGTGTTGAATATTATTTGAATTTAAACAAATAGCTTTAGCGATAAAAATCACATTTTTATATATATACAAACTATAACCAATATTCATGTGTTGAATTGAAATTCATTCGTTGAATCGAAATTCATGTGTTGAATATTATTTGAATTTAAACAAATAGCTTTAGCGATAAAAATCACATTTTTATATATATACAAACTATAGAGAATATTCATGTGTTGAATTAAAATTCATTAGTTGAATTGAAATTCATGTGTTGAATGTTATCGTATTTTAAAATAAAATGAAAAGACAATAAAAACTACATCTTTATTGTGAATATGAAGTGTTAAAAACATTCACGTGTTGAATAAATATTTTTGATGATAAAAATATTCCTTTTATCATGTATACGCTTTGATAAAAATACACACGTGTCGAAATAAATAATAGTTTGCTAGAAACATTATTATTAGCTTTGTTCTGCATATATATACACGTGTTGAACAGGAAAATGGATTAGCTGTAGAGTAAAGAAATTATTTGCGTGCCCGACAAATAGGTAAGCCTTGATGAGTTGGCTGCGCAATTTTATTTTTATATCAACTCTTGTGAATGCCATTGGATGCGGAGTGCTGGTTATTCTGTGTGAAATAATAAACATCGCCATAGGATAGTAACAATTAATTTTGAACTACACTACATGGCATACTTCTTGACGATAGGCATACTTCATCATATTCCACATAAGCAATTGGAGCTTGTGTGACGAGGTGGAAGATTTGCCATACGAGCGAGAGGCTTGTATGGCGATGATTATATACTACAGGTCAAACTGATGACTGATATGGACTATATAAAATATAACGATAAATTGCCAGATTAATAAAAAAACCCCACACGGGTCTGGAGTTGACAATAATCACGTCTCTCTAGTCATTAGATACGGCACATGGACTATTTATTTCCACACGGAACGGGGTGACGAGAATTTAATCTCTGGAGTTATTATCTATACACACTCCCCCGTAAACACCAGAATATATCACTATAAATATGTGGATGCTTTATAGGATTTATTGGGTACCTAACACGGCCCAATAAATTTCCAAACCCCTTCCCATACAAAGGAGGTTATGGCGAAATTTTTTGAAATATTAAGGCGTTAGTGAAATATTTGAAGTGAAAACGAAGTTGAAAGTAATGAATGAACTATATTTGAAATTATAGAATGAACTATATATATATATATAATTAAAAGGAATCGAAGCCGTGCAGTTCTTGTTTTGAAATCGTAATTTTAAACGATTAGTATGAGAAATCCGACCCTCGGATTTTCCCGAAACCGCAACCGCTGGGATCGCCTTGGAAATATCTTTCCCACGGCACCAACCTTGTAAAAATCCAACGGTTGGATTGTCTGGAATGTTTAATTCAAATCTGAAGAAAAACAGCGCCAGAATCGTTTATATTTATATATAAATATAAATATAATTAAATTAAATCGAATAACGACGCTGTAGTTCGAATTTTGAAACCGTAACTTCAAACGACTAGTGTGGAAGATCCGACCGTCGGATTTTCACGAAACTGGAACTATTGGGTTCGCTTTGGGAATATCTTCCTACTGATATAGACTTTGTAGAAATCCAACGGTTAGATTTTCCGATATGTGTAAAAAAAAATTGGGGAAAAACAGTGCCACGGCATGACCTGAAACGTCGTTTGATTAAATAGGGCCATTTTTAAATAAATAAAAATGGCGAAAAATCGTTATAAAATATTATAAGCAACATATGTTGGAAATAAACCAATTTGGCTTGATTTGTTTGATATTTGATGGTTGTATGTGTTTGACACGAAAATAACACTAAAGAACTGAAAAATGGATGTCGAATAATATAACCATGGAAAGAATTGATTTAAATTCTAATTACGTGAATTATTTGAAAAGGCCGAGCTAACCCTCATTTCAAATAATTTATCGAGCGATTTGAATTGGAAAATACAAAGACAATTCAAGATCGACGATCTTCATATCGGTTGGATGGGCGCTGCTGAGGTTCCTGACTGGAGTAGCTACCGTGAAGGAACGAAAGTAGTAACCGTCTGAACGTATGTGTTGATTGTACGGATATACGAGGAATTTGACGCCTCCAGTTTCGTTCAGACCCAGAACGGACTTGTAAATGGACTGTGTGTCTGACATTGGATTTTGTTCTATACTGATTGATCTCTGTTAAATATATATCTGTTTGGCGGCGGAGAATTTATTCTTTTGCTTAACGCCCTTCTCTGAGACGTACGAGCTCAGGGGTTATATATCGATAGAAATCAGTCGTATGGGGTGGATTGCCTATGTGGCATGCCAAGATGCTGTGATCAAGGCTTCTGTTGCAAAGCAAAGTCTTGTGTTTGATGATCAAAGCACGGCCTGCGTAGCCTGGCTTTGTGTATAGCGTGGATTCGCGAGCCTCACACCTCGGTATGAGTCAAAAACGGGATAAGGACCCAAGGAGTGCATGACGTTTCTTTCTAGCTATGGTGATGTCAGTGACCTACCAGCCCTGACATATATATATATATATATCTACTTTTCACCTATGTGGTTGTTGGAATGCGAGGCGTCTCGATTATAGGTCTGTAAGGACCGGGAAACGTGTGTTCAGGAATAACTAATCCTCAAATGTAAGAGAGGATCGGCCTTGGAGGATCCAGGGGTTACCCAGAGTGTGTAGTCCTGAGGCATTTGCTAGAATGTCTCGAAGCGGAGAGGAGCTTGCCCCTTGCCTCGACTCATGACGGAAATCCAATTTCCAATACGAAATAACGGACTCGATTGTAGAACTAGTATGGCGACATAGTAGATGGTAGCTATGCCGCCTATGATTGATATTTATGATGCTATTCGTTTTGAAACATATATGCACTAGTAATAATATCGAATGATTTTGCTTTACACGTATCAAGCATATTTGGCCATTATAAGGTAAAACTCTATCCTCCAGCTTGCGTTGCATTGTATGATGGGACTTGAGTCTTATAATGGCTTCATTCTTTTTAAAAGCATTGCGTTGTTTCAAAGAATTTACTTTGTTTTAAATGCACCAGCAATCACTGGAGTAAACCCGTTCCGCGAAAGTTGCGTGGTCCTATGATTTGCTTATTACTGTTGTTTAACTGTTAAATAGATTTCTCATACCAGTCGCCATGACTGACTCGTTGTTTGTTTCACTTTGCAAACGCGGGTGCCCTTATTTTCACACGGGCAGCCTAGTTCACAGGTGACAGGTTGTTTTTGGCTCTGCACTGTTGCATAGAGTGCATTTTGGCTCATGGCGAGGCTGACTTCACAGAGATGACTTTGACATTTTCCGCCATTATTGTAATTATATTATGATTCCGCCACAGGCGATGCAGACTGCTTTACTTTCAGTACTTATTATCGTATGTATATGTACCGCCTTCGGCGATGTAGACTGATACCCTTATTATGTCTCACTGCATGTATATATTCCGCCTCTGGCGATGGTGACTGATCATTTCCCCTTTATTTACTAAGTTATATCCTACGTTGTGCTATTCTGATGTTGTTACATGTTGTGATTCCGCTGTCATATCCATGTAAAATTATTCTATTTATTGTTTTTGCTACTATCTATTCTCTGCTATGTTGATTGATGTGTTATATTCCAATGATTATCCTTAATACCGTCACACGGATTTTGGGGATCATCACAGTTGGTATCAGAGCTTTGGTTAACCTTAGTTCCGGGATCTAACACATTAAACACCTCGTCAGAATAGAATCAGTAGTGTTCTAAGGCGACTAGCTCATTAGAGATAGGATTAGCGATGTCCTAGAATGAGCTAAGCATATTAGCAAAAAAATTTGATCAGTACATCATTACCTTTCCTTATGTTCCCCTGCTTTATCATATATGAAAATTATCAAATCTGTGAGCTTGACTCTTTTCTTGCTTATACAGTACTCTCTCTGATGGCTACGCGAGCAGCAGCAGCTAGAGGAGGCCTTGGAGGCCGTGGAGGCCGAGCAGGAGTAGCAGGAGGGCGGGGGAATATCCCCGTAGTTGAGGAGGGCCCTATTATTCAGCCACCAACACCCCAGGACTTTGAGCTAGACAGAGTAGCGAAGAGGTATAGGAACCTAGGGGGAAAACCCTTTTCTGGCCTTGGTACAGTGACAGAGGCTATAGCTTGGTTGAAGACCTGTGAAAAGATCTTTGAAGGCATGGGTTTGGGGACCAGCAACAAAGCACGACTAGGTATTTGGCTCCTACAGGAAGAAGCAGAGTTGTGGTGGGATGCCATCACCTCAGAAGATGTAGCAGGTACTGTTAGGACCTGGGAGCAATTCAAGGCCATGTTTAATGAGAAGTTTGTGCCTGAGCAGGCCTTAGAGAGGATGCGAGAGCAGTTTGCTAATCTCCAGCAGGGAGATCTCTCTATCCAAGATTACCTCAATAAATTCACTCAGTTGTCGCGCTACTCTCCAGAGCTTATTATGACTAACAAAGCTAAGAACAAGAGGTTTATATTTGGGCTACGGCGCAAGTACCATGACAGAGCCATGAGCAACATCAAACTCTCATTCTCAGAATTAGTAGAAATGGCTTGCAATTATGAAGATATGGATGAAAGACACTCCAACCAAAACCGCGCCAAAAGCCAAGCTGGAAATAAGCGCAAAGCTTCAGCAGATCAGCCAGAGTCTAGCATTACAGCGGCCGCTACTCAGAAACTTGGAAAGATACCGAAAGGGAATTGCTACAACTGCGGGAAGTCAGGACATTTTTCTAATGTGTGCAAAGCCCCGAGGAAGATAAAGGCAAATCCAGACCACAGCTTAGCCGAATGCTACAACTGCCATAAGAAAGGGCACTATAGTAGGAATTGTCCTCTGAAGCAGAATGCACAAGTGGCTCATGTGTATGACGGGGAGACCCCGCCAGCTATCACCGATGGATCAGGTAAACCCGACGTCTTGGGAGGTACCCTTACCATTAAAAATATTCCAGTTTCTGTACTTTTCGATACTGGTGCATCACGTAGCTTCATTTCTGGTAACACTGTTCACAAGTTAAAATTGAAACAAAGAAAGCTTAAAGAACCAATTAAAGTTCAAAACCCGATAGGAGGTTCTGTTAGTCTCAGTTCGTACTGTAGAGTGCCTATCTCCTATTCTTTCTACAAGTTTCCCCATAGGTTAATCGTCATGAATTTATTAGAATTCGATGTTATTCTCGGATTGGAATGGTTAAAATAATATAAGGCTGAAGTTAGATGTGCCAAAAGAATCGTGAAAGTTAAAACGAAGCTTGGACATATATATATATACCATGCCATGGCTCAGAAATTAATAGAACAGAATTTTGGTCTTCTTTGGAAGTTACTCCCCCTTCATTAGAAAAGATACCGGTCATTAAAAACTACGCGGATGTGTTTGAAGAAGTAGAAAACTTACCGCCGCAAAGAGAGATTGAATTCAGAATAGAACTAATTCCTAACGCCCGACCAGTAGTACATCCAATTAGAAGAATGGCCCCGAAAGAAAAAGAAGAGTTAGGTAGCCAAACCCGAGAATTGCTTTGGAAAGGTCTGATCAGACCGAGCTTTTCAGTTTGGGGAGCAGCGGTAGTATTTGTCCCGAAATCAGACGGTACTCTAATACTTTGTGTTGATTACCGATATCTCAATAAGCAGACACTGAAGAACAAATATCCCTTGCCACGTATAGACGATCTGTTAGATCAATTAAATGGGGCGACAGTATTCTCCAGAATGGACCTAGCTACAGGTTTCCACCAATTACGTATAGCCGAAGACTGTGTTCCTTTGACAGCCTTCAGGGGTCCCGATTTATTCTACGAATGGTTAGTAATGTCGTTCGGCTTGTGTAACGCTCCGGCATACTTCGTTGATCTTATGAACAGAGTGTTTCGTGGTTTATTGAATAAATTTGTTCTAGTCTTCATCAATGACATTTTAATCTACTCTAAGTTGGAAGACGAGCATGCAAAACATTTAGAACAAGTGTTGAAAATTCTGAGGAGTAATGTCTTGAAAGCTAAATTTTCTAAGTGTGTCTTCTGGTAGGATGAAGTTAAGTTCCTAGGCCATGTCGTATCTAAAGAAGGGATTGCTGTAGATCCAAGCAAAATTACAGCGATTCAGAACTGGAAACAACCTACTACCCCTATAGAAGTTCGAAGTTTCCTTGGATTGGCTAGTTACTATCGGAAATTCGTTTAGGATTTTTCAAAGATATATGGTGTATTGACGAAGCTTACAAAGAAGCATGAGAAATTCAAATGGACTCCCGAATGTGAAGAAGCTTTCCAGGAGCTAAAACTGAAGTTGACAACTGCTCCAGTATTGGCAATTATAGAAGGCAACCAAGACTTGACTGTATGGACAGATGCTTCTATTAGAGGGCTAGGCGCAATATTAATGCAAAAAGGCCAAGTGGTCGCTTATGCCAGCCGTCAGCTGAAGCCGCATGAAAGAAACTATGCAACTCATGATCTTGAGTTATTAGCTATCGTGTTTGCTTTAAGAATCTGGAGGCATTATTTATTGGGCGAGAAGTTCGAACTATTTACCGATCATCAGTCCTTGAAATATCTATTCACTCAGAAAGATCTAAACTTGAGACAACAGCGTTGGTTAGAATTCCTTGCGGCATACGATTTTGAGATTCTATACAATCCAGGGAAAGCCAATGTTGTAGCAGATGCGCTCAGCAGAAAGAATGAAATCATCGCCAGTTTTGTCATCATGTCTTCATTAATTGACAGGATCTCGACCCTTCAGAAAGACGATGAATTTATTCAAAGAATCAGTCAGAGAGTCAAGGGAGGTGAATCCACAAGTTTCCGACTCGATGACAAAGGAGTTCTTAGATTAAAGGGCAGAATTTGCATCCCAAATCTTCCAGAGCTTCGAAGAGAAAAACTTGACGAGTGTCATAAGTCCAAACTCAGCATCCATCCCTGTGTGAGCAAAATGTATAACGATATCAAATGCACATTCTGGTGGAGGGCTTTGAAAAGAGATATTTCATTATATGTTAGCAGGTGCTCCACTTGTCAGCTAGTTAAGAAAGACCAACAGAAATTGGCTGGATTATTACAACCATTAGAAATTCCAGGATGGAAGTGGGAACAAATTTCGATGGACTTCATTGATGGCTTGCCTCGAACTAAGAAAGGAAACGACAGTATATGGGTAATCGTAGATCGCTTCACGAAGACTGCCCATTTCATACATGTCCAATCCAATAGAACGGCTCAAAGTTTAGCACAGATTTACTTCAAAGAAATAGTTAAACTACATGGAGTGCCGCTCAATATAGTCAGTGATAGAGACCCCCTATTTACTAGCAAATTATGGGAAGCATTCCAGACAGAATTGGGAACCAAATTGAATCTAAGCACCGCTTATCACCCTCAGACAGACGGCCAAACTGAGCGGGTGAATAGAATTCTAGAAGATTTACTACGGGCTTGCGTTATTGATTTTGGAGGCTCATGGGAAGATCACTTACATTTAGCCGAATTCTCTTATAACAATAGCTATCAAGCAAGTTTGGGAATGTCTCCATTTGAAGCATTATACGGTAGACCGTGCAGATCTCCCGCATGTTGGGTAGAACCTGACAACAGACTTGTGTTAGGGCCCGATATGATTCGAGAAGCATCAGATAAAGTCGATTTCATTAAGAAGCGATTGAAAACCGCACAAAGCCGACAGAAAAGTTATGCTGATGCGAGAAGAAGAGACTTATCGTTTTCCGTTGGCGATTATGTTTATTTAAGAGTTTCTCCGATGCGAGGAGTAATCAGGTTTGGCAAAACTGGGAAGTTGGCACCGAGATTTATTGGTCCCTTTCCTATACTTGAACGGATTGGAACTCTGGCATATAGAGTTTCATTACCTGATTGGCTACCTGGAGTGCATGATGTGTTCCATGTGTCTTAACTCAGAAAACATGTACATGATCCGGATCTTGTTGTAGAAGAAGCAGCGCAACAGGATATAGACATAACTCCAGAATTAGCGCTCAGAAGAGAGCCATTAAAGATTGTTGGCAAAGAAACTAGAGAGCTAAGGAGCAAAAAGATTCATTTAGTCAAAGTGCAGTGGAGTAGTGATCCTAGAGACTGTACTTGGGAGACTGAGGAAAGCATTAAACAAGCCTACCCCAAATGCAGAGTAGACATCTCTGACTAACTCCGGTGCAAGGTACCTTTACAATACTTTGCATTTACATTTTGTTTCCTACTTTGCTGTTATTTCCTTTTCGAGGACGAAAAGTTTTAAGTGGGGGAGATTGTAATAACCCGGAAAATGTGAACCAATTTTAAAATTTTAAAATTGGTTATTACAAAGAATTTGAATAATTGAAATAGCATATTTCAATAAAATAATGAATTGGGACTAGTATGGCAGTTTGAAAATTTGAATACAAACTTTGTCTGACTGTACCGGGTGGAAAATGTAACGGATTTTAGCGAAACCAAAAATATTTAAATCTGTTTATGAATACCTTTCTAACGAATCTGAAAAATCGAAGTTTCATAACGGGAATCAAAAGTTATGGCCAAATGAATTTTTAGAAAGGTCGCTATATAGCATATATAGCCCTTGAAAATAGATATTTTGCATACGACCTCGGAATTCGACGAAACCACTTTTGTTGGGTCCGGGATGTCAAATTATTTCTAGGTTTCAAATTTCATAATTTTTGAAGCTAGTATGTGAGCGGGGTAAAAGAAAATGTGATTGGTCAATTTCTGTTAAAATGGGTCGACCTAAAAATGGACATTTTGCATATGAACTCAGAATTCGACGAAACTGGTTTTGTTGGGACCGTATCGTCAAAACAAAGCTAGATTTATTTTTCTAGAATTTTTCGATTCAGTTTGTGGCCCTGGCAAATTGAAATGTACGTTCAAATTGAATATGAAATGTTTTATACTTTAATTTGAAAAATAACTGACTGTAACAGTCGAATTGGCCAACGAAACATATCCCATTGTGTCTGGAATGGGGGTATTTAGCTAGGGGCGACAGTCGTTGGGTTGAAATTGGTGTACGTTGGCTAGAAGGGGTAATAAAGGAATTTAAAAATATTATATATTAGAAAATACCTTCTATTTTCTCTCTCTTCTCAAAACCGCGGTCAACCCTAAAACGAACGACGATAATCGTTCAAACCTTCCCATCGATTTCGCCGCCGCCACAGCCAATATCGCCGCCGCCTCCAGTTAGCAATTCCGATCGCCTCCCTCCACTCTTCAAATCAAAACAAGCCTCGCCAGAAACCATCACCGATTCGCGTCGAATTTCCTCCAGGAAGTCCGCCCCTTTGAAGCGCCGCCGTGCCTCTCTGGAGCCGCCGAGTCTGCAGCCACCACCGTCGGTCGGAAGCTGGTTCGTAGCCCTTCAACGTCGTAGGGTCTGATCTAGACAACGAGGTACGGTTTTGATTTAAAATCAAAACCTAGTTTTGAAGCTTTGCAAACCTTTCTGATTTAAATTTCTGAATTGAAAATAACACTTTTAAAGCGTTGCAAACTTGTAAAAATCGTATCTTTTTCGTTCGTTAACGAAATTTGATGAAACAGGAGACACCGTGACCGCAAGGAGGCTCTCTACCATCTAGCAGAAGCCGCGGATTTTTCTGATCTTCCTACGATTTTTAGCACTACAAAACCCAATGTGAGGAATCTAAACTAAATTGTGTGAATGGAATCGTGTTGTATAAATTGTATAAGCGAAGTGTAAATTATATACGCATTGTATACTTCATGTACATGTGTTGTATAAGTTATATTAGCGATGTATAAATTATACAAGCGTTGAATAAAACATATATGCTTTGAATTGTGATGAAATGCAAGTGAATTATAGAAATTATATATATATATATATATATGTATATACTCCCCTCGTCCACAGACCATGGACGATATTTATTGCTTGTGATTGACGTGATATTATATGGTATGACGAATGGTTGGAAATTGTTTGTGGTTGATATTGTGGTTGAAAAATACCTTTGAGGTTGAAAAATACCTTTGCGGTTGAAAAATACCCTCTTGTGGTTGAAACAAATTAGAATAGGACTGTGGAAATGAAAATAAAACATGCCGCCTGCGTGCGAACTAGATGCATGATCCCCATTGTCAAAAACCGCGAGGTTTTAAGGTAGAGCGAGGAGCCGTACTAGGGACGGTCCCGGTTTTAACTACCCTGCCGTTATGCTGCCGAAATTTTCTGAAATATTCATGTGTTAGAATAATTTTCATTCGTTGAAATTAATTACATATGTTGAAACCAATATTCATGTGTTGAGTTGAAATTCATTCGTTGAGTTGAAATTCATGTGTTGAATATTATTTGAATTTAAACAAATAGCTTTAGCGATAAAAATCACATTTTTATATATATACAAACTATAGAGAATATTCATGTGTTGAGTTGAAATTCATTCGTTGAGTTGAAATTCATGTGTTGTATATTATTTGAATTTAAACAAATAGCTTTAGCGATAAAAATCACATTTTTATATATATACAAACTATAACCAATATTCATGTGTTGAATAGAAATTCATTCGTTGAATCGAAATTCATGTGTTGAATATTATTTGAATTTAAACAAATAGCTTTAGCGATAAAAATCACATTTTTATATATATACAAATTATAACCAACATTCATGTGTTGAATTGAAATTCATTCGTTGAATCGAAATTCACGTGTTGAATATTATTTGAATTTAAACAAATAGCTTTAGCGATAAAAATCACATTTATATATATATACAAACTATAGAGAATATTCATGTGTTGAATTGAAATTCATTCGTTGAATCGAAATTCATGTGTTGAATATTATTTGAATTTAAACAAATAGCTTTAGTGATAAAAATTACATTTATATATATATATATATATATATACAAACTATAACCAATATTCATGTGTTGAATTGAAATTCATTCGTTGAATCGAAATTCATGTGTTGAATATTATTTGAATTTAAAAAAATAGCTTTAGCGATAAAAATCACATTTTTATATATATACAAACTATAACCAATATTCATGTGTTGAATTGAAATTCATTCGTTGAATCGAAATTCATGTGTTGAATATTATTTGAATTTAAACAAATAGTTTTAGCGATAAAAATTACATTTATATATATATATATATATATATATATATATATATATATATACAAACTATAACCAATATTCATGTGTTGAATTGAAATTCATTCGTTGAGTTGAAATTCATGTGTTGAATATTATTTGAATTTAAACAAATAGCTTTAGCGATAAAAATCACATTTATATATATATACAAACTATAACCAATATTCATGTGTTGAATTGAAATTCATTCGTTGAATCGAAATTCATGTGTTGAATATTATTTGAATTTAAACAAATAGCTTTAGCGATAAAAATCACATTTTTATATATATACAAACTATAACCAATATTCATGTGTTGAATTGAAATTTATTCGTTGAATCGAAATTCATGTGTTGGATATTATTTGAATTTAAACAAATAGCTTTAGCGATAAAAATCACATTTTTATATATATACAAACTATAGAGAATATTCATGTGTTGAATTAAAATTCATTAGTTGAATTGAAATTCATGTGTTGAATGTTATCGTATTTTAAAATAAAATGAATAGACAATAAAAACTACATCTTTATTGTGAATACGAAGTGTTAAAAACATTCACGTGTTGAATAAATATTTTTGATGATAAAAATATTCCTTTTATCATGTATACGCTTTGATAAAAATACACACGTGTCGAAATAAATAATAGTTTGCTAGAAATATTATTATTAGCTTTGTTCTGCATATATATACATGTGTTGAACAGGGAAAATGGATTAGCTGTAGAGTAAAGAAATTATTTGCGTGCCCGACAAATAGGTAAGCCTTGATGAGTTGGCTGCGCAATTTTATTTTTATATCAACTCCTGTGAATGCCATTGGATGCGGAGTGCTGGTTATTCTGTGTGAAATAATAAACATAGCCATAGGATAGTAACAATTAATTTTGAACTACACTACATGGCATACTTCTTGACGATAGGCATACTTCATCATATTCCACATAAGCCATTGGAGCTTGTGTGACGAGGTGGAAGATTTACCATACGAGCGAGAGGCTTGTATGGCGATGATTATATACTACAGGTCGAACTGATGACTGATATGGACTATATAAAATATAACGATAAATTGCCAGATTAATAAAAACCCAACACGGGTCTGGAGTTGACAATAATCATGTCTCTCTAGTCAATAGATACGGCACATGGACTATTTATTTCCACACGGAACGGGGTGACGAGAATTTATTCTCTGGAGTTATTATCTATACACACTCCCCCGTAAACACCAGAATATATCACTATAAATATGTGGATGCTTTATAGGATTTATTGGGTACCTAACACGGCCCAATAAATTTCCAAACCCCTTCCCGTACAAAGGAGGTTATGGCGAATTTTTTCGAAATATTAAGGCGTTAGTGAAATATTTGAAGTGAAAGCGAAGTTGAAAGTAATGAATGAACTATATTTGAAATTATAGAATGAACTATATTTATATATATAAATATAAATATAATTAAAAGGAATCGAAGCCGTGCAGTTCGTGTTTTGAAATCGTATTTTGAAATGATTAGTACGAGAAATCCGACCCTCGGATTTTCCCGAAACCGGAACCGCTGGGTTCGCCTTGGAAATATCTTTCCCACGGCACCAACCTTGTAAAAATCCAACGGTTGGATTGTCTGGAATGTTTAAATCAAATCTGAAGAAAAACAGCTCCAGAATCGTTTATATTTATATATAAATATAAATATAATTAAATTAAATCGAATAACGACGCTGCAGTTCGAATTTTGAAACCGTAACTTCAAACGACTAGTGTGGAAGATCCGACCGTCGGATTTTCACGAAACTGGAACCGTTGGGTTCGCTTTGGGAATATCTTCCCACTGATATAGACTTTGTAGAAATCCAACGGTTAGATTTTCCGATATATTGTCAGTTCCAATTGCAAATTGCATAAGTCTTTCAAAACCCAATCCAAAAAAAAGCATGGGGAACTGAACCATAGCACCTAAGGTCAAGGTACCATAAATAGCTTTCTTTGTTTAAATTTAATTCATCCACACGATTTTCTAGGTAATCAAGCCGTTTCTCTCTTTGGCTTCCACCAATAGGCTCACCAACACGAGGGGCAAGAAAATCCATTGCAGCATCCGTCTTCCCATAATCATTTTGGAGCATATAGAATGCTTTGATGTCCTTAGGATAATCTCTAATTATAACAGGACATCCAACAAAAGTTTCTTCAGTAATGCACCTTTCATGCTTTCTTTGCAAATCAAAACCCCGTTTCACAGTTAATCGCTCCATTATTCCTTTCTCGATCCATGTATTGAAGAAATCCACGTCTTCCTTGCAGTTCTCAAGGACATGCTTAACTGAAGGTAAGCAGTTGCACATGCCATATCATCATTAAGATCAGCAAAGGCCAGTTCAGGCTCTATCATCCAGAATTCAGCCAAATGTCTATAAGTGCATGAAATATCTTCAATGAAAGCAGGGCCAAATGTGTATGCATCAGAAAGAGTAGATGCATATGTTTCCACGTTAAGCTACCCCGACACGGTTAGAAATGCGGGTTTACCAAAGAAGTCTTTGGACCAATCAATTTTTCCATCCTTTGTAGCAGGAATGGTACTAATTTGACAATCAGTACCTTCACGAATCACGAGCATTAGGAATCAAAGTGGTTGCAGAAAATTGTTCAGTAGCTCCTTCACAATCCGAGGCAGTAATTATTGGTCTTGAAATCCAAACAAACCCAATTTCCTGGAAAAACTTGTGGGTTTCATGTGATAAGGCATTCCTACCAATTGCACTAAATGTATTTGTTCTAGGACGAAGATGTGCAACAGTTCTAAAAAATTCTCGTGTTACTCTCTTTTTTTGGATAGGAAATGAAGCCGCATCGGTTTTGCCAATCAATATAAGCTTTTCGACCTTCAGCTCTACTTTTTATTTCTTTCCTGGACTAGCAACAATGAGTCCATCAACAATTTCGGATGCTTCGGTTGCTATATCACCAGCTTACTGCTGATCATAGCCTTCAGCATTAGATCCCATAACACATTGCATGTTTGATATACAGGACCCATCATTCACCTCAATAAATGTGACATTGCTCTGAATTCGACATGTCCTGACCCAACCACGAATCAGAAATTTCTGCCCCAAGTGTTCCAGACTTTCAAAAGCATCGCCCTTCAGTTTTGAAATTTTTAGTATTTTCTTGAACTCTCTAACTGTATTAACAGTGTCTACGTCGGTGGTTGCAGCTAGGGTTTTAGTGCAGAAGAGATAGAGGTTACGTGAGAAAGAAGGTAAAAAGAAGTGACGTGGCTGCAGACGTCAAAATAAGTAAAGAGAGATGGAGCTCCGGCAAAGCATGGCTGCGGTAGGAGATGCAGTGGATGCAAGCATTTTACGGTGGTAGCGTGTTTGTTATCTTTTTTAATTTTTTTATGTTATACTGCTTACCTTAAAATATATTCCATTATCAATAATCAGCTCTAGCTACCATAACACAATTTATTATAAGAGATAGATTATATGTATACACATATATACACACGCAAACGTATATGCTTTTTATTAAGACTAATGCAAATTTATCCAAAGAGGCAATGGCAGTTGGATACTAAGCAAAAACTAACAAGCTTCACCACTAAATCAATCCAAATAACTTAAACTATTCAAATACAAAGGACCAAAACCTTAAAAAGTACAAATGGAAGAGATAAAGGTTTGCCATGAGATATTTTCTTTTCCAAATAGAACAACTGTTTGAAAGGAATTTTTGAACAAGTCCAGTCATACTATGAGTGCGGTAATATTTCATTCTTGGGTATCTATGGTTTCTTGCATCATTTTGGTAATATTTCATTCTTGGGTATCTACAGTTTTTTGCATCATTTTATGAGGAATTTATTGTAATAACATATTGTCGGGAGCCCAATGGGTATTAAACTAAATTGTGGAATATAAATAAGCTAATTAACTATACAACACAAATTCCTATTCCTCTTATGTTTTTAAATAAATCACAACTTCACTAACAGAAGTGTTGACTTTGAATTTGTGATTATCTTAGATTCATATGTCAATATATGCTATGCTTGCACATGAATATTAATTACATCGTCTTGAATATTTTGTTTTTCCAACATGCTATGGTCCATGGATGCTTTGCAAAACTCAGTATATGCATACAACAATTTAATCCAGCATGTCAATGATATATTTAGCCACCCATTTTTATTATGAAAGAAATACAAAATAACAATATTTCAATGCTCAACACATGGCAAGCATCACAACTACAGTAATAATATAAGTCTAATGCTCAAAGCACAAAGCAACGTGCCATCATCAATGAGTTTTAGAATAAATGCACAAGTTGACATCCTAACTATTATAAACAAAGTTGTGATTTGGTAAATAATAGCAAAGCAATAAACTAATTAATAAACTGCATATAAAATTAATATTGCACAATAAGGTACATTCAAATTAGGAATTTAACATTTTAAGTGTTATAGTTCACAGATTTAGTGATTTGACCTGAAGATAATCATCATTAACAACTATAAAACAACATTTCAACTTCATAAAATTTACATTGACAAATTTTGGGACACTGAATTAATGTTTGACTTCATGTTAAACCTGACTACAAATCTACAAACTTAGCCACAAGATCTAAAATAAATTTCAAAACATCAGTTAATTCACGAAAATGCCGCAAAGATTCTAATTCTAGCAAACAATAATGGAGTCAAACAGCTTGAACAATTATATAACTATGAATGAAAATAAAACAAAAAATAGGTTAACTAGGTTTAAGACGTACCTCGTCAAAAGATTAGAAAAACTTGTTCCGTCTGACAGCAAATCAAATCGAAGAAGAGAGGATGGTGGATGCTCACGGCAGTTTGAATGGAAGAAGCATGGATGGTAGCTGTGTTTATGGATTGGGATCTACTGATAATTTGGCGAATGGTAGCACCGATTGACTATTCTCTATATTTCGTGGATTTTATTTTTCTGGAAGCGGTAAGTAGAAGGAACGTTGCTTTCTGAGACGCCGATAATACACGCTCTTTTCTTGCAAAATTTTCATATCCTGCCCTTTATCACTGTATAGCGTTGAGTACACAATATTCGGGCGCAGAACCCTAAATTGAATAGCGTTTAAAAGGGAATTGGGGAAACGCTCTATACTAATGCTATAAGAAATCCATATTTTTGTAGTGAAGGCATTGGTTGAGTGGTGTAGCTCCCTAACAAACCAAAGTCATCACAACTCATTCCGAATTGCTATGACTTTCAGAATCCATCACAACTCACCAGGGGTTGGTATAACTCAGCAATTCCAATTTCAAGAACTCGTATTTCCCGATTCTTCAATCAAAATGCAGCCTAACTTCATTGGAAGAAAAAGTAGAACTAATGAAGAAACTCCGTAAATCCATGACCCTAAAATTCAACCAAGTCACTGGGGATGGCACCGATCCCAATATATGTTGTTTTGGTCCCTCTTGGGCCATGATTCCCCGACACTCACCAGCTTCGCTCCAGATTCTTAACTATAAATACCATATTTATGGACGAGAATAGGGGTTCTTGGATTTTAACACTTGAGATCCTCTTTGCACTTGTATTTTTAGGAGTAAAATTGATTGATGCTTATACTCTCGTAGGTAATACCGACCTAGGACTATAACTTGTGATTTTCATCAATAAAGTTCAAAAACTTGGGAGTGGATGTAGGCTAACTATGACCGAACCAATATAAACTATTGTGCGACTATTTTCTTGCATTTTCTCTACATATTCCCTTATTTCCATTTAATTTTAACCATCGTTGAACTCTTTCGGTGTTGTGCCAACTTTTGGACGTTAACATGTATAATTAACACATTCTGAAACGATTAACTTACATAAACATTTAGCCAGGTTTTTATGTTGAAATAATATGTATATAATTTAAATTTTTAATTCGAAGTTACAATGTCTATTTTTTCATTAGTTTGGATTTTATTTATAATGTTAATGAACAAATAATGAATTTGTAAATTATTGACGTAGAAATTAGTTTTTCTATGACCAACACCCAAAATTAGAACAATCATAGAACAATCTACATTCACTGTCATATAATGCAGAAAAATAAAGGAGACACACAAAGTTTTTATAGTGGCTCGACATTTAGGCCTGTGTCCACTTAGTGTAATCAACCTTTATTTATACTATGATTACAATACAGTTAGTTTTAATGAATGAAAAGTAGAGAAAAGAGCTAGGATTTTGACCTAGCAATGTCCTTGCTCAGTTGGTTAAGATATATCCTCTCGATCCCTTTCCATGTCCTAAAATCGTGTATTTATTGGTAATTACCATCCCGGTACGACTAAGACACGTGGCGTTCGATCCAACCATCCAGGAGTGGTAGAATGGGTCCTCAGGTCATGGAGAATATCTACTCTGGCTCGATTAGAATATGCGTCGGTAGCGTAGTTGACATGTTCTAGTAGTTAAAAAGGTCTTCAAAAAATATATGCATTCTGCTGGACCCAGTCCGACTCGACATAGTTGAGCCAGATTAGCTGATCCGAAAACATAAGTCCAAGTAGAGGATGATGTGGCAGATCTGATCATGATCAAACCCACTTCACTGAACCAAAGATGTTAAAGACCGAACCAATCTTCACCGACCCAGAATGAAAGAATTAAGCATTTGACTGAACCGAGTGTAACACCCTACGTCCGCTAAGGTCACTCATAAGAGGGGAATGCCTTAGTTTCGGTGAAGTATTTTAAGTGAATATAGAACAGTAAAATTACAACAAGACAGATATAAGTAATACTTGAAAATTTAAATCATCATTTCATTGCAGCGGAAAGTAAAACATGTTTGGTTACATCACAAAACCATACAAGAGTCAAGTACAAAATATCCATCTTGATAAAAATAAGTACATAATCCCACTATGTAAACAATAACCATAAAAGGAAAGATGAACTGAGCTTTACTTCAACGGTCCAAGCTCCAAAGGATAGATACAGCAATCTGATCAAAGCCCACTAGCACTAAACCCACTCTGATAACCTGGGTTTGGGGGAAAAAGATAAAAACAACGGGGTCAGACATAAGTCTGAGTGAGTCCTATAACCCTAACAATACAATCGTTAAAGTAATTAGGGTATGATATTAACAAGGTACGGTACCTCTGGGGATAATGACTACACTAAGTAGCCAACTAAACACAGGATATACTAAGATAACCGAAAAGACGCATTTATCCACCCAAGGATAATTACTAGATTACACCACCCCAGGTCTACCCACCCAAGGGTAATTCCTACACTGCACCACACCAGTCATTCCTAACTTAAAGGTTGATCCCACTAAATGTACTTAGTAATTTTTATCCAGTAGTTTCGTGTACCCCTAGCTAACTACCTAGGTGTACCCACTACTCCCAAGCGATCGGCTCCCTAACGTAGATATCCGTGCTGGTCCCACAATGGGGTGTATCATTTCCCCAAAGTGGCAACCTGATAATATTAACGGTGCACGGCTTTATACCTACACGATGCAACAACGACTTACTAACCAGCCCGGGTCCACACACGCATATGAAACCCGTTGGTCCTACGTTGCCACCGCTAACCCGTTTTGGCCTCTTATAGTCAAGCCCAATATGCGTGTCCCGTCACTCGACTTGAGTCGAGCCCACTAAGATACGTTTGGGATATTGGTTGAGATGGGCCCCCACAAGCTACCACCTAAGCTTGTTATTCTATCAAGTGTATCCCACTTAACCCTTTTTAATAATCATGTCTACCTTCATGTTATAAATCATGGTTAAGTCATTTAATCATATTTTAATTACCACTCAAGGCACCCACTAGATTTCCACATGCCACCCAAGTCATTTACTTAATTCCCACATGCCACCCGAGGCACTTACTTAACCCTTTAATCATGTTTAATTACATGTTCTACTTTGGTTAAGTATTCTAATCGTATTTTCTATTGCTACCCAAGGCAACCCACTAGTTTCCTCATGCCACCCAAGGCACCCCACTAGTTACTACAAGTCACCCAAGGCACCCACTTAACCCTCATGCCCCACTACATGCTAATTTGGTTAAGTGTTTCTTAATTAATTAAGACCGTGATCCTCATAAAGACCTCTCACATTAGACTATCTTTCATGATCGCTGGTTAAGCCGGTTGGGTCCGGGCAGCCTTATGTCATAACCGAGTCTAACCTCGTGTCTTTACATTAATCACGTATTTAGTTTGTGCCTAAGACCTCTCACATTGGGCTAACATTTGTAGCAACTGGTTAAGCCGGTTGGGTCCGGGCAGTTTTACGCTACAACTGAGTCCAACCTCGTGTCTTAGTCGATTAATTACACCTAATTAATCACCCTCACAATTTATATTAATTATCCCTAATTAATATCAAGTTTTTCATAACATGGGTAGACCTAACTCAATAGGTAAATTCCCATGGGGTAGACCTAACTCAATAGGTAAATTCCCACTTATGTTAATTTATTTTTATAGTATGCTTAATCATACCCAGCCATACTTTTATTAACATATTTATTAACCCCATCGTTCCCCACGCAAATCGTTCTCATTCCACGATATAATAAAAGGGAAGATCCATCACAAACATCATGGGTTTAACCAAATCTTAGCATATAACTTTGTCATGGGTTAAGAGGATGTCAACTTGCATATATGAGCATATATTAACCCAACTACATTTAACCCAAACTTGCATATTATCACACACATGACTTGCATAACATGTTGTATATGAACTTGCATATTATCATACACATATCTTGCATAACATGTTGAACTTGCATATAAGCATTCACATAACTTGCATAACATGTTAAACTTGCATATAAGCATTCACATAACTTGCATAACATGTTAAACTTGCATATAAGCATTCACATAACTTGCATAACATGTTAAACTTGCATATAAGCATATACATAACTTGCATAACATGTTAAACTTGCATATAAGCATTCACATAACTTGCATAACATGTTAGACTTGCATATTAGCATTCACATAACTTGCATAACATGTTAAACTTGCATATAAGCATATACATAACTTGCATATGAATTTGCATAACAACCTACACATAACTTACATAACATCATACACATAACTTGCATATGAACTTGTTAAACATGCATAAACCCACTTGTTAAACATGCTTAAACCAACTTATTAAACATGCATAAACCAACTTATTAAACATGCATAATATCACATACTTAGCATGCATAGAATCACATACTAGACTTGTATAATATCATATACTTAGCATGCATAGAATCACATACTAAACTTGCATAATATCATATACTTAGCATGCATAGAATCACATACTAAACTTGCATAATATCATATACTTAGCATGCATAGAATCACATACTAAACTTGCATAATATCATATACTTAGCATGCATAGAACCACATACTAAACTTGCATAATATCATATACTTAGCATGCATAGAATCACATACTTAACTTGCATAATAGATCAATGTTCAACTTAGTGTTTTGCATCATAATCATCATGAAACATAGCACCAAACTTGCATATAGATGTCATGACTACATAACATTAAACTTGCATGACATATGGTATATAACTTGCAAAACACATAACATACACAACACAAAGCTTGCATAAACACATTGATCCTCAAACATATCCATACATCATCATATCCTATCTTAATCAATTTAACAATTGATTATTAAGAAGATAGAATCTCACCAAAACAAAATTAGCAAACTAATGAAGAAGATTAAGAGGCTAGAAGTTGATTTGGAATGTTATCCCTTCTCTAATTTTGATGGAGGCTCCTTCAAGTTTCATTTTGCCATAGTTTAGTTACTAGATTTAATTATGAATGAATTAGGGTAGGGTTAGGGTCTTATTTATAGGATTAGGTAGTGTTCTTAGGCCCTTAGATTAACCCTAGATTAGATTAGGACCCTTAGATTTCGGAACTCTCTAGAACCAGCCCTCCAAGCCAGCCTAAAACCCAACCTGGTGCAACCTGGTGCACCCAGGTTCACTGGACGCCACCCCCCTGTCGACAGGCAAGTCGACAGGCAAGTCGACACCCCTGTCGACAGGCCTGTCGACAGCCCTATCGACATGGGTAGGGCGGGAATCTTCCCGCCTGACCCTGCCTGTTCCATTCCAAAATCTGCAATTTAAATTTTAAATATGTTTTTAGTTTTGAATTTTCTGCAAACTTCATTGGGCCATAACTGGGCCATACGGACTTCAATTTTCGAAAACTCGGACTCCATTTTGCGTATTTTTCCGAGACGAACGCAATGACGCAGCCCGTTTCCCCCAATTCTCACATCTGAGATTATTTATCCTGTAATTAGTGAATTTTAGCATTAACCGAAATTCGGGGTGTTACATTCTCCCCTCCTTAAAGGATTTCGTCCCCGAAATCTCTAAGCTAAGGAGAACGTATATCCTACCATCCAAACAACCATCTACTCAATCCATCAAACACGGGCATCCATTGTCCTTAAAACAATTTCTAATGATGTATGAGCATATGCAAAAAGTGTGTGTATATGTTCCCTATCTAATGTACGAACATATGCAAACCATGATAGTGCCATGCATCCAATATGTATGCGAGATAACCCTATCGACACATACAGTATCTATATGAGTGCACAATCATTCACCAAAATGCATCATCCATATGATAACACAATCATTATTCATCCATAAATATAGCTACCTACACACAATTATATGCAATATGCAATATGAAGTGACTGAGCCGATCTAGTGCCTAGAGTGTGTGTATATGCATCCACGAGCAACCACTAGCAACCACTTGCATCCACATGCATCCATCAAACATAACATGTCTCAAACACATGTTTCAACCATAGGTTTACCCTATCTAAAGGTCAAAGGTACTAATGAGAGGACATACTACAGATAAGATAAGTACTAGACAAACGATAGAGGAGAAACTAAAAGACATATCCTCAAAAAGAAATGGGTACAATGAACGCATCTTCGCTTCCGTCTCCAAGTTGCGTTGCTCTCATCTTCTCCTCATCGCACTTTGACTAGTTAAACCTCTCGATTCCTCAACTTCCTAGTCTCTGACCCAAGGATGCGAGTAAGAGCTCGTCGAATCGTCTCATCACGCTCTATCTCAACTTCTTTAAGCAAGCTCGACTCTACCACCTCAGCGGTCTCATGTAGGAACTTCCTCAAATGTGACACATAGAATATATCATGTACACTACTAAGCCTGTCAGGCAACCCCACTCTATATGCCATCTGTCCAATCCTTTCCTTAATAGGAAACGGTCCAACAAACCTTGGTGCTAACTTCCCAACAGATCCAAAGCGAACCACATTCCGCAACGGAGATATCTTGATAAAAAGCATGTCCTAATATCAAACTCAAGCTCTGTTCTCCTCTTGTCCGCATAAGATTCCTCCGCTTTCATCCTTCTTCGAATCAAATCAATCTTCTCTGAAATCTTTCTAATCATATCAGGCCCAAGCAAGATCTTATCCGTAGATTCCCACCAACATGTAGGTGATCGACAAGGCCTTCCATAAAGAGCTTCAAAAGGTGTCATACCAATACTGGACTGAAAGCTGCTATTATATGCGAACTCCACCAACGGAAGATGCTCTTCCCATGTACCTCTAAAATCCAAAATACATAACCTCAAAAAGGTCTACTAAAATACGATTCACCCTCTCGGTCTGGCCATCCGTCTGAGGATGATATGCGGTACTCAAACATAACTGAGTCCCTACCGCCTCTCGCAAACTCTCCCAAAACTCGCTAGTGAAGATAGGATCTCGATCGCACACTATACTGGAAGGTATACCATGTAATCTAATAATCTCTCGAAGGTAAACTGAAGCTAGACATGGAATAGTCCTCTTGCTCTTCACGGGTATGAAATGGGCACACTTAGTAAGTCTATCTACCATAAGCCCGATCCCCGTATTACCCTTCCTTGATTTCGGTAATCCAACGAGACACTATCCCACTTCCCATTACGGAACTTCCAACGGGTGAAGCAACCCTCCGGGCTTCTTCTGTTCCGCTTTCACTTGTTAGCACACCAAGCATCTAGCGACATACTTGGCCGCGTCTTTCTTCATATTGGCCCAAAATAAAACTCGCTTCATGTCTTGGTACATCTTGCCCCTACCGGGATGAATGGTCATCTTCGACCGATGTGTATCATCAAGTATAGCCTTCCTCAAACCCCTGTCTTGCGGTACACAAAGTCTACCGTCTCTACGCAACCACCCCTTACCATCTAGGGTGTACCTACTCAAATGGCTGGACGACCCCCTCCTCGTGAGCTTCTCTACTAACTCATCCAACTGTGGGTCGTCTCGCTGTGCTTCGCCAACACGCCCCAAAAGAGTAGGCCTAACCTCCAAGGAGGCTAGCATACCGGGTACAAAGTCAACGGAAGGTCTAAAGTCAAACATAGAAATAAACCCTAAGCTCTGTTGTTTAACGATCAATAAACTCAAGGACAACCTTTTTCTTCTTAAGGCGTCTATTACCATGTTTCCCTTGCTCGGGGTATACGCTATCTCAAACTCATAAGATGCTAAAAAAAATCCCATCCAAAATCATCACAACCGTCCATCTCTCACGCAGACCACCCTAGTCGAATTCGACATCCCCCAAATGCAAGCCCCAAAGGCCTAAACCAATATCAGACAAACACCCAAGGGATATCTCCTTCGAGTTCAGGCGACCTACGTGAGATGATACTAGTAAAAATGGCTAAATAATTAAGCCTTTGACCAACTTTGGATGTCCTTGCCAGTCTCGCTCCAAAACCACCGTTTATCCCATAACTGGCTTCGCTCACCCTATTGAGCACATACGAAAATTTATTTCGCTCCTAGAAAAACCAAGGTGTCATTACAAAGACCATTACAAACTTATTTAGGTACTCCCTGAACACCCTTCTCATCAAATCAACAAAGTATGCGGGGTGTTCGTCAAACCAAATAGCATTACCAGCCACTCATAAAAACCATCCGGAGTCCTAACGACAGTCTTCTCCATACTATCCTCAGCCACTCTCAACTGACGAAACCCTGTAGCTAAGTCCATCTGCGAAAACACTGAGGCGCCAACCAACTGATCAAAGAGATCATCTATCCTCGGTAATGGGTGTCTATTCTTCTTTGTGAGCTGATTAAGTTCTCTATAATCCACACAAAGTCTGAGGGACCCACCCGCCTTCGTGGCAAAAACTATTGGAGCTCCCCACTCCGATATACTTCGTCTTATGAACCCCTTCTCAAGCAAATCGCCTACTTACTTATGGAGTTCCCTCTTCTCACGAGGAGCCTTGTGGCACACTGGCCAAGTCACTAGTTTGGCATTGTTTACCAGATATATTCGGAAGTCAATCTCCCGCTCCGGAGGTAAGCCCTTCACCTTCTCAAACACATCCGAGTATTTCCGGACCACTCTAACAGATCGCAAACTCTCGACCGATGTGTCAAGCGATTCTAGATAACTTAGCATAACAGATTTTATGGGATTACAAGAGATCTCGAGAGTGTTACCCAAGCGGGTCATAAGCCTAACAACTCTCCCTTCAAAATCAAGAACGTCACCCCTACTGGATAACCAGTCCATGCTCACAACTAACCCATAGCCCGTGAAGCCCAACAAGCATCACATCTAAACTCAACGCTAAGTATAGAAACTTTCAAACCCAAACACATCATGGAGCCCCAATTGGGTTTGAAACAACTAAGGGATCATCTACCAAACTGGTGTCTAAGTGCAGTGACTCACTAACAATGATGAGATAAACGAACTCGATGCGTCAGAATCAAATAAAGTTCGAATCAGATAATATAGAAATCCCAAATTCCAACCTAGACGGTCCTATCCCCATCTGGTACACTAGCCGTGAGGGAATACAACCACCCTCCAGGAGATTCCGAACCTTGCCCTTGCCCCTTTGGATAATCCTAATAAAATGTCCTATTCCTCCTAAAGGATAACTACTCGCCTTCTTTTTCCCATTCTCCACTCTCAACCTCCCACCAATGAGGTTTCATCCTTCATTAACCAAACAACTATTCAAGCCTTCCTCCCATTGTCCATCCAATAGGTAACTACAAGTCCTCCTCCTTCTTGAACCTACTTCTAATCTAACTAATGTCTAAGTCCCTTGAAGTGGTTTTCCATTCTTATCTATCTTAGAAAGATCGTCTATACGCGGAGGGGAAACTCAAAATGAGAGAGAGGAAGAGATTCAAAACGGAGAATTCGAAAGATATAGATATGGCTATTGGGGATTATGCTTTTCTTTCAAAAACTTTTCTCTTAAAAGACATGTTTTTGAAAATACTCCTTTCAAAAATATTCTTAGAAAATAGTTTTTCTAAAAATTTTATCTGTTCTGGTAACCTTAAGCTCTGATACCACGTGTAACACCCTACGTCCGCTAAGGTCACTCATAAGAGGGGAATGCCTTAGTTTCGGTGAAGTATTTTAAGTGAATATAGAACAGTAAAATTACAACAAGACAGATATAAGTAATACTTGAAAATTTAAATCATCATTTCATTGCAGCGGAAAGTAAAACATGTTTGGTTACATCACAAAACCATACAAGAGTCAAGTACAAAATATCCATCTTGATAAAAATAAGTACATAATCCCACTATGTAAACAATAACCATAAAAGGAAAGATGAACTGAGCTTTACTTCAACGGTCCAAGCTCCAAAGGATAGATACAGCAATCTGATCAAAGCCCACTAGCACTAAGCCCACTCTGATAACCTGGGTTTGGGGGAAAAAGATAAAAACAACGGGGTCAGACATAAGTCTGAGTGAGTCCTATAACCCTAACAATACAATCGTTAAAGTAATTAGGGTATGATATTAACAAGGTACGGTACCTCTGGGGATAATGACTACACTAAGTAGCCAACTAAACACAGGATATACTAAGATAACCGAAAAGACGCATTTATCCACCCAAGGATAATTACTAGATTACACCACCCCAGGTCTACCCACCCAAGGGTAATTCCTACACTGCACCACACCAGTCATTCCTAACTTAAAGGTTGATCCCACTAAATGTACTTAGTAATTTTTACCCAGTAGTTTCGTGTACCCCTAGTTAACTACCTAGGTGTACCCACTACTCCCAAGCGATCGGCTCCCTAACGTAGATATCCGTGCTGGTCCCACAATGGGGTGTATCATTTCCCCAAAGTGGCAACCTGATAATATTAACGGTGCACGGCTTTATACCTACACGATGCAACAACGACTTACTAACCAGCCCGGGTCCACACACGCATATGAAACCCGTTGGTCCTACGTTGCCACCGCTAACCCGTTTTGGCCTCTTATAGTCAAGCCCAATATGCGTGTCCCGTCACTCGACTTGAGTCGAGCCCACTAAGATACGTTTGGGATATTGGTTGAGATGGGCCCCCACAAGCTACCACCTAAGCTTGTTATTCTATCAAGTGTATCCCACTTAACCCTTTTTAATAATCATGTCTACCTTCATGTTATAAATCCTGGTTAAGTCATTTAATCATATTTTAATTACCACTCAAGGCACCCACTAGATTTCCACATGCCACCCAAGTCATTTACTTAATTCCCACATGCCACCCGAGGCACTTACTTAACCCTTTAATCATGTTTAATTACATGTTCTACTTTGGTTAAGTATTCTAATCGTATTTTCTATTGCTACCCAAGGCAACCCACTAGTTTCCTCATGCCACCCAAGGCACCCCACTAGTTACTACAAGTCACCCAAGGCACCCACTTAACCCTCATGCCCCACTACATGCTAATTTGGTTAAGTGTTTCTTAATTAATTAAGACCGTGATCCTCATAAAGACCTCTCACATTAGACTATCTTTCATGATCGCTGGTTAAGACGGTTGGGTCCGGGCAGCCTTATGTCATAACCGAGTCTAACCTCGTGTCTTTACATTAATCATGTATTTAGTTTGTGCCTAAGACCTCTCACATTGGGCTAACATTTGTAGCAACTGGTTAAGCCGGTTGGGTCCGGGCAGTTTTACGCTACAACTGAGTCCAACCTCGTGTCTTAGTCGATTAATTACACCTAATTAATCACCCTCACAATTTATATTAATTATCCCTAATTAATATCAAGTTTTTCATAACATGAGTAGACCTAACTCAATAGGTAAATTCCCATGGGGTAGACCTAACTCAATAGGTAAATTCCCACTTATGTTAATTTATTTTTATAGTATGCTTAATCATACCCAGCCATACTTTTATTAACATATTTATTAACCCCATCGTTCCCCACGCAAATCGTTCTCATTCCACGATATAATAAAAGGGAAGATCCATCACAAACATCATGGGTTTAACCAAATCTTAGCATATAACTTTGTCATGGGTTAAGAGGATGTCAACTTGCATATATGAGCATATATTAACCCAACTACATTTAACCCAAACTTGCATATTATCACACACATGACTTGCATAACATGTTGTATATGAACTTGCATATTATCATACACATATCTTGCATAACATGTTGAACTTGCATATAAGCATTCACATAACTTGCATAACATGTTAAACTTGCATATAAGCATTCACATAACTTGCATAACATGTTAAACTTGCATATAAGCATTCACATAACTTGCATAACATGTTAAACTTGCATATAAGCATATACATAACTTGCATAACATGTTAAACTTGCATATAAGCATTCACATAACTTGCATAACATGTTAGACTTGCATATTAGCATTCACATAACTTGCATAACATGTTAAACTTGCATATAAGCATATACATAACTTGCATATGAATTTGCATAACAACCTACACATAACTTACATAACATCATACACATAACTTGCATATGAACTTGTTAAACATGCATAAACCCACTTGTTAAACATGCTTAAACCAACTTATTAAACATGCATAAACCAACTTATTAAACATGCATAATATCACATACTTAGCATGCATAGAATCACATACTAGACTTGTATAATATCATATACTTAGCATGCATAGAATCACATACTAAACTTGCATAATATCATATACTTAGCATGCATAGAATCACATACTAAACTTGCATAATATCATATACTTAGCATGCATAGAATCACATACTAAACTTGCATAATATCATATACTTAGCATGCATAGAATCACATACTAAACTTGCATAATATCATATACTTAGCATGCATAGAATCGCATACTTAACTTGCATAATAGATCAATGTTCAACTTAGTGTTTTGCATCATAATCATCATGAAACATAGCACCAAACTTGCATATAGATGTCATGACTACATAACATTAAACTTGCATGACATATGGTATATAACTTGCAAAACACATAACATACACAACACAAAGCTTGCATAAACACATTGATCCTCAAACATATCCATACATCATCATATCCTATCTTAATCAATTTAACAATTCATTATTAAGAAGATAGAATCTCACCAAAACAAAATTAGCAAACTAATGAAGAAGATTAAGAGGCTAGAAGTTGATTTGGAATGCTATCCCTTCTCTAATTTTGATGGAGGCTCCTTCAAGTTTCATTTTGCCATAGTTTAGTTACGAGATTTAATTATGAATGAATTAGGGTAGGGTTAGGGTCTTATTTATAGGATTAGGTAGTGTTTTTAGGTCCTTAGATTAACCCTAGATTAGATTAGGACCCTTAGATTTCGGAACTCTCTAGAACCAGCCCTCCAAGCCAGCCTAAAACCCAACCTGGTGCAACCTGGTGCACCCAGGTTCACTGGACGCCACCCCCCTGTCGACAGGCAAGTCGACAGGCAAGTCGACACCCCTGTCGACAGGCCTATCGACAGCCCTGTCGACATGGGTAGGGCGGGAATCTTCCCGCCTGACCCTGCCTGTTCCATTCCAAAATCTGCAATTTAAATTTTAAATCTGTTTTTAGTTTTGAATTTTCTGCAAACTTCATTGGGCCATAACTGGGCCATACGGACTCCGATTTTCGAAAACTCGGACTCTATTTTGCGTATTTTTCCGAGACGAACGCAATGACGCAGCCCGTTTCCCCCAATTCTCACATATGAGATTATTTATCCTGTAATTAGTGAATTTTAGCATTAACCGAAATTCGGGGTGTTACACCGAGCTTCACTGATCCAGAATCCAAGTTTTCCAAACACATAACCTTGAGTGCTTCGTCACTTCAAGCATATAAACTCGGGCTCTCCTGATCCTATTCCAGGTCTTGAATGCTTCGATCATAGGAAATTCAATAATGTGACTACCTTGTAAAAGGTGGATCAACATTTTCCCCACAAGACATGTCTTTCTGTGGAAGACGTGTTTTGAATGATACAGAAATCCATCGAACTTCCAAATCCAAAGGCCAAAAATCCACGATCGGGATGGGTAATAATAATAATAGAAAGCCAGAAAACCGTGATCGCTCCGAATCTTATTATGGAAATTCACGATTGCGCTGGATCGTATTAATAGAAAACCATGATCACTCCGGACTATGGTTGCGAGGAACCAATAATCCATAATTCTAGAGAAATCCAATGATCTATTTGCATCTTAATGTGATCTAACGATCTCTTCAGATCGTATTTTTAGGGAAATACACATCCAAGAAGTATGTGGCCTAGTCGGGCCTATCCAGTGCAAGAATAATCCATACTTGAGCAGCAATCAAGCAATCTCACCACTTTCTGGTGCGGGAATCCACTGTTTGATGATACGAATTCATCCAGTCACGCTCCGACGTAGGAATCCACCGCTTATCGTTATGAGTCTGATGGAAATTATCGTTCATCGATAAGAATTCATCCTATCGATCTCTGGCAACGGAACTCAAAGTACATCAGTTCATCCTATCACTCTCCGGTGATGGAACTCATCTATACGAACTCATCCTATCACTCTCGGGTGACGGATCCATAGTTTGTCGATATGAGCTCATCCTATCGCTCTCCGGCGATGAAATTCATAGTTCTTGAGTTCGTCCTATCAATCTACGGTGATGGAACTCATAGTTCATCCTATCACTCTCCAATGACGGAACCCATCTATATGAACTCGTCCTATCACTATCTGGTGACGTAGTCCGTACTTCATCGATATGAGCTCTTCCTATCGCTCTCCAGCGATGGAACTCATAGTTCATCCTATCACTCTCCCATGACGAAACTCATCTGTATAAACTCATCATATCACTCTCTAGTGGTGGATTACGTAGTTCATCGTATGGATTCATCAATTCACCTCTGGTGAAAGGAATCCACGATCAGTACTTACCGGTCCATCTAGTCACCAGTCGATGAAAGGAGTAATAGTCAGATCACACAAACCCATCGAATCATAGTCTAGTGATATGAACTCATGGTCGGAGTCTCAAACTTCATATCTCCAGTTGAAGCAGCGACATCATTTATTTCCTTAGTATTCACTGTAAAGGACTATTCAAATAAAAAACTTAAACAGAATGCGAACAAAGAGAGGTCATATTGGGGGGCTCTCCGAGCCCCACCACTGCCAACTTATCATGGGATAATGATTTGTGCTTCGGATCGAGGATTTCCTCGATTTTGAACCATAGATGATTGCCTGCATTCAAGCACCGCTGCCTCAGTATTAACATAGCCTAAGAGTGTAACACCCCACACTTCTTAACGCTATCCTAATATAAAATATCGTTAGGGAAAGTGGAGAGTTGTAGATATAAAAACAACAAACATTACAGAGACTAAGATTTTACAAGACATAAAAGAATAAATTCGCAGCGGAAAAGAAGCAAACAGTTTATAGTAAAATGACCAAACCATTAACCTTTCTCAATTATTTCGAATAAACCAAAGCGTAGTAAAAGTATCATGTCTTAATCATAGTCAAAAAGGAATATCAGAGTACAAAACAAAAGCATCCCAAAATAGTCAAAGTAAAATCAAGCAAACCGTGGAAAGAAAATTAGATAAATAATATATCTTCAAAAGAATCTTCCAAGAGAATTCAAAAGAGCAATCCAAGAAAAGAAGTTCCACCCTAAGATCCTATGGGGAAGAAAAAGAAATGAAGAAAAGGGGAAAATGGATCAGACAAAAAGTCTAGTGAGCTGTCGTAATTTCGAGCATAACCAATAAGAGGAAATAACTAAATAAAACAGTAGTATACTATAAAATAAGAGACAAAGTGTATGCATATAACATGATAAATAAGGGGTAAAATAATGGATGTTATATTAAAATATTCAAGAATGGTGTTCACTATTTTGCACTTATGCAACTAGAAAAATTAGGAATAAATCCCTAGTACTACCCAAATGATCGCCTGCGTCGAATCATGGATATATAACTTATTCCCACTATGGATTTTCGTTTATCTGGTCCTAGCCTATCAATAATTTGACATAACCTTATCCATAGATGTGAAAATGGCTTATGTCCCCAAATCGAGGCAGTACACACACATTAGCTTGCTGGAACGGCACTCACACCCTCTCAATTGGATCAACATACATCCATAACATAAAATGGTGCATTACCCTTACCTCAAGTGTGATGACCGCCCACAGCCCCTGCGCTATACAAGAGGAATAATGCGTTGCAAGGTGTGCATGGACGCTATGGACGATCATCAAGGTATGATACATAAGCGGAACCTGTCATAAACTCACAGCATAAGGATAAACTATAATAGAACATATACAATAGGTAGTGATAGTGAAGCAGAAAACACTAAGCTTTCATGACATCTGGAAAGTATTTCCCATACACGTGGATATCGACTGCAGTGTTTGTACAATTTGCCTCACTACATCACTCAAGGAAATAGCAAACATCGAGAACAAATACTAGGTAGTTATAAAACTGGCATGTGAGCCTCCTGCTCGCCATCAATCAACATTGTCATCCTCATTAAAGCATTACCTGTCACATGTTACTCAGTCTGTCCATCCACAATCAGATGAACATCCCGAGGTAATAAGAGGAAACATAAAACCTTGAGTTAGACAACATTCTCAATGAGCAATAAAACAACTCACAAACTTCATCAATAAAGTATATGAGAATGGGTAAATAAACAACTAATCTACCCAGCACTAGAGAAGAACTTACACCTGCCTTCCCCACACTTGACAATGATAGCCTTTACGATCCATACATCCAAAGGAATAACAATTCAGTCAACGCAATTAAAGCATCCATTCATATATGGCAAAGAAACTCAATCGTGACCAAAACATGCATTCAAACGGCCACGACTGACTTTGGCTATCGCCGCCAACCTTGCTTTGGAACCCTCGTTATCGTATGACTAGCTAACAACTTGTCGTCAATTGTCAAGGACCAAACACGGCGCCCCGGTTCTAGCAAAACCCCACATGCTATACACAACACGTGTCTAGGCCATACACAACGCCCAGGGTACTTAACCTACAAACGGTCTTTCCATCGTACCCCTGCCTTGAGCCCGCTAGAACCTATGACAACGATAATTCCTCGGCCTTCTCACCTCTATCATTATCAATTACGACTATCCATAAGCTCAAAATACTTTAGAGCAATCATTTCACATGAACTCAATACATTCTTGAGTCGTCCCCACATTCGTCACATCCAACGAACAAGCCACTTCAGTTCTTCATTCTCCATTGAATTCACTACGAAGTCTCCACATCACTGCATTGCAGCTATGGTTCGGGGGTTGCCCCCGAAAAATATTTTTTCAAATCTGAGTTGTACCCGAAAAATAAAATTTTCAGAAATTGGCCCTGGTGCGACCGACCCAATTCCTTGGTGACTGACTCCTCCCTGTGACCGATCCTCTAAGACTGACCAGTACCTGGGTGCATGACCAAGCTTGCTCGACCCTCGCCTTGCTCGAATGACCCATCTTCAATGTGTAGACCGACCGACCCAAACTTCTTCCAAAACCAGAACCCTCAAATCTGCTCGACCGACCCATACCAAGACCGACCCAAGCTAGATGACCGACCGACCAGGGCATGGTTTCTGACTTGTTCTCCAAGACACACTTTAGGGATAGGCCCACTATTTTCGACCGACTCTGGCTTGCTCGACCCAAAACCTGCAACCTTCAATGCAACTCCAATTTTGACCAAAACTTCGCCAAAAAAATTCGTTCGATAAAACCAACTCATCCAATTCATCCAATATGACCACAAGCATGATAGGAAATCACTAATAACACCAATATGACAATTCCATCAATAAACATGTAAAATTCACCAAAATCACGATAAATATACACATGAGTAAAACCATAGATCTAACTTGCACATTCACATGAAATGCCAAAGAAATTACCTACCTAAACTTGCTAAATCAGATCATAGGGTGATTTATATGAAAATGGACTTACCAATGCATAGATCTATGGAAAAACACTTGAATTTGATGAAAAACATGAACAAATACTCATACACTTCATTGAATCCATGTGAGCGATGTATATCACTCCCCGATTCTCCAAAACAAGCTAAAATTGATGAAAAAAGAATCCGGACAGCAAGCACCTCGAACCAAACACCTTGATCCGATGAATCCTTGCTTCAATTGACGTAGATCTATCCTCCAGTGGTGTAGATCTTCAATTTCCCTCCTTGGATTATGATTTTTTAATGGTGGAAAGGTGTTAGAGGAAGGAGGAGCTTAAGCAACTAAATGAGAGAATGGAAAACTAAAACCATTTCCTATATCCCTTACCATCTATTTATAGTTTCCACTAGACCACTAATGGGTCTCCCCCAAATCATCCCTTTAGGCTCCCAAAACCTGAACAAGCAACTGAAAAACCTTAAAACAGCGATTTCTCCAAACCACTGAGCCAAATCTTTAACGTAACCACTCTACGGAAAGGTAACCATCAATTCCTTTTCAATGGCACAGGTTTCACCTCTGATTTGACCTAACTCAAAAGTTATGCCCTGTACAAGACTAATAGGGGAAAAATGATCACAAACAAAATTGGTAAAAATTATGGGCATGTCTCACATCCCCATAAGAAACATACTAAAAGATGAGAATGATCCAACCTTTAGGGAATAAAATAAAAATATTTTACGATCTTCCGTAATGTAAATGTAGTCTGTTACATTCTCCCCCCTTAAGTATTCCGCCCTCGAAATTCCAAGCAAACATAAGCAACCACAACAATTCTGCATGCCTATCATCCATATGAAGCCAATTCTATCATCCAAATTAGAAACCATCAAGCCGTGCATCCATAGCCTTATCCTAGCTCGCAGAATTCTATCAAACAACAACAAAATATGACCATATAACGATGATTTGATGTTAAAGGGTCCTACCAACGAAGAGTTCCGAATGATCTCCCTCATGCTTTCTTCCGTTTCCCACGTACAATCGTCACCATCTTCACTCTATTGTACCTTGACTAGCTTAACCGTCTTCCTCCTAAGCTGTCTCGTGTCTTTTCCTACAACACAAAGCGACTTACGAGATTTCGTATCTGCGATTTCTACTTCTAATTCTTCGTACTGCTCTAGAGGTACCACCACATTTGAATCTTGCACAAACTTCCGTAGAAACGACACATGGAATACATTGCACGCACTCGACATCTTCTCGAGTAACTCTAATCTATATGCGAGCTTTCCAATTCGCTCGACTATCAGAAATGGTCCAACAAACCTCGGAGCTAATTTCCCTTTATGTCTGAATAGAACCACATGCTTCAATGGCGAAATCTTCACGAAAACCTTACCGCCAACGTCGAACTCCAAATCTTTTCGATGCTTGTGCACATAATTTATCTGACGATCTTGGGCTGCCTTCATTCATTGCCGAACGATCTCGATACAATCCGAGGTCTCTCTTATCATTTCTGGCCCAAGTACCAACTTATCTCCAGTTTCTAACCAACATGCTAGAGAATTGCACGGCCTCCCATACAACGCCTGTATCGTGCCATTCCAATACTAGATTGGTAGCTATTATTATACGCAAACTCAACTAGATATAGATGGTCCTCCCACGATCCTCCGAAGTTTAACACATAATCCCTCAGGATATCTTCCCCTCAGGAGATCTTCCAAAACTCGATTGACTCTCTCGGTCTGACCATCGGTTTGTGGATGATATGCTGTACTCAAGCACAACTCGATTCCCAAAGATTTTTGCAAACTTCTCCAATGGTCCTCCCATGATCCTCCAAAGTCTAACACATAAGCCCTCATAAGATCTTCCAAAACTCGATTGAGACTCTCATTCTGACCATCAGTTTGTGGATGATATGCCGTAGTCAAACACAACTTGGTTCCCAAAAAATTTTGCAAGCTTCTCCAAAATCCGCTTGTGAACAACAGATCTCGATCACTCACTATACTTTTTGAGACACCATGGAATCGAACTATCCATTTCACAAAAAGTTCAGCCAGATTCCATGTTGTCCTAGTTGACTTGACAAGAATGAACCTTGCACTTCTGGTCAGGCGATCCACGATGACCCAAATTCCTTTGTCTGCCCTTGTTCTAGGCAGTCCGTCAATGAAATCCATCGATATTTGCTCCCACTCCCATGTAGGAACTTCGAATGGCTGAAGAAATAAACTTGGATTCTTCTGTGCAGCTTTCACCAACTGACAGTTCATGCACTTGGAAATGTACTTTCCAATATCTCGCTTCATCCCTTCCTAGTAGTAGACTCGCTTCATGTCCTGATACATCTTATTGCCACCTGATGAATCGTCAACTTTTAGTGATGACATTCTCTCAGAACCTCGTGTCTCAATCCATCAATATCAGGAACAACTAATCTCCCTTGCTTTCGAATCCATCCTTCTCGATCGACTTCGAACTCTTTGTCTTCCAGTTCCAGATTCTGGATAAACCCGACAAGCTTTACATCATACTTTTGGCTCTCGCCAATCCTTTCGATGAGTGTAGGACTTATCGATAAGCTTGCCAACATTTCAGGTTCCAACTCGTACCTTGGCCTGAAATCAAACCTTGCCAAATACTCGAGGCTCTTCCATTCAAGAAACATCACTCCCAAACTTGTGTGTCTTTGACTCAATGCATCTGCAACCGCGTTGCCGCTGCCCTTGCTTAGAGTATAGGCAATACCAAAATCATATGACGCCAAAAACTCTAACCATCGTTGCTGCCGAAGATTCAAATCCTTTTGGGAGTAAAAAAAATACTTCAACGACTTATGATCCGTAAACAACTCGAATCGAACCCCCAACAAGTAATGTCTCCAAATCTTCAGAGAAAACACAATTGCCGCCAACTCCAAATCATGAGTTGGGTAACTCCTCTCATGTGGCTTTAGCTATCGACTCGCATAGGCCACAATCTTATCCTTCTGCATTAGCACTGCTCCAAGTCCAGTACCACATGCATCGGTGTATACCACCATCTCTTCATTCGCACTCAGAACGGTAAACACAAGTGCACTCGTCAATCTCTCCTTCAGGATTCTGAATGCTTGTTCACGCTTTGCATCCCATGTGAACACTTGGTTCTTCTTCGTTAATCCTGTTAACGGTGCTGCTATCTTCGAGAAATCCTTGATAAACCATCAGTAATATCCTGCCAACCCAAGGAAACTCCAAACATTTGTCGCATTCTTAGGTCGATCCCAGTCCTGGATTGCTACCGCTTTAGCAAGGTCAACCGCTATACCATTTCCAGAGACAACATGGCCTAAGAACCTCACTTCATTCTTCCATAAGTAACACTTCGAAAACTTAGCCTTTAGCTTATGCTTTTGCAAGATCTCTAACACATTCTCAAGTGTGTCTTGTGTTCTTCCCCATTCCTGGAGTAAACCAGAATATCATCCATGAACACAAGCATGATCTTGTTCAACTGATCTTTGAAAACTCTATTCATAAGATCCACAAAGTATGCTGGTGCGTTAGTCAACCCAAATGACATCAACAACCACTCAAAGAATCTGGATGGTGTCATAAAAGCAGTCTTTAGCACACTATCCTTTGCTACCCTCAACTGGTGAAATCCCATTGCCAAATCATTTGAGAAAACAATTTGGCTTCGTGAAGCTGATTGAACAAGTCATCAATCCTTGGCAATGGATACTTGTTCTTCTTAGTCTCATAATTCAGCTCACGATAGTCTACACACAACCTTAACGAGCCATTTGCCTTGGTTGAAAACACGACTAGAGCACCCCCTTTAGAAACACTTCTCCAGATGAATCCCTTCCTAAGAAGGTCTCGAACTTGCACCTACAACTCTCGATGTTCCTTAGGCGCCATCCGCCTAAGAGGCATAACGATTGGTCTAACACCCTCAACCAAATCGATCCTAAACTCGATCTCACGATGCGGCGGCAACCCTTTGATCTCTTCAAAGACATCCTCATACTCATTAGCGATTAGCACAGATGACAAGTGTTTTATGGAATCACAAGCGAATATAGATAGCTAACGAAGACACCATCTTCATGCTTAAACTTTATCAACACCTTTCTCCCTTCCACATCCCCGACTCTCACCTTTAGCTTCTCGCGATTCACCCTTGCCGCATACTTCTTAAGCTAATCCATGCCCAGGATGATCCCAAATCCAGTGAAGTTAAGAACAAAGCAATCACACACAAAAGACAAACCATGACTCGACAACACTAGACCACGACACAGCATGCACAAACTGGACGAACCCCAACTGGATTAGTCACGATCAATGGTCCATCACAAATCTTGGGTTCCAAACCCAAGCGACACACAAGCTCATTGCAAATGAACGAATGTGATGCTCCAGTATCAAACAAAACTCGAACAGAAACACCATGAATAGAAAGAGTACCTTGCAGTACGACACCCTTTCCCTTCTCCTCTGTAGTAGGAGCTTTCAAAGAAGACGGCACTGCCCCTAAAGCATAAGCCTTAACCACTTGCTTCCCTTGAGCTAATTCTGGACAATCTTTCTTCTCATGTCCCGGCTTCCAACACCTGAAGCACTTCTTTTCAGCTTTGGGATTCTTGCACTCACTAGCAAAATGGCCCTTCTGCCAACAATTGAAGCAAGTCACTTCTCCCTTCTGCTTCTTTTAGCCATCCTTTCCCTTCTGCTGTTGTTGCTTCCTTTTATTGTTATTACCACTCTGTTGTGGCTTTTGTTCCTCTTTAGCTGCAACAACAATCATTTTCTTAGAGAACAAACTTTCGTGCTCAAAGCCTTCTCGACGATCTTCTCAAAGCAATCGTCGAGGTGATCCACAAGCTGATTCCCAAGATATTCATCCAACCCCAAGACAAACTTCTTTTTCTTTTGATAAGGAGTATCCACATATGAACGAGCATACTTCGACAAGGCCTCGAAGTCAGAAATATAGTCAAGAATTGGACGACCATTCTTCTTAAGCTCCACGGATCTGTTAAACATAATTGACTTTTGCACGGTGGAGATAAACTTCACTTCAAACTTAGCTTGGAATAGCTCTCATGAAATATCCTCTTCAGGGGTCTCAAGTGTGACAGAGTTCCACCAGTCCATCGCTCTTCCGACTAACTGCCTTGATACAAGTTTCCTCTTTGTTGCATCATCAATACCCAAGTCCTTGAAGATACGAACACAAGTATCCAATCACCTTTGAACCTCTTCAACTGGTTCAGTGCCCTTGAACAGTTTCCCTCCTAATGATGTAAAGTATTTGCATAGCTTTGCAAATTCTATAGCTCTCTGCACTTGGACTCCAACATCAACTTTAGCTGTCACTGGAGCGGGGTTCCTTCGAAGGCTTGCTTCTATCGTAGCTTCAAACATGGATGGGTAATTTGGTTCACCGCCATTTCCCCCTCCATTATTAGTTCCCCTAGCTGCGTGTCTAGATTCTCGTCTACTCATTCTAAATCTGCAATTTAGAATAATTGGCCACTTCTAAGAAAACTACTAAAGAGAAACAACTGCTACTACTATATATGCATATATGTGTAAGCATCCAACTGAAATCTACAACTACGTTTCTCATGCGTAATTACGTCCTTGAAATTTGGCTAAAATCGTTAACTAGAGCCTTGATACCAAATGCGATGACCGCCCACAACCCCTGCACTATACAAGAGGAATAATGCGCTGAAAGGTGTGCACGGCAGCTATGGACGATCATCAAGGTATGATACATAAGCGGAACCTGTCGTAAACTCACAGCGCAAGGATAAACTATAATTGAACATATACAACATGTAGTGATAGTGAAGCAGAAAACACTAAGCTTTCATGACAACTAGAAAATATTTCCCATACACGTGGATATCAACAACAATGTTTGTACAATTTGCCTCACTACAGCACTCAAGGAAATAGAAAACAACAGAAACAAATACTAGATAGTAATAAAACTGGTACATTAGCCTCCTGCTTGCCATCGATCAGCATCGTCGTCCTCACTAAAGCATTAGCTGTCACTTGTTACTCAGTCTGCCCATCCACAATCGGATGAACAACCAAAGGTAATAAGATGAAACATAAAACAACAAGCAAACTTCATCAATAAAGTATATGAGAATAGGTAAGTAAAACACTAATATACCCAACTCCAGACTTACACCTGCCTTCCCTACACCTGACAGCGATAGCCTTTACGATCCATACATCCAAAGGAATAACAATTCAGTTAAGGCAATTAAAGCATCCATTCATATATGGAAAAGCAAATCAATCATGATCACAACATGCATTCAAAAATCCATGACTAACTCTGGCTATCACCGCCAAACTTGCTTTGGAACCCTCGTTATCGTATGATTGGCTAACAACTTGTTGTCAATTGTCAAGGACCATACACGGTGCCCCGGTTCTAGCAAAACCCCACACGCTATACCCAACACGTGTCTAGGTTATACACGAAGCCCAGGGTACTTGACCTACAAATGGATTTTCCATTGTACGCCTTCTTTGAGCCCGCTAGAACCTACGACAATGATAATTCCTCGGCCTTCTCACCTCTAGTCGTTATCAAGTACGACTATTCATAAGCTCAGAACACTTTAGAGCAATCACTTCACACGAACTCAATACATCCTTGAGTCGTCCCCACATTCATCACATCCAACGAACAAATCACTTCAGTTCGTCATTCTCCATTGAATTCATTACGAAGTCACCACATCACTGAGCTCAATTACATCACTGCGTTGCGGCTAGGGTTCAGGGGGTTGCCCCCGAAAAATATTTTTTTCAAATGAGTCATACTCGAAAAATAAAATTTTCAGAAGTTGGCCCTGGTCGACCGACCCAATTCCCTGGTGACCGACCCTCTAATTTCCATCCTTGGATTATGATTTTTAATGGTGGAAAGGTGTTAGAGGAAGGATGAGCTCAAGGCACCAAATGAGAGAATGGAAAACTAAAATCATTTGCTCATATCCCTTACCCTCTATTTATAGTTTCGACCAGCCCACTAATGGGCCTCCCCCAAATCAGCCCATTAGGGTCCCAAAACCTGAACAACCAACTAAAAACCCTTAAAACGATGATTTCTCCCAAACCCCTGAGCCAAATCTTTAATGTAACTACTCTACGGAAAGGCAACCATCATTTCCTTTCCAATGGCACAGGTCTCACCCTTTGATTCGACTTGAGTCAAAAGTAATGCCCTGTACAAGACTGACAGAGGCAAAATGGTCACAAACAAAATTGGTAAAAATTATGGACATGTCTCACATCCCGATAAGCAACATACCAAAAGATGAGAATGATCCAACCTTTAGGGAATAAAATAAAAATATTTTACGATCTTCTGTTACGTAAATTGTGTGCTGTTACATCAAGTGATGCCAAAATGATAACTAGGGTATGCTACATGGAATGGGTCCCAAACAACTTGGCCTAAATCCTCGAACCCTTGATATGGCCTCCAAAAGAATTTATATTATTAAGCCCGACAACAAGGAGTACTAAGCTTAAAATTTATTTTTATTATGTTCATATCCAAAAAGCCAACATCGAGGAATACTGAGCTTTAAAACCCGACAACGAAGAGTACTGGGTTCCTAATAAAATTAACATATTTATAGCCCAACAATAAGGAGTACTGAGCTAAAAACTAATAACAAGGAGTATTGGGTTCCTACTACAAATTAACATGTTTATAGCCCGCCAACAAGGAGTACTGAGTTAAAACCCAACAACGAGGAGTACTGGGTTAACATGTTTACAAATAAGCATGCTTACATTCTAATTTTCACAATTATATCATTTTTCTCAGTTACATTTTATTTCTGTCAATTCCATTAAGTATGCATTTATTCAGTTCCATTTCCTTTACTTCAATTATTCTTTTCAATTTGCAGTTTTTGACCATATCCAGATTTTAGCCTTAATTTTGATTATTTCAATTTCATGTACTTCATTCCCTCAACCCAAACGTAAAACAAAGAAGAGGGAAGAAAGGATAATCCAACACAAATATAAGGCTTACAGGTTTATGCCTGTTTCAACGTATTCACATGCTCTTTTAGGCACATGTTTAGCGCAACTGCATAAATCCAAAGGGAAAGAAAGGAAAAATAAGAAAAGAGATTCTGAATAACAAACCACAAGAATTCTAAATAAAATTTAGAGGAATTCATAAAAGAATTAGAACAACTGTATAATTCAAATCAATAATAGGGAATAATTCAGATCTAACTACTATTTATAGATTTGATTCCAATCTCAAAAGAAATCTAAAAAATTACTAAAAACTCATTTAAAGGTTGCAACTCCAAAAAGGCCTAGTAGATCAATCGTTCAAATCTATGAATGAACAATACTCTGATTCATTCCCCGATATATTTTATTTTAGAGAAGAGGTGAATTGGAAGCTGAAAAAATGAAGAAGGAGAAGTGTGTGGAAGAGGGAGGAGTACTGGTCAATTTATATGTGTAGAAGGAAAACCTTAGCCTTAGAATTATTAGGTTTTTAATCACAATGATCAAAACCACATCAACAAAAAGTCTTCAGAACATAGCAGCAAGTTCGGCTCATGCCAAGCACGAAATCGAGCCTGGCAGCGTTATCTGGATCGACCTACTCGACCTAGTGGGTCGACATAGGGGTCGACCCACATTGGTCATGGGTCGACCCATCCAAGACCGGGTCGTTCGAGATATACGTTGATTTTTCTATATTTATTTCTTAACTTTATTTTAAATCTTTAGTTCAAAATTCAAACTTTGATTGATCACAATTTTTTCGTTTTAAGTCTGTTTTACGCAAACCAAAAGTCTATACAAACTAGAAAATCGCGACGGACCCAACGGCGCAACCCTCATTGCCCAATTAACAGCTATTTTTCAGCTTAGCTTATTATTAAATTAACAATTAGTTAATTAACTATTGTTTTGTTATATTTTTGGTTGTTACATTATCACTAAGGTAGAAGAAAAATATAAATGTTCTCTACATTCATCTACTCATCCATCACCCACCGGCAACCATTATCCTTAATTTATATAATGTAAATTTATGTATTTATGAAATTAATTAAGTGTATATGACCTTAACTAATGAGAAAGTTTAGGAGGTCTACTGATTCAATCGACCTCTTATTATGCAAGTATGTCGGTGCCATGCGTCCAAATGCATGCAAAACCCTAATGGTATAAGTTAGTTCTATATGTGCATCAAACATCATCTATATGCAACAACCATATGACAATGTCCATATATTACAACCATATAAAAAATAAAATGGACACACATCCATATGCACATGCAATTGTCCTATTCAGTCGATCATAGTGCTTAGTGTGTGTGTGTATGCATCCACTGCATCCACTTGCAAACACTTGCATCCTTTTGCAAACATCAAACATAACATGTTTCAACCATAACCAATTCGCTATAAGTTTCTCCTAAAATCAAATTCAAAGGAATTCAAGAGATAGAGCCTATGAACTAGATATGGAAAAAGGAAAAGATCGAAACATACCATCAAACAAATAAGGTAAGAATTTCGCATTCGCTCGTCGAGTTCCCAAGTAGCGTCACTATCATCGCCTCCCCATTGAACTTTGACTAGTTTTACTTCCTTATTACTCTACTTCTTGGTCTCCCAATGATCTTCTGAGGTTCTCATTTAAGAGATGCTTCACACTCGATCTCCACATCTTCCAATGTGCTAGGCTCAACAACCTTCGCTAAATAAGGCAGACACTTCCTCAAGTGTGATACGTGGAACACATCATGAATGCCTGATAGTCTCTCAGGCATTCAAACCCTATAATCCATCTGCCCTATCCCCTCTATGACTAGGAATGGTCCAACATATCTTGGGTACAACTTGCCCATAGATCCAAACCTTGCCACATTCCTTAGTGGTGAAACTTTAAGGCATACCAAGTCTCCAATAGAAAATTCCAAATCGGCCCTTATTTTATAAGCATAGGACTTCTGTTTATCTTGTGTTGTCTTCATTCTCTTTCTAATCAATTCAACTTTCTTCAAAGTTTCTTTGATCATTTCGGGCCCTAGCAGTAACATGTCTGTCGAGTCCCACTAATATGTTGGAGATCTTCAAGGTCGCCCATACAAGGCCTCAAAAGGTGTCGTGCTAATGTTGGACCAAAAGCTATTATTTTAAGAAAATTCCACGAGTGGTAGATGGTCTTCCCAAGTCCCTCTAAAATCTAGGATACACATCCTCGGTAGGTCTTCCAAAACCATATTCACTATCTCCATGTACCCATCCGTCTGTAGGTGATATTCGGTACTCAACCGTGTTTTGTTCCCAAACTTCTTGTTGACTCTTCTAGAATTCGCTAGTGAAAATGGGGTCTTTGTCGCTGACGATGCTCGAAGGGAGCCATGCAACTTGACTATCATGAACGTACAAAGAAGCCAACAATGTCGCCGCCCTTTTACTCTTAACTGGAAGGAATTGGGTGTGTTCCCTTTTCGACCTAGGCAACCCGTCCACAAAATCCATAAAAGTACTTTCCCAATTCCACAAGGGTATATACAAGTGTTGAAGTAGTCCACCGAGCTTCTTCTATTCTGCCTTAACCCTTTGGCAAGTCATACATCCAGTTACAAACTCAGTCATGCACTTTTTCTTGTTGGACCAATAGAAGACTTGTCTCATATCACGATACATCTTATCACCACCCAAATTTATAGTCATCTGCGAGTGATGAGCTTCTGCCAAAACCACACTCATCAAATCATCTGTGTGAGTAACACACAACCTACCATCTCGAGGAAGCCATCTATTACAATCCAAAGTATACCTAAGGAGCTGTCTAGAATCTTCTCCTCTACCCAATCCATCCAAAATATCCGAAAGCTTGGGATCCTCTCTTTATCTAGCTCCAATCTTCTCTAATAAAGTAGGTTTCACCTCCAAAGATGCCAACAATCCTAGTGTGATATATGTAGATGGTCGAAAATTGAAGGTGGCTATATACTTCAAACTCTGCCACTCAACAAACAAAGGACAATGTCGCTCTTTGTCTGCTTAATGCATCAGCCACCATGTTCTCCTTGCCTGAGGTATACGAAATCTCAAAAACATATGACGCCAGGAATTCCATCAACCCTGGTTGCCTCAAATTTATATCCCTCTGACAGAATAAACACTTGTGTGACTTGTGATTTGTAAAGAGCTCGAACCTTTCTCCTATTAGGTAGTGTCTCCAAGACTTAAGTGTGAATACTATGGCAGCTAACTCCAATTCATGCGTAGGGTAATTTATCATATGAACTCTTAGTTGCCTACTACTGGAGAATACTACTCTACCCTCTTGCATTAACACTGCACCTAGACCCATCCCACAAGCATCAATATATTTGTAAATGTCCTAAATCCATTAGGTAATGTCAAAACTTGTGCACTGGTAAGAACATTCCTTAACCTATGGAAAGAATCCTCATAATCTTTGTCCGAAGAGAAATCCTGATTCTTCTTAGCAAGTCGGGTTAATGGTGATGAGATCCATGCGCAGTCCTTAATGATTTTTTTGTAGTAACCCGCTAAGCTAAGAAAACTCCTCACCTCAGTTGCATTCTTGGGGGGTCCTCCAATCTTGTACTACTACTACTTTGGCGGGGTCAATAGCCAACCCATCCTTAGAGACCGTATGCCCCAAGAAACGCACCTCCTTCCTCCAAAAATGGCATTTGGAAAATTTTGCCCTCAACTGGCGAGCTCCGAGAATATCGAGAACCTCTCTAAAATGCAAAGCGTGCTCCTCCTCATTCCTTGATAAGACCAAGACATCATCCACAAAAACAAAGATGAAATTAATCAAAACATTTCTGAAAATCATACTCATCAGATCCACAAAATATGCTAGTGCATTTTTTAGCCCAATAGGCATAACTAACCACTTAAAGAAGACATGAGGAGTCTGAAAACCAGTGTTGTCAATGTTATCCTCTACCATGCGTAAATGATGGAAACTAGTAGCCAAATCCATTTGAGAAAATACTGATGCAGCAACCAACCGATTGAATAAATCGTCTATCTGAGGGAGTGGGTAATGATTCTTTTTTGCGAGCTTATTCAATTCTCGGTAATCTACACATAGGCGAAGGGAACCATCGGTCATAGCGGCAAAGATAACTGCTGCTTCCTACTTAGAAATACTTTTCTTAATAAAACCCTTCTCCAAAAGCTCACCCACTATTTGCTCGGTTCTTTACGTTCCCTCAGAGCCATCTGCCAAAATAGCAGTGCCATAGGCTTTGCCCTCTCACTAAGATAAATCCGGAAATCAATTTCTCGCCTAGATGGCAATCCTCTAACCTCCTCAAATACGTACAGATACTCACAAACAACAGGTATGGAATACATACAAACAAAAGAATATAGGGAGTAAAGAAAACTCAATATGACTGACCCTTGTGGGTCGTAAGAAATTTCTAGGTCCCTACCACTGCAAATCATCAAGCGAACGACCCTCTTCTCGCAGTAAAGTACGACCCCGTACATGGCTAACCAATCCATCCCTAAAATCATCCTGTACCCCGTAAATCCCAACACATAGGCATCACAATCAAATTCTATGACTAAAATAGAAATTCTCAAACCCGTGGAAATCATAGATAAGTGTGTCGAACTACCTATAAGGTTTGAAACTATTATGGGATCGATAACAAGTGAGATTTCTAAGAGAAAATATTCAACTAAAGAACTGGAAATAAAAGAATGCGAAGCTTCCGAATCGAAAAGAGCATGAATAAGAAAATCATAGATAGATACCAAACCTTCCACAGTGACTTTCCTTCCACTATCGGGGCCACTGCTGATCGGTGCTGCTTCCGATACATGCACCTGAGCTGACATTACTGTTATACTAGCACTCTGTCCAGTTTTCTGTGGACATGCCTTAATCAGATGTCCCGGCATCCCACAGTTATAACACTTTCCCTTAAACCTCTTACAGTCCTTGCTGAGATGCCTGACACCCAACAACCATGACACTTGATCTCAGCCTTGATTGGTCCATTCTACAAATTTCCACCTAGCTTCTTCTTATCTTTCTTATTCCAGAACTTTTCTCAGGACCAGAGAACTTAGGAGCCTCATTCTTTTCTTTCTTGGCTTCTTCTTTCATATCTCATGCATCAAACCCATCTCAATCAAAGCCTTATATGTCGCTTCCATAGGAATGTGAGTTATAGCCAAGCCTTGAGAGGTTGATTCAGCCCTCTCGGAATCGAACAACCTTCTTGTAAGCAGTATTTACCAAGTCCATGCCAAACCTCGATAATTCATCAAACCGACTGATGTATCTCTTTACTAACATATCTCCTTGCTTTAGTTTTAAAAACCATTCCAAATGCATTCCCTCCTCAACAGATGACAAAAAATTCATTTTAAACCTATTTCTGAATTCATCCAAACCCGCATTTCTTCCTTCAGCCATTACAGTTCCCACCAAAACAAAGCCATCTCATTAAGTTGCCAAGATGCAAGTCGAACCCTCATCCCATCCTCAAGTTCCAGCAACTCAAAAATCCTTTTGGTCTCTCTAGTCTACATGTGTGCCTCCACGAACATCTTGGTACCTGAAAGAGTCTGACCGTCCAAACTAGAAAGGTACTTACAAAACTTAGAGAAATTCGCGGCTGCAGGTGGGTTAGAAGGAACCACTACAATGGATGTTGGAACCTGCGCACGTCCTTGTCCCTTAGAAGACATCATAGCTTCTAAATATCAATGAAACAACCTAGAGATAGGAACGCCTTCAGGGAAATAAGGGGCTCCTAACATGCTGTGCAAAAGATAAAAAAGAAATTTAGAATTTGGAGGAATCAAAGGAATGTTGTAACTTTGACTAGAAGTGGTATATTTTAAATTCAAAAATAACTTTTGGCTATTGAAAAAAATAGATTTTCTTTTAAAAAGTCTTATTTAAAATAGAAATCTTTTTTATCTTGAAAACCTTAGGCTCCGACACTAAATGTAACACCACGCACCTCATAACACTATCCTAATATAGAATCTCGTTAAGGAATCAAAAGAGTTATAGGTATAAAAACAATAAACATCAAAGAGACTAAGATTTCGTAAGACATAAAATAATAAATTCACAGCGGAAAAGAAACAAAAATTTTTTATAGTAAAATAACAAAGCCATTAACCATTCTCAATTATTTCAAATAAACCAAAGTGTCATAAAAGTATCTTGTCTTAATCTCAGCCACAGAAGGAATATTAGAGTACAAATAAGAAGCATCCTCAAATAGCCAAAAGAAAATACAAGAAAACCGTGGAAAGAAAACAAGATGAACAACACATCTCCAAAAGAATATTCCAAGAGAAGTAAAAAGAGCAATCCGAGCTAATTAGCTCCTCCCTGAGAGCCTAGGGAAAAGAAAAAGGAAAGAACAAAAGGGGAAAATGGATTAGACAAAAATTCTGGTGAGCTGTAATAATTTCTACCACAACTAATAAAAGGAAACAAATAAATAAAACAATAATCTAGTATGAAATAAGGTAATAAGTGTCTATGCACAACATTATAAAGTAAGGGTAAAATAAAGGATGTTATATCAAGATATTTGACAATGATGTTGATGTTTTGCACATCTACAACTATAACAAATTAGAAATACCCTATTACTACATAAACGATCAGCTGCATCGAATCACGGATAACCCATGCACACTATGGGTTTGGGTTTATCAAGTCGTAGCCCATCAGCGATTTGAGATAACCTTACCACAGATGTGAACATGGCTTATCTCCTCAAATAGAGGAAATGCACACACACAGACTTGTCGGAACGTCACTTACACCCTCTCAATTGGACTGACTTACATCCAAAACATAACATGGTGCGTGCTCTTACCTCATGTGAGGCTGAAATGATAACTAGGGTATGCTACATGGAATTGGTCCCAAACAACTTGGCTCAAATACCCCAACCCTTGATCTCACACCTAGAACAATTTATGTTACTAAGCCCAACAACAAGGAGTACCGAGCTTAAATTTTATTTTTATCATGTTCATATCCAAAAGCCAGACATCGAGGAGTACTGAGCTTTAAAACCCGACAATTAGGAGTACTAGGTTCTTACAACAAATTTACATGTTTATATCCTGACAATAAGGAGTACTAAGCCAAAACCTAACAACAAGGAGTATTGGGTCACAAATTAAAATGTTTATAGCCCGAAAACTAGGAGTACTGAGCTAAAACCTGACAATGAGTATTACTAGGTTAACATGTTCACAAATAAGCATGCTTACATTCTAATTCTCATAATTATATCATTTTCTCAATTATGGTCAATTTTTGCCAATTCTATTAAATATGCAATTATTCAGTTCAATTTCTTTATTTCAATTATTCCTTCCAGTTTGCAGTTTTTGAACCTCTCCAGATTTTAGCCTTAATTTTGATTATTTCAATTTCACGTATTTCATTCCCTCACTCAAACGTAAAACAAAGAAAAAGGAAATAAAATATAATTCAATGCAAATATAAGGCTTACAGGTTCATGCCTGTTTCAAAGTATTCATATGCTCTTTTAGTCATATGTTTAGTGCAACTGCATAAATCCAAAGGGAAAGAAAGGAGAAAGAAGAAAAAAAATTCTGATTAATAAATCACAAGAATACTTAATAAAATTTAGAGGAATTCAGAAAAGAATTCGAACAATTGTATAATTTGAATCAAGAATAGTGAATAATTAAGATCCAACTACTATTTTATAGATTTGATTCCAATCTCAAAAGAAATCTAAAAATTACTAAAATCTTGCTTAAAGATTGCAAATCCAAAAAAGGCCCTGGCAGAACAATCCTTCAAATCTACAAATGAACAATACTCTGATTCATTCCCCAATATATTTTATTTTAGAGAGGAGGTAAAGTGGAGGCCGAGAAAATGAAGAACGAGAAGTGTGTGGAAAGAGGGTGGAGTACAGGTCAATTTATAGGTGTAGAAGGAAAATCTTAGCCTTAAAATTGTTAGGTTTTTAATCACAATGCTCAAAACTATGTCAGTAGGAAGACTCCAGAACATAGCAGTAAGTTCGGGTCGTGCCAGGCAGAAAATCGTGCCTGACAGCATTATATGGGTCGACCAACCCGCCCTAGTGGGTCAACCCACAAAGGTCATGGATCGACCCATCTGGGACTGGATCGTCCCGGATATGCGTTGATTTCGCTATATTTATTTCTTAACTTACTTTGAATCTTTAGTTTAAAATTCAAACTTTGACTGATCACATTTTATTCATTGTAAGTTTGTTTTATGCAAACCAAAAGTCTAACTGAACCAGAAAATCGTGACGGACCCAATGGCGCAAGCCTCGTTTCCCTAATTCCTGATTATTTCTCAACTTATTCTTAAATTAACAATCAGTTAACTAATTATTATTTTGTTAAAATTTGGGTTGTTACTGGGAGGTTTCAGCTCCTGACATGTTGCTCTATCTCATCTCGGAGGTGCCTGCACTCCGATGTGTTAGGCCCATCCATCTCATGGAATAGGTAGTACTTTCCAGACCTCCTTTCTCTGTCAGTAGGTTTTATTGGAGCTGATTTTCGATACAGTATAATCCCGCTCGCATCCATGAAAATCTTTTCCAAAGATGCATTCAACTTCGCGTAGGAGGAATACTTTGGCCCCCTCTTACTCTTATTCGAGCTACCTTCCTCATTCACAACCTTTCTATTCCTATCATCGTGCTTGATTCAATCTTCAAGCGCCTCTTGATCATTAAGAGCATTGATTTCAATCCTACTCAGTGCCTGCACATCCTTCTGGTGTAAATACCTGTCAGCTTCGAAATAAAACTCGCCAAGGTCCCTCGGGGGATCACTTTGCAAGCTAGCTTTAAATTTGGTTTTTTCGACCACTCTAGACATAGCCGCCGTCAAGACAATTGTTGGTTCTGATTTATCCACTAGATTCACCGCAACATTAAACCTCTCTAGGAAACCTCTCAACGTCTCCCCTAGCTTTTGCTTTATCATTATCAATGTCATTACATTTCTGGAACTAGCTATATGAACTCTGAACAGTCCCATGAATCTATCCACAAGTTCAATCAGGAACTAATTGACTCATTGTTAAGCTGCCTAAACCACAGCATAGCCAAAACTGTTGGGAACTATGAAAACCACTTCTCCATAAGCTCGGGAGACGCCCCCAACACATCCATGTGCCTGATATAGCGCGTTAAATGTGCGGTAGGATCTGATCTCCCATCATTTCCCGTCAAAACGGGTAGCTTGAAATCTGGTGATGCACTTATCTCAAGGTTGTTAAAGCGAAAAGGGCTTCGAGTTACATCCTCGTTTCCTTAGTTGGGTACTCCTCCTGTAGTTACATGTCGTATAATCTCTGCCAGCCTATCTCCTTCGGAAGCAAGTTGAAATGTCCATTCTCCATGCCCCGAAGGGAATTCCGGAATGTACAGTTCAGGTTGCACTACAGAAAGCCTTTCTGTTGTTGTTTTACACCTATTAATGGCCTCCACGTTCGGTTCGACCATGCCCCCCAACAGTCGGTTCGACGTTGTCGTACCAGACCTTAGGTGCAACTGCACCATTTCCGTTGAGAGCTTCATGTGGTCGATCGTAACCAATGTTCCCTATATCACCTTCAAATCTTGATTAGTTGAAACATCACGATTCACATTGGTGTTCCCAGGGCAACTTCCCCCAGTGTTACCTGGTTCGATATTCACTTTTAGTCAAACTAAATCAGCGGTCTAATAGGACATGCCCCCGAGCATCATTCCTTCTACTGTAGTTGCTGCAACATTGTTGTATCCCGCACTAGTAGTTAAACCTTGTCATGACGGTCCTCTTGATCCATTGAGTCATGAAAGAAAGGTGTTCATTATTTCTTCCGGCCTAAGGAGAAGCTCAACTTGTCATTCCATGCATAACCTCAAATCTCTAATCACGTCATTTGTCTCCTCCCGGGTGAGGCAGTGTGAAAGGTTGTCAGCGAGAGATGCTTCCTGGCTTCCTCCTCCTCCAGTAATATCATCTTGCGTGCTTGGATCAACCTTCTTTTTCTTAACCATCTTTCAATTCCAAGCAATATGTTTCCTTAATGCTAGAACTTAAATAGCGTGCCCCTTCCTGAAGCGCCAAAATGTTGAAGTAGAAATTGGTTCTTCTATGACTATCACCCAAAATCACAACAATCATAGAAAAATCCTACAATTACAGTCATAGAATGTAGAAAAATAAAGGAGACACACAAAGTTTTTATAGTGGTTCAACAATCAGGCTTATTTCCACTTAGTGTAATCATTCTTTATTTATACTATAGATTACAATACAGTTACTTTAAACGAAAGAAAAGTAGAGAAAATAGTTAGATTTTTTTTCCTAGCAATATCCTTTCTTAGTTTAGCCAAGGTAAATCCCTTTGATCCCTTTCCAAGTCCCAAAATCGTGTATTTATAGATAGTTACCATCCCAGTTCGACCAAGCCACGCGACGTTCGATCTGGCCATCCGGGAGTGGTAGAACGAGTCTTTAGGTCATGGAGAATATCTACTCCGGCTCGACCAGAAAATGTGTCATCCGATTTGAAGTTGCAAGGTAGTGCAGTTGCCATGTTCTGGCGGTTAAAAAGGTCTCCAAAATATATATGTATTCGGCTTGACCCTGTCCGACTCGACATAGTCGAGCCAGGTTGGACGATCCAAAAACATAAGACCGGTGGAGGATGATGTGTCACATCAATCCGATCATGATCGAACCCACTTCACCGAATCGGAGATGTCGAATCGAAGTGTGATGCTGTGGACAAAGGCCGAACCGTTCTTCACCGACCTGAAATGAAACAATCAAGCATTTGACCAAACCGAGCTCCACCGATTTAAAATCCAAGTTTTCCAAACACATAACTTTGAGTGCTCTGTCACATCATGCACGTAAACTCAGGCTCTCTTGAGCCTATGTTCAGGTCCTGAACACTTCAATTGTCATTCACTTTAAGTATAAATTATTCTAATGCAATAAAATTTTCTATACCATGTTTCTTGTTATAACAATTATTCTGTAAAATTTAAATTTTTGAAATAACTACGATCATTTATTCACTTTTATAGGAGGTCATTATGCATGTATGCAGTTACCACTTATAATTGAGAACTACGTATTTTTCTTTAAAATCATGAATAATATTCAAAATCTTTTGTAGGTTTTATAATCAGTGCAAACAATATGGCTGATTATTTTTTGCTTACCCATTTTTGTTGCAGTCAACCTTCTAGAGATGAACTTCCACAAATTACCAAAAATATTTTGTTGAAAGATAATCTCCGGAAATTAACATATAGCTATATTACAAAATCTAATTCTTTTACAAACTAAGAAGACACCCAACCTGATAATTACAGTCAAATTCTAATGTGACTGGAATTTTATTGGTAAGCTCATGACATGCACTTAAAAACTTATTCTTCTTACTCAGATATTTATTCTTAGTTTAATAATTAAATGTAATATTAAGATTTTTTACAATTTTTAAGCCAAAATATAAAAATATTTTTAAGTTGTCATTCTCTTATCTACGCAAAGGCAATACAGTCATTTTGCATATATAATAATTTTAAAAAAATTATTTGAATATTCATTTAATGTTGTAGAAAAGTAAGTGCAAATAGGATGCAATTCGCGGATTTAAACATGCATAAGAGTCTAAGGCAAAAGAATGAAAGAAAGAAATAATTCATACAAAATGGAGCAGTCTACCTATCCACTACCAATATTAAACAAATCAAAGACAAGTTAACGAAGGATTAGTAAAAAACTAATGATGACTTGGAAACTACTCTAGGTATTTTGTGTAGTGCTCGTAAAATATATCTTTGGATGTTAATGTTGACATCAATAAAGCGGATGCTAATCTATTTAATAATAATTAAACAAAACTTTTAAAGCTCTCTCCTTAAGAAGTTTTATCGCTTCTCCTTAATCCTCTTTAGATCAACTATTCAAGAATCGAACATTCCAGATCATTAATAAGTAGGAAGTTAGAGGGTGAGAAATAGAAAGAAAGTTAGAATAGAAGAATAAGAACATAAATACAACATCAAAGTGAATACGAATCTCACAACGGAACGAATAAATATATTATATAACATAACTTTGAAACAAAAGCAGTATTTGTATATAATACCATTATCGGAGTACAACACTTACAACACAGTGGAAATAAATAGTAGTTATATAATCCTGAAGCTTCCTGCTCCAAGATCTCCAAGTATATCTATAAAATCCCGACTACTTGACTGCCCGTACAAAATTGGGCACCCAAGAGTTTAGGGAAAACAAAACAAAATAAACTCCGGGTCAGTCATGTGACTGGTGTGAGTAAACTCCAACCATTTGTTTAAATTTTAAAATCCTTTTAAAAGAAAGAATGATCGTAAGACCGATTCACACATAAACACCGATGGTTTTTACCTTACGGTAACCCAAAACATTCTTTTAAAAATCCATACTCTTCTGATATTATAATAATGTCTAAATCAAATAAATAGCAATCTAGTGGGATGCTTTCATCTCACATTCCACATATATAATATGTAATCAAAAACCACAGGCGCTTATTAGTTAATGGATTCCAACTGGCAAGGTATGGGACCACCCTCTGATAGTGTATCTCTAGAGAGGAATACACCGAGTTCAACAAGAACATCTTGTAACCCAGGTTAAGCATGACCAGTCACTCATTTCGTTTGAGTGTACCAAATGTATTATCACCAATGGTTGGGATCAGCAACTGTTTCATGAAAGGGACATTATTGAAAAAGATTATAGAAGCAAATGGATTTTCTCTAGATCAGGTGATAATACACCATAATTGGCAGCTACCCACTTAGCCATGTGACCTACCCGATTTTATACCAATTCCTGGTTGTGAGGCTTGAGGTCATAATGCATAGATCACACCTTTATTTACTTTGAATGTCACATCGTCATACCCGCTAAATAACAAATTGATTTCTCTAAAAATATCATGGGTATATAGCTAAGAGAAACGAATTCTCCGCCACCAAACATAAATACATTTGAAGAGATCCACTTACGCGATCTATTAAATATACTATGTCAGACATTCTTCCATACAGATTGTCACTACAACAAATTCACCCTATTACAACGGTGCAACACCGTTGTAATATCATTTTACAACGGTGCCCCCACCGTCGTGTATGCAGACGTGGTAATATATTATTTTTTATTACAACTTTTCTGCACCGTTGCAGCACCGTTGTAATAGGATTATTTAACAACAGTTATCAACCGTTGTAATAATTTTTTTTACAAGTTGTCGTATATACTATAGTACAGTTAGAGTATACGTATAACAACTTTTATCACCGTTGTAATAAACTATATTACAACTTTTATCCCCGTTGTTGTAGATTTTGTAATAATGTTGTGTTCATTTATATAACAACATGTCTGCACCGTTGTAATTTCATTGATATTACAACATTTTTCCACCGTTGTGAATTGATTTATATTACAACATTTTCACACCGTTGTAACATGACTTATTACAACTTTTTTTTCTGTTGTAATTTGCATGGACCTGACTAGTAAAACAAATTCATATATATTACTGATAATATGATTCACATTTCAATGCAACAAATATTAGTACACAGAATCATTTATATATATTACTTAACATAATATTCGATCAACATAACACGCAAGTACGTAGTACATCACCAACTTAACCGTGTCACCAAAAACATAACCCAATATATACATAACATAACCGTGTCACCAAAAACACAACCGTTTCATAATACATGCATGATTTAACCCAATATGTACATAAGAAAGATGGAATGTCTACGAAAGCATACCCTACGAAAGCACTCTAGCTGAAGGCAACGTAATTTTTATTCCAGGCCACAGTTGATCCAACAGCTTCTCCAATAGTAGTCATTGCGGAATTCGGCTTCCACAAGAATGCTTCTGGATCCACCGCCACGTCAATCCAAACTTTCCAGCCTTGCGATCCAAGTTTTTTAAAGTGCACCAAAGCTTCTGGATCAGTGGATGCCACTCTTCCTTCCGCAACAACTTGTTTTTCCCAATTCAATATCTTACACTTTCTGCCCTCATTTCCATCAGCTTGCACTGCTGTTTTTCTGGCCGGATTTTTCTGCTTAGACTGTTTTTCTGTTTTGCTGCCGTCAGTTTCAGATGGATGCTTTTCATTTTCAGCTGATTGCTTTCCATTTTCAGGTGCCTGCTTTCCATTTTCAGGTGCATGCTTTCCATTTTGTTTAGACAGTTGAACTGCCAAGGTATTGCTTCCACGGTGTGACTGCAAACAAAAAAAATCTAGAAAATCTGAACTGGAAACTAAAAACAGAAAGTGAGGCAAATAAATACATGGAACTAAATACAAAAGACAGTAAGCACTTATGTATAATCCAAGGCTTATGCATCATAGACAGTAAGCACTTATGTATAATCAAAGGCTTATGTATAATCAAAGACAAGACACACGACTAAGTTTAAGTTAATTTGATGGCTGTTGAGTGGAGCAGTTTCAGTTACTGCCAGTTGTATTGTAAGAACAATGCAATAGATTTAACGACAGAACAACACCACCAGAAGCGTCTTTCTATGCTGGGAACAAAGAGTGGATGAGTTGAATCTATGAAATTTATGTGTAATGGATTGTTATCTTTATTTATTTTACAAATAATTTCCTTATTTTTGTTTAATCTACGAATGTAATTATAAAACCTGAGAATGGTAAAGATAGTGAACACAATAGAAAAACACAGTAATACATCTGCAAACTCTTTCTTTTTAAACCCTTAGTGATTGAATATAGTATGATGCAGGCGCGCGCGCGCACACACACACACACACACATATATATGCATATATGTTTGTGAATATGTATGTGTAACTAATTGTTCTTCATGTCAAAAACTGGACGAAATATGAAAACAGTGGATCTTTTGTGAATAAACTCTGTGCAAACTCTCTGAATTTAATCTAGTGTGGGTATAGATATGAGTACTTTGATAGATTATTAGTTGACTACACTTATATATGACTGGAAGTGATTAACTATGTGAAGTAAGATCTAGAAATGAGAAATTTCCTTTACTGTTGTATGAATACAATAATAATAAAAGATGAACACCTCACTTTCAAAAATAAAGTACCCCAATGTTAGCATGTTTTAGATAACAGTATAAACACAAAGGTTATTCCAAATTGAATTTAGTTTACGTTAAAAAGTTCTTCAGCTTCTAATGCGCGGTAATTTAGTTTAACAGTACCCAACCCCCCTCCATTTACTGTCCTTAAAATCACCCTAAAATTTCACAGTTCGGTAAAAGCATTTCAATGAAATGTTACATCTTTTTATCAATTATACCAATAAAAAAGGGTACCTGAGGCGTATTAGGATCAGGATTTGCTGGATTTCCCGCATTAGCTTGCTTTTCTTTTAGATCCTGTAAAGATTGCATATACATAGGTCATATAAAATTAGCACAAAATATGATTTTGGTCATATAAAACTAGCACAATTGGGAAGCCGTAAATTTGAAACACATTATGAAAAAAAAAGGCATTTTGCTTTGCTCTTTTTTTAATATTTTTTTTCAATTGTAGAGACATAATGGGTTATGTCCAAGAACAAACATTGTACAAACGGCCATGTCTTATTTCTTTAACCTGGGAGATTAAGAATTAAAAGAAAAAAGTGTTAAAATGTAACCAGATATCGTGGCAAAGGATCATGAGAATAATCCAAGGCATTCTACCTCTGGTGAAGTTTTTATTATTGGCTCCATGCTACGGCAGCAAAATGCCACAGCCCATAGGCGATTGCTGGTTCTTTTTAAAATTTTGGAGCCTATGTTTATTGATCAGCAACCCAGCACCAGCAGATCCCGAAAATCACAAATAGGAGTATTTGTTTAATACAACCATACTATGAAGAATTAAGGTATTAATTTGAAAACTCTCCGAAATAAGTTAAATAACACAAAGCAAATCGAAGGCAATCAGATTGAAGGCCAATGTAAGAATATATCCACACTGAATTCAGACTCATACCATCTTAGCATCGTCTTGCAATATAAAAAATTGAAATGATTCTTATTTCAATATAAAAAATCGAAGGCAAACAAAAATAACTTTATTTCATACATAATGCCGGAACTAATAGGAAATAGCCGACAGATCCCGAATCAAAGAGTAGGAATAAATTGATGAACGTTGAAAAAATTAAATAAACTTCAATTTAATTGATAGAAGAAATCAGTCGGACGTAGCTGGTTAAAATCTTATTTCCATTTGACAACAAACCAATGAGAATCCGAACGATTCTTCTCTACATAGCACAAATCACGCCAAAAACTAATTAACCAAGCTTGATGAATAATATAAATTTTGCTTACCATAATACCTAGAATTCTGCAGAGTGTTGAAAAATCGGATCTAAAGGCTTTTAGCCTAAATCCTAATGATAATAAACCTTGCGACAAACAGTTGCAATTTAAGATGAAAGCTGGAAGCAGATATTTGTTCCAAAAAACAATGCTAAAGGTTTAGAAACAGGACCATAAAGAGAGAGGAGGAAAATGTTCGAGTAGGCTCTGTAAACTGCTGGATAAATGGATTTCTGAGGAATATATATATACATGGCAGAAACCCCTAGATAAATAGTTTGGGTTAGAGTGGCACTGGGTCTGGTCACACTGTTTTTTCCGAGTTGTTTTAAAACATTACCCACTACTGATTGGTACCGTTGGCTACGAAAAGAAAATGCAATTGGTCAAATAATCGACGTAACCGGAGCATTATAATGGAATAACATGGGTCAATCTGGAAAATCAGCATGAGAAAACCACACCGCAATTATCAAACCGGGAATTTACCGGAAATTCCGAAATATCCGGAACGGAACCGGAAACCGACAATAACTTGGTTTCTAATTAACAGGAAAACAGGAAAAATCGCCGTTAAAATAAATTTCTAATTAACACTTACCATCAACATCGTAGTGAGCTCCTGTACTTTGGTCTCCAATCCACTAACTTGGTTTCGCAATGCATGTACTTCACCTGATGAGCTACCCCGAATACGAAGCTGAGATGGTACAACCCCAAAACCAAGCCCTCTTACACGTCCTCCATGCTCCTGACCAAAAAGCTTCGACACGCCATCTTGAGTAACTGATGTTGCTCCATGAGAATCCTGACTTGCGGCATTATGATGCTCATTTATCTTAGACTACAAATTAAAAAACAACCAAAATTCAGAAATTAAAATTAAAACTACGTTAACAATAGCAACAGTTTCTGATATTGTATATTTGAACTTATTCTTACTATGAATTCGGCAGCAATTGAATTCGGAGGTTTTCCATCTTTTCTAGTGTGGCCTTTGCACCACAATTCGTCTCTAGTGATAGTAGATGTTGACGTTTCCTTTTTCTGCAAAAATAGCTTAACAGCTTCAGAATTTTTCATGTGATAACATATAATAGTTGCTTTAACAATATTTTTTTACCATTTCTTCTTCCAATCTTGCATAACCTTTTCTGCTCATGGTGTGTGGAACTTTATTCTTTTCTCTAATGCTTTTGAATCTTTGGCTTGTTGCCTATAAAATCAATTCAGTAAATATGATATAGGAAAATGTAATATATTTAACAGTTAAACTCAGTAAGACAAAAATAACCACCTCAAACTTTTCTGACAATTTTTCAGTTACAAAAGCATTCCACTCGTCATCGCTCTTTATATTGAACGGTTTTAGGCTTGCTAAAGTATCGGTAGAGTCGGGATTTTGAGACGCTTTTTTGATAGCTGCAACTAACCTTGATTTCGACTCCTTCCACCGCTGTCCTATTACCATTAACAAGTAATCCTTATACACCATATCTACCTTGAATCTTGACTGCGCGCACACACAAAAAAAAAAAAAAAAAAAAAACAGCAGATTAGTCTCTAACAGTATTGCAAAATGCAATGTTGTACCACAGCAGGTATATAATTTGTTGCTTTGAATATTGAGACATATAATATGTAACAGTATTGCAATGTGCATAATGCATATGTCATTATAAAGAGAACTATAACAGGCATATAATATGTTGCTTTTAATATTGAGACATATAAGTACTCCCTAACATAAATAACATAGAATCAGTAAAATTAAATACAACTTAAAGCCAGAATTTACTATTGAAAGCCAGAATTTATTATTCACAGATCATCCCTCAAATCTTACACAAGCCAGAATTTATCATTCACAGAATTTACTATTGAAAGCCGACATATGGTATACAAGTCAAATATCAGTACGTACCTCTATACAAGTCCACAGATCATCCCTCAAATCATCACCGACGTTCCTCCATGTGCTAATGGTAAAAGGCACCATCTCCCTTGCTAGAGTACCAATATATGACGACAAATGTTTGGAATTAGCACCTATTGCTTGTCCGCGTTCATTAAATTCAACTTCCGGCTTCTCATCCGGTATCATAGCTAATGATTTCATCATCGTTCTGCCTCTCTTTCTTCTAGCTTGCTTCAATCTTTGATCTTCAGTAGAATCGGGTTGAATTTCGTTTGGACTGGAATCATCGTTGGCTGGAGTTTCATGGAAGTGTAGTTGACGGGCAGGGGGCTGTGCTGGGTTTGTATTGTCGAAGGGGCTGTTATTGGAAGGAGGGGGCTGTATCTGGTTTGTAGTGTCGACGGGGATGCTACTGGAAGGAGGAGGGGACTGCATCCCTTCTGCAGTGTGGCCAAGGTTGCTTCCATGTTTGCGAATTGTGCGTATTGGGTATTCAGCATGTTTTCGAGGAGATCGTCTTATAGCAATATTTAATTCACGAAGCAACGGAAGTGGTCCATCTGGGTGTTCGTTGATTCTAATCCCAACCGGTCTTTCATCAGCAGCACGAACAGCTGCAAGTGCAGCTAAACTTTGCTTTTTTGCTCTTTTGCTTGCAATTTTTGAGCTCTAAAAAATAAAAAATTTAAGTCAGTTTTCAATAGCTAAAAAATAAAAATCTTAAGTCATTTTTCAATGGCTGAACATACAATATATTTTAAACTGAGCACTACATGAACATCATAAGACGAACTGTGTTGTTCATCAAAATACAAGCGACTACAGTGAAATGATTATATTTTAAACAGAGCACTGAGCAATGGCAAGGGTACAAGTGGGTAAAATAAAAGTGACATAAAAATGTTTTTTTTTTGCCAGTGCTCAGTTTAAAATGTACGTACGGAAGGCATATAAATACTGGTAGGTGCTGCTGAATAGAGTCTTTAATCAAAATGTAGGGAGTAAATGTGCTTATCGCGTTTGAAACGTAACCGAGGAATGGATTTTCCAAATCAGTGGCTGCCGGTTCTTTGGGTTTTCCAATCGTTATATCAGACTCACAAAATTGTCGTTAAGGAGTATTTGGTTATTAAAATATCCATCGAATTATTATGACAAATCTACACTAGATTCCACCTTGACACCAAAAAGGAAATAAAGGAGCCTTGATGCCGATCTGCTGATCAAGTAGCCACAAGTGGCAAGGGCATGAGGTGGAGACGGAGTCCACTTCTCCGCAAGTACATCTACGTACACATGAGGACCATTTTTTATGCACATATTCATTTTAGCTATTGAAAACTACTTGCACATATTCATTTTATGCACATTTTTTAAGCACATATTCATTTGCTGATCTAATAAAGAATTTTTATGCACATATTCATTTTTCATTAATTAATTGAAATGAACATTCACATTTAAAAATCATAAGATATTACAACATTAAACAAAAACATATTATTCTGACATTAAAATATACATATAAATTATTTATTGTTAATAGGTTAAACATACAAGTCATATAAACAAATAAATCACGCGTGAAGCACTTGCCATACAACTCACATTATATTAACTTAATGCAAGTTTGCAATCTACAACTCACATTATATTAACTTATTGTTCCTGGAGCTTTTTCTTATTCTTATTATTACTGTTACCGCATATATAGGAATAGCTGGACTTACAATGATTATATCACATTACATTCATCGTATGATTGTTGTTTAGTCCATTGTTTGAGATACCGAACACATTACATAAGTAGAGTGTCATTCTATAGCTTAACGTTTAATTGACTTGTGCAGTAGGAGGGAGGGTGATATGGAGAAAATACGTAGCTGTAAAGCTTTACCTAGAACAATGCAGAGGAAATAACTTGACAAACATACAAAGGGCAACTTACAGAAAGGCAGGTTCTGTGTGGAAAAACCAATATGCGGATGGAGATGGTGCACATTTATAAACAACTGCTAAGCTACCTTCATGGTGTGTATATCTGTAAGATTTTAAGCTCTACATAGAGCACGCTTAATCGAAATGTAAATCGAATCATAAACGATGAGATCCGATTTGAATTTTCTATGTCTATTTCTAACTATATGTAAAAAAAATCCTTGTTCAAAATAGTCCATATTATAAGTAAAATTAGACATTGATTATTTAAACGTGTTATGTTTTCATAAATCGTTTTTCCTACAAACATGAAGCGTGTGCCACTAATACTAATTATTTTGCTTTGTACGCTTGTTGCACTTCCATTTGGAGTGTGTCATTTGTCCTTTTACCTTTTCTTGTTTCACATTTTCTCTATTTTCCTTTAGAATTGTATTTTTCCCTTCACTCTTCCTCAGTGTTGAATTGATCCAGATACAATATTAGGCCTTTAGTGTTTGTTCGCAACTCAGTTTTAGACATCAAATTTATTTTCAATTTTGTTTTCCAATTTTTTCACATGTCGTTCAAAATTAGATTTGTGGAATCAACCTATCTGCAACAATGTCAAGTATTTCTCAGTCTTAGTTCAGGATATTTTGAAACATTGGTTCGGTATCCCGTATTTCTGGTGTTTGCGATATTTAAATTATGGATTCTTTTTTTCTGATGGTTTTAATCAGTATTCTTTATGTTGATTTTAGTTCTCTTTGTGAAAAAATACCTTTAAATATTGAATTTTCTAAAAATTAGTTAATAAAATAGTTTTGTAAAAACATATATTTTAATAACTTAACATTTCTCTACATTTTGCAAATTTATTCAGCCAATTTTCACAGATAGAAATAATAATAAAAGGCAGGAAACACAAGTTTTTGTTTACATTTTTTTTTATCTATTTGAAATGCCAAATTTTCAATGGGATAAAAATTGTAAAAAGCAAAGTTCAAACTTTAAATCAAAATAAAATTTAAATCATAAATCACATATCCAAAAGATCCATATTTAAGATTTGTACATACATTCAAGTTGATTTTAATATTTGAACTTTTATAGCAGAACTTAAAAAAAAACATGTGGTAAAAAATGCAATATGTACTTGAATACCTCTCCTTCGTCTAGCACCATCTTCCTCGCCGATAATACAAGATCAATCTTCCTCGTCGACCTATAAAAAAACAAAACGATTTACAAAGGATTAGAACATCACACTAAATATAGCACTACTTTGTAACAACCACGTACAAAATAAAATACACATGCAAAGAACATAAAATAGAAAATAAAGTTATTTTGATACACGCTAAGATGTCAATCTTATATCAGATTTTTTTTTCTTTTTTTTCATTCTAACAACACATTTTATGGTATATATGAACATGCATAAAATAAAAAATCAATAAAATATGCTTATAACATACCAAAATACCGTTACAACCCTCCCTTACGTAACTTTCATCCCCATTATCTACGTCTCTATCATCAAGTTGTGACTCATCCAATGGTTTACTAGTTGATTCTTCATCCTCGTCGTATTTTTCCAATTCATGAAACCCTCTAGAGGGCGCTCTCAACACAACATACCAATTTGAAGAACTACCTTCTCTAGAGAAGAAAACTTGAACCGCTTGTGTTGCTAAGATAAACGGGTCGCTTTCAAACTTATTTTGAAATTGATGCAAATTGACCAATGTAAATCCATCTTCAACTTTGACTCCACGATACATATTTGCCCAATCACATTTAAACAAGGCAACTTGAAATTGACGATAATCCAACAAGAAAATCTCACGCAAGACCCCATAATATATTATTTTTTCAATAGACCCATCTACACAAACAGTACTTGACTCAATGGAAACACCACTATTTTGTGTCGCCTTCTCAAAGTCTTTCGTATGAAAACGTCGACCATTAACAATATAGCCAGCATAAGAAATTATTTGCGAACGAGGTCCGTATGAAAGCCATTTTATTATGTTGCTGACATTGGATATACGTCTATCATCTCTAACCTGGACAAATACAATATATTAAATAAAGATTTATGTTGATCTATTACTTTCATCATTAATAGTTTTTTAAGATATAGCTATCAACCTTTTTTCCGAACCAAAAACTAAAATTCTTCGATTGCAATTTTGACAGTTCCAAATCGTCTTGTGCAAGATGAGGATGCAAACATTTTAGCTCCTCTTTGTGCATTCTGCATACATAAATGTAATTAAGGATCTAATTTATTTTGTATGTCATAGTTAAGTTGGACTTATACTTACTCTATATACGGCTCTACTTCTTCCGTATTAAACAAAACGTATCGATGAGCAGCATTAATCACCTCCTCATCGACTGTAATAGGTTTTCCTTTGGAAATAGGACGCCCCTCAAGTATAAAATCATTTTGTTCCACTTCATTTCGGTTTTTCCTCTCTCCAATTTGTAATGCATCTTTAATATATCCAGAGCAATATTTCATACATTCTTCGGAAACATAGCGCTCAGCAATGCACCCTTCAGGCCGTGCTTGATTTTTAACGTACCCTTTTAATATTTTCATATATCTATAACCAAAATGAATAAACAAGTTACTTTCATAACTATAGATACTTTTAACCGTCAATTATTTATAATAAATATTACCTCTCAAATGGATACATCCATCGATATTGGACCGGCCCACAAATTCTTGCTTCTCTCCCTAAATGTATTGTTAAGTGAATCATGATATCGAAAAAGGAAGGGGGAAAGAACCTCTCTAGATCACATAGTGTTAATGCAACTTGATAGTCCATTAATTCTAATTTATTCCTATCAAGCACTCTTTGGCATATGTCATTAAAAAATGAACATAGTCGTAGTAGTGCATTCCTTATCCCTGTAGGTAGAAGTCCTCTTAATGCAACGGACAATAGTTGTTGCATCAAAACATGATAATCATGAGACTTAAGGTTTGATATCTTGTCTTCTTTTGCAAAACATTTTCCAATATTTGAGCTATATCCATCAGGCACTTTCAAGTTCTTCATTCTACTATAAAAGATCTCTTTTTCTTGATCGGATAAGGTGCACGGTGCGGCTGGGAGCAATACTTTATTTCCAATGTCTATAGGATGCAATTTTTTTCTAATGCCCATTGCTTCTAGATCTTGGCGTGAATTGAGGCCATCTTTTGATTTTCCTTTGATATCAAGCAATGTACCAATAATACTTTCACCAATATTTTTCTCAATATGCATTACATCTAGATTATGCCGCAAAGGAAGTGCCTAAAAATTGACAAAACACAACTAATTAAGTACTAAGTAGCAAACATGAATAGAAAATGGAAAGCAATGTGTTTCTAGTTAAATTTCACCTTCCAATAAGGCAAGTCAAAGAAAATGGACCTCTTCTTCCACATTGTACATCCTTTTTTCATCATAGTTTTCCTTTTCCTTTTCCTTTCACCTTTCTCTTCCTTTTTTAATTTTTTCCCCCAATCATTAATAATATCTTGAACATCATCAAAGATTTGAACACCAGTTTGTATTTGAGGCCTTTCTCTATTCTCTATAGTTCCATCAAATAAGTTTTTCCGTTGACGATACTCATGGTTAGGTTCAAGGAATCGTCTATGACCCATGTATGCACACTTTTTACTAAATGGTAGCCATATTGAGCAGGTATTGACACCACAAACTGGACATGCTCTCTTACCTTTTACAGGGCAACCAGCTAAATTTCCGTAAGCTGGAAAATCATTGATTGTCCACATAAGAATAGCATGTAATCTAAATTCACTACGACTGTAAGCGTCGTACGCTTTCACCCCTTTATCCCACAATTTTTTCAAATCTTCAATAAGTGGTTGCAAGTATACATCAATGTCATTTCCCGGTTGTCGTGGCCTAGGAATTAACAAAGATAGCATCATATTATCTTTGTGCATACAAAGCCACGGAGGAAAGTTGTAAGCAACAAGAAACACTGGCCAACAACTATATCCACAATTCCAATCACCGAAAGGATTAAAGCCATCAGATGCAATGCCAAGCCTTAAATTTCGTGGATCGGAAGCAAAAGAATGATACATTCTATCAATCGTAGCCCACTGAGTAGAATCCACTGGATGACGCAATTTACCATCATCACTCTTATGACTGCTATGCCATCTTAGTTGTTCTGATGTTTCTGGGGATGCAAACATTCTTTTCAGTCTTGGTATCAGTGGGAAGTATCTCAAAACCTTCATAGGTATTTTGGTTTGCTTCCCATCTTTAGTAGTCTTGTTTTTTTTCCAGCGAGACTTACCACACTTAGGACAGAAATCACTATTTGCAAGCTCTTTTCTAAATAAACAACAATCATTTACACATGCATGTATCTGCTTATAGCCTAAACCAAATGACTTAAGCAACTTCTTTGTTGCATATGTAGAATCAAGAAGCATGTTTTCTTTAGGCAACATATCCTTTAGAAGTTTAAGAAGCTCTGTAAAAGCCGTGTCCGACATACCATTTCGCGCTTTGTGCTTGAAAAGAAGTACTGTAGCAGACAACTTTGTGTGGCTTGCACAACCGGGATACAAAGGAATTTCGGCATTCTCCATCATTTCCTCAATACCTTCCCCATGTCTTGCTTCAACATTGGCTTCTACCTCCTCATCATAGATTTGCGCATCAACATACATTCTATAAGTATCTGTCTCACTATTATTTTGTGATGGCCGTTTTTCTCCATGAAAAATCCATATATCATAGGTTGGGTCCATTCCAAAACAAATCAAGTGTGACACAACTTCCCTTGATGTTTGCCAAATTAGATTCCTACAATCACGACATGGGCATCTAATTTTTTCGGGATTCCCTTCACTCGCAACATGCCCATATACAAAATTTTCCACAGCTTGCCTATATTCGCTTGTCATTCTACAACACAAAAAATGTATTAATACTCCTTCTTAAATACTTATAGTGTGATGCTAGGGCACCTCGTTTTCTTCTTGCTAATACCAAAATTTTATACTACATTCTTCCTAACACCAAACTCATTCATAAATACTTATATTTGTTTATAATGGTATTAGGAAGTACATCAAATTTATTGTACTTATTATTTTTATTCGTGGTATTAGTAAGAGGAAAATGATGTGCCCTTAGCATCACACTACTTATAACTATGGAAGTAATAGCCAAAATGATGAAACCTTGGTAGATTGACCCATGCTTTGTCCATCTTGGTAAAACAACGCCTCTAATTTTCGGACCTACTATAAAGACTTATGCTCAACATTATTGTACAACTTGGTTATACGCACCCACCTTATCTACCCCTCTTATGCATCACCTATCATACTTCGACCCACCCTCTAAAACAACGTATTTGCATAATAATATATATATCATCAAAATAAACAGCCAAATAGATGTAAACTAAACTGAAACATCCAAATAGATGTAAACTAAACTGAAACATCCAAATGAAACAGCCAAACAGAGTTTACCATTGGTTATGAAATATCATTTGATAATAATCCGATGTTTTCTGAAACAGTTAATTTGTTTTCCAAATGAAACATCCAAATGAAACATCTAATTAAAAGGATAAATGAAACATGAGATATTATAATTTAGTTATTGGAGTATTATCCAATGAGTTGAACTTGCATTTCATTAATTAGATGTAAATTATAAACTGCTGCACTTTTTCAGAGGTTTCACAAAAAAATTACTCATTTAATCCATTTTCTGAAGTTAACAGCGGACTAGGAGCTGTGTTTATGAAATGTATGCTCAACCTTTTTTATAGTTAAATTAAATATCTCATACTATGTTTGTTGTTCTTGCAGATCCTATGAATATGAATGGTAAAAGCTTCAGGATGACAAAGCTTCATCAAGACAGCAAATGATTTTTGCTGTTTATTTTGGTGTATTTTAGTGTGTTATTCTTGTTTCTATTGTAGGCTTGTATTTTAGTGTGTTATTCAAGATGACAAAGCTTCATCAAGACAGCAAATGGTATTAGACAGTATATGTGTTCCCAAATACACATCTCCACTTCAGATTTTAATAGTGTATACAAAGTCAGTACCGCAGTACAAAGTATGAAATGCAAGCGAACAAACTTTGGTCATTCTAACATACTGGTTGTTTATGACAAATACCCAAACCCGTAAAAATTCAAAAAGTCAATATCATAAACTAAATATACAAACTCAACTTATGACCAAATACATGTTTATACATATGCGCACGTGTATATGCATATATATGATCGAATTTCATATTTCAGGTCCAAAACGAGTGTGACTGCAAATTGACAGGAATTACAGTTAGACGAAGAAATATATAGATGTTTGAATACAAAGTTCAACCTAAAAGGAGCATTGTCACATGCAATTGAGGTTTGCCATGGTAATTTGTCACATGCAATTGAGGTTTGTCATCAAATTATATACAAAGTTCAACCTAAAAGGAGCATTGTTACAATCAGTATGACACAGTAGCGATTGTCACATGCAATTGAGACAACGAATAAAAATTGTACTGTGAACCGAATAAAAATTGTTACAATCAGTATGACACAGGAGCATTGTCACATGCAATTGAGACAACGAATAAAAATTTACCAGCGAGATACGTAGGCGATCGGGTAGTGGCGATTGAGTAGCGGCGATCGAGCAGTGGCGATTGAGCAGCGGCGATCGAGCAGTGGCGATGTGAAGCGGCGATGTGAAGTGGATCGAAAGGGGAATTAGGGTTTGCGGTGGAAAAAATGAAATTCGGAATACTATGGAACACGATGGAAGAACCGATGTCAAAAGGCACGTTTAATTGAAGAACCGACGGAAATTTTGTTAAGTATGTACTATGTACGCTGATATGTACGCTGTGTTTATGGAAATTTTGTTAAGTATGTACTATGTCAACTTAGGACCTTTTTACTTAATAATTAGACATGCTTGTTTTGATTGTATGCTTATTTTGAATTTATTTAGAACAAAATAGAGAACATGATAGATTGGAACATGCGGTATAGTTGACTCAATTGTCATTGATTACTTGAACAAAGCATAAGCAAATAGCATTGGAAGAACAACAATTATTGACATCTTATAATTTATTTCATACTTACATTGGATGTAAGAAGAAAAGCCAGTGTTTTTCTTTGCTGAACCGAAATACAGACATGTCGATAAATTACTTGTACAACCAACAAACTACAACCTTATATCAATAGTTTTTTTTAAAGGCATGTTGATAGTGTACAGAACAGGGACCATTCTTATGCAAAAAGAGTAGTCAATTATCATATGTTTGACTGTCTAAGATGCCATATTCTAGAAACTGAGTAAAATTAAAAAGTAATACATAGGTAATGTGTTTTCTATGGAATGGTACATGTGCGCCAAGGAATACATGCTTAAAGTAGTATGCATGTACCCATAAACTCATGGCTTGTGTACATACATCCAAAAACAGGTAGATAGGCACAGACCCAAAAAAATTTAAGTTAATTATAATCGAGAGGAATACTTATTACAAACTTATGTTACTATTAATTAATAAAGTAGCTAGTTAACATATATTAACTATTAAAAAAAATTACTACTTATTAACTATTAATTATTTAAAAATAATTGACAAATATTATTGATTCCCAAGTTTATTATTAATTATTATTATTAAGTTTCAATATAATTAGTTACTAAATATAGATATTATAAACATGAAGTATGCACTAGGCATCTCAATTACAACGAATAAAATGAAAAGTTGTGATATATATGTTTATTACAACAGTGAGTTCTGCAAGGTTGTAAAAAGGGATCTATTACAACGGTGGACGCCACCGTTGTAAAATTAAAGTTGTAATATGGTAATATATATGCTCTTTACAACAGTGATTAATTCACCGTTGTAAAAAAGAATCTATTACAACGGTTATTAATGCACCGTTGTAAAATTAAAATTGTGATATGGTAATATATATATTCTTTACAACAGTGATAATTTCACCGTTGTAAAAAACATTTATTACAACAGTGCGTTTTGCACCGTTGTAATAAATGCTCTATTACAACAGTGATTTATGCACCGTTGTAAAATTAAAGTTGTAATATGGTGTTTTTGTTGTAGTGTGTCCTGGGATTGGACAAACCGAAGGCACTTTTTTGTAAACCCATCTTAGGAAATTTCTACCTAGGATTTTCCAGAACATCCCTTGCATAAAATCCATCTTCAATTATCTTCATTATATTTGATTCGCAACGCTAATGCCCATACGGAGTGGTTTTCAGTTAATAAATCCGATCCCAGTCTCTCCGTATTGACAACAGAAAAATGGTCAAAACTTTGATAATCGATTATTTAACTATCAAAGGAAAACATACATACACAGAATGATTTTATTTCCAAATGGAAATTTAATCAATCAATCATAAATCAACATTTTTCCCTTTAAATCAATTTATCGTTAATTTATTCATTCCTCCATTTCCCATTTCCATATATTCATCAATTCTTATTTCTAAATTTAGAAAATATACGTTATTAACATTTGAAAAGATTTCCATTTCTTATTCACACATCACTATCCTCGCATATCTATCAGTCTCTAACTATAAACCAGTAAGAGAACAGTTCCCTGAGTATCAACCCCAAAGGCCGAAACCAACATCAGATCAACACATAGAAAACCATTCAACTTAACTAATCTCCAATCAGTTTCTAATTTCAGTTTTGAATTCATATATTCCTTAATTCTTATTCAAAACCCAATTTCCTTTGTGAATGTTTTTATTTACAAAATATTTACTTTAATCCGTTATTCACATCGAATGTGAATAATATTTCTTTTATATAATCAATTCAGTTTGATTTCGTATTTTAAAATAATATCCCATTTCCCAATTCTATTCATATTTCTATTTATAGAAGTACTTATACAAAAATCCTATTTTTATTTCCAACACTTATAATCTCATTGATAATTCCCTTTATAGCTACTACGTTCACATTCAATTTTAAATATCGGTGTTAAACCCGATTTTCGCCTCTCTATATAAATTCAGACTTATACATTCAATTTATCAAATGATAAATATTTTACTTAATTTATAAAACATTATTTATAAATTAATCTTTCCAATTTATCTGTTAAAAAAGATTTCTATTTATGATCTACTTTAAATCCATCTTCTCGTAGTTCTTTTATATCTCGCCAATTTCATTTTATAATTCTATTTATTTCCCAAATACTTTCTTTTATAATTCTATTTATTTCCCAAATAATTCCTTTTATAATTCTATTTATTTCCCAAATAATTCTTTTTATAATTTTATTTATTTTATATAAATATTTTATTTTAAATATACACTTTGAAAATTCCCTTTTTTACATTCTAGTATTTCTTATGGTATTTAAAATACCAAATAACAGGACCAGTGTCATAATAATCAATACATATTTTATATCAAATCATGTATCACAATATACAAAAAACAATATTTTTAAATAATGAGGAATCCAGTTGGATCCCTCCAACCTGTTTCCCTGCATCCACAGATGTTAAACAATATAATTAACATCAATTTCATTCTAATATGAAATATTCTGATAAACAGAATCAATATATAATTAATGATTTATATGTATAACTATATCTATATTTTCAACTAATCAATTAGCAATTAATCCAAATAACCTGTAACAACCCATAATTTTAAAACATGACATAGAAATAATTAAAGAATAATTAATTTTTAAAAGAAGAATTAAGTGAAGTAGGTTATGCCATTGCGTTCGTCTCGGAATTATGCTTGAGATAGAGTCCGAGTTTGCGTAAAACGGAAACCGTACGAAGGAGTTATGGACGATAGAAGTTGGGTAGAACAATCAGGAAATGGGCCAGAATAACTGGCGCACTTGTGAAGTGCGCCTGAACAAAATTGCATTGGTGCACTTGGGAAGTGCGCCCAGGTCGAGCCAGATCTACAGAATTCTGGAGAGTTCCATGATGACGTGTCTTTTTAATCTGAGCAATTCTGATGGTTTCTAATCTAATCTAAAGGTCCTAATTCACTTAATACATCTATAAATAAATACTTGAACCTAACCGAAATCTCATTGTTATCATCCATGGCGCCTCCATGCTGCTCTAATCTAAATTAAAACAAGCTTTTCTTCTCTATCAAGTCAAATTAGAAGATCAGATCTACAAATAAAAATAGGGATATACTAAGATCAAGATCTGCTACAACAAAGCCTAATTCTCTTCTTTTAGATCCTATCACTATGAGTTTATGTCACTTTCACATATAATTGAATTAAAAAGTAATTGTGATAGGATTGTAAATTGGATCTGATGTATATGCCTGTAAATAAGATGAATCATATCAAGTGTTGTAATTTGTTATCCTTCTGATTCATACCCCAATTGCTATTATCATATGCCTATCGGATCTACTTTGTCGTTATTCATTTCACATGCCCATATATATATATATGTTTATGCCAATTTGGATGTTTTGATTCTCTCCCCTTCTTATTTCCCTTTTTTCTTTTTGATATTAGGCTAACTTCGAGCCTAAGCATATTGCGTTGAGATTTACATACGAATAATGTTGGAATTGATTGGGAAAAGTTTGGGAAATATGTAATAAAAAGAGATTTGCCATAAATTGTTGATGGATATGGAAATTGGTTTAGACATAAATTAGCATAACTTGTACACATGAGATTATAGGCATAATTTGGATTAAAATTATAAACATAATTTAGATTGGAAATTATGGGTGATTGGAATATATTATAATCCAAGATTTGAAATTGGGGCTTGAATCAAGAAAGTGATAATAAACGCCTAAGACACGAGGTTAGATTCGGATTGCGGTATAAGCCTGCCTGGAACCGCCCCGCAAATCCAGCAACAGCAAACGATAATCTAATGTGAGAGGTCAAAGGCAGAAATTAGATGCGTAATAATGCAAAGACACGAGGTTAGATTATTGCGGTATAAGCCTTCTCGGAACCGCCACAAATCCAGCAACCGCAAAACGGTAATCTAACGTGGGAGGTCTTGCAAGATTATGGTTATAATGAATTAATGAACAATTGACCAAGATAAGACACGTGATTAGACATGGGGATAATAAATGGTTAAGTGGGTAACATGGGTAGCATGTGAAACATAATAAAAGCACTTAACCAAGATGAGACACGTGATAAGACATAGGGATAAAGAGGGGTTAAGTGGGAATTCCTAGTGGGGACTGTAATGTCCCGACTTTTTCTAGCTTTGATAATCACGGTTATAAGGGAATTAAAGTGAAAAGATATATTTAACAAAAACTAAAAGCAATTGAAAATTATATATATATGTGTATATATATATATATATATATATAAATAATTATATATGGAATGAATACACTAAGTAATGTACATATTGGAGTTATAATTTAACTTGTTTAACATAATGCAAATATGTAACATTTGAAATAATCACTTGAAAACATATTTGTAGTTATGAACATATAAGCGTATACTTATATATATATATATATATATATATATATACGTAGATAACTAGTAGAATACATCATGGAAAAGGGTATTTTTGTTTACTTTAAAAATAAAGGAGGACTTTAAACAGAAACAACCAAACAAGTATGCATATGGCAATTCGGCCATAATGTACATATATGAACACATAAAACAAATGGCACCCAAACCATTTGACTCTTTGACAAAAAGAAAGAAAGAAAGAAATATCCATGAATATAAGACAAAACGTAGTAAGACAAAATTATTAAATGAATGTTACCTTGAATAGTGAAACTAGAATTTGAGAACCATCACATAAGAAACAACTAAAAACCTCTCATGCGTGGTTTGCATGTGCATAACTTGTATGAAGAAAAATATCAGGTAAGAAAGAGATAACGAAAAACAAATTTTTAAATACTTTCAAATCTAAGGAGATACCTAGCATTTAATGAAAGCATGGAAAATGCTTCTAGAAGAACTAACGTAGGATAAAGCTATTGGTTGAGGCATCTTAATGAAACAAATTTTTCATGCGTAGTTTTCAAAAAATAGCCGTAGGAACTAAGGGGTACGGGTTAAGGCTAATCTGAATTTCACTGTAGGAGCATGTGCAAAAAAATGGACTTATTCTAACTTAAGTTGGCTATAAATACTACATATGAGCATGCATTTTCTCCCACAACAAAAAATAAGTTCACATTAAATTCTGAAGATCATTCTACTGGGATTTTGGAAAGCATTAAGGTGAGTGAACATCTGTTACTTTATTGTTTAAGTCTTTGATTAATACATCGGTTTTTGAATGCTCTGTTGCAAGTTCTGCTGTGATCATCATTTGTTTACTGTCAACAAATAATGTCTGATGCTAGAACACCTTGATTTACATCTGTGTAGACTGATATTCCATGTAGAAACATATTACGATGTTTGCACAAGTGTTGTAGTTAGTTTAAATCCTTAGTTAACAAATCTGTGCTCCATTTTGGATAAAACAGAATATCATAATTATCTATTCTAGGAGAACATTTTAATCAAAATTCTCATGCAAATTTATGTATACACAAGAGTTTAATGTATATGCTTTATACATTAGAAATATAACAGAGTAAATAAAATAAAATGAAGTTATATGCGAGGAAAACAGAGAAACATAATGTTCTCTGTAACAACAGTATAACAGGAAAAATTCAAAACTCTAAGAATCATGGTTTATAAATATGAATGAAATCGTAATACTAAAGATGATTTTTAGTGGTAAATTCATGATTTTTAACTGTGATACTCGAGAAACATTGGGATGGTCGGAAATTGCTTCCTGATCAAATTCCGACGATCTAAGTGACTGAAGTTCATGGCGCAGGGAGGAATGGAACGACTGGGCTAGCGAGTTATAGGAAAAATACAAAAAGATTTTTCTATAGTGTAAATCTATAGATCGAACCAAAAATAGGGTTTTGGGTTCATATTTTTGTGTTTGCATTCACATCGGAACTGCATCACGACGACGAAGTTTGGAGGCTGCAGTCTGGGGGAAACGGCGGAGGGGGACAACGTGGCGATGTGGTCGAAGTCGGAAGCATTCCGGTGGACTGAGGTGAGAGAACGAGGCAAGATCTCCGATGAACCCATTCAAGGAAGAAAATGGAAACAGTGAAATCACTGCATACCCACTGATGATTGGGTCAGGGGACATCGACGAAGTCTGGAGGCGGAAGGCGATGTGTTGGAGTGGTCACTGGTGGTCGACGACGTCTGTTGGCGTGTGCACGTGCACAACTGTGCACGTGCACAACTGTGCACTGGATCTTGAGGAAGAAAGGTGGTACTAGTAAAGGAAAATTAATACTTTAACGGGGAAAGGTAGCACCAAACCTGGTACTTGGCATTTTCCAAACCGGTACTTTGGCACTTGCCAGATCCAGTACTTTAGCACTTGCCAAACCTGGTATGTGGTACTTTGAAATAATCGGTACTCCAGTACTTCCGTAAATACGAGATTTTAAATTTAAACAGTTTTAAATTTAAAATTTAGAAAATAAATAAAAATTTAGAAATAATTAATTAAATAAATAAAAAGAGAGTTTTTATTTAATTGGTCAGAGGCAAGTGGAAAGGAAGTAGTAGAAGACCGAAACAGAAAGTTCAACTGTAGAAATTCGACAGGTTTTAAAAATAAAAAAATAGGTGAATAATTAATTTAAATTATAAATTTAAACTATTTATAATTAATTAAACGTAAGAAGAAAATTTACAAAGAAATTGGAAGTATGGAACATCGTCTAAACAGCGATGATAAACGATGTGAAACACCGTGTGCGACACACACGCTTATTTCGCTCATTTGTAAATGATGATAAAAAACTAAAATAAATACTGTGCGCAACGCACACACTTTAACTGTTCGATTTCAAAAGATAATTAAATTATCCTGTTATGAACGAAGTAAACATATACTGTTTGTGTGATGATAAATAATGTGTAAACTGAATTATAATCAGATTAAACTGATAATTATCTATCGACTATAAAAGACATTTCATACATGTTTTCGAAGAATCCAGAATAAATATTCCACTTCGACTCGAAGTATACGACGCATGTCAGAATACTGAAGATGATGATATGCAAGAGAAATTTTAAATAGTATCTTCGGTCTGTTCAGTCCCAGGATAAACCCGAATGGACGAGTGTCTGATAACGTATATCAGTTAGAGTCTACACATCGACTTACATAAGTATATCACCTTGGTAGCAGAGAAATTCATTTCTTTTAGCTTTATTGCCTCTGATATATTTGGGTAATTGAATGAGTATTTCTGACGGATAGGACGATGTGACATTCAAAGTAGTTAAAGAAATAATCTGTCAGAAGGAGAAACGTGACCTCAAACCTCACAACCAGGAAATAACAAAAGTTGGGCTAGGCAGCATGGCTAGTTGGGTCATACCCAAGTAGGGTATATTATCACCATCTAGAGGAGTTCCATATTTTAACTTCTTAAATCTCTTTCACTGTTGTAGCTTTCGGAAACGGTAAATCGAGCTCAACCGTTGGAGTGATAATATACTCGTTACACTCAAGCTAAATGAGTGGACGGTCATGTGTGGCTGGGTTACAAGACGTTCTTGTTGAACCCCAGTGTATCCTCTCTAGAGTACACTGATCAGTAGGTGCTCCCATACTCTGTATGTTGGAATCCAATCTCCAATAAGCGCTCTGCGATTTTAGATTGTATACTATATATGTGAACGTGAGATGCAAGCGTTTCACCAGATACCTATTTATTTGATACAAACTATCGTAATATCAAACGTTTTGATATAAAATACTTGGGTCATTATCCATATATTAGTTATGGATTGATATACGATTTCTAAAGTAATAAATCAATCAATATGGAAAACCTTATTCCTTGTTTTCCTGTTTACAATCTATTTAACTGTGTTTACTCACCTCAGTCCCCTGACTAACCCAGAGTTTATTTTTTTGTGTTTCCTAAACTCTTGGGTACTCATAACACTTGTTATGAGTAGACAAGTGATTTAGGTAGGCAAGTGGAACCTGATGAAGTACAAGTTCAAGTCCCTAGTAGCATATTAATTTTAAGTACCCATGTCGTTGTAGTAGGATAATGTATAATTATGTTGTTGTACAATGGTGATGATGTATTATGATGTGTACTATGATGTATCAGACTCTATGATGTAATATATTATGTATTTTTGAAATTCCGCTGTGAGATTCTGATGTTTTCCTTATTCTTCTATACTACTAGTTCTATCTTTTCTATCTCATCTTCTAAATTCTTTCAATAATGACACGACTATCGAGGCATCGAAAATCGCGTCGTTACAGTTTGTATCAGTGCTTAGGTTTTCTGAACACCTGGGCTGTGAGTTAGTGCTGAGAGTGCGTATTTTGATATAAAAACTATTATAGGATAGGACAACCAAAGTTATTAATTTAGGTTATCCCTAAGACTATTTTCCAAATGAGTATTAACTCTAAAAATCGTATACTCCGAAAGTTGATGATGAGTTCCCAAGCAAGGCGAGACCGAGGAGCAAGTAGGACAACTACGACCAATGGGCACACTGTTAATCAGGCCCAAGTGGATGCCACAGAAGTGGTTCAAGCTCCAACACAGCCAAACTTCGCTATGATTTGCAAGAATTACACTACTCTGGGAGGGAAGACTTTTAAGGGAACTGAATCACTGGTTGACATCCACACTTGGATTAGATCATGTGAGAAGATTTTTAAGGGACAGAAGTTGGATGACGAGTATAAATGTCTCTTAGCTTCATGGAATCTAGAGGGAGCTGCAGCCATCTGGTGGGATGCCCAGACTGCAAATACTCCAGAGGGGAATTTTACTTGGGTCATGTTCAAAGAAGCTTTTGAAGGCCAATATCTGCCAGCCACTGAAAAAACAAGGATGTGCTGAGACTTCATTGATTTGAAACAGGAAAACATGACTGTCACTGAGTATGAGAACAAATTCAATGCACTGTCAAGCTTTGGACCAGAGCTGGTCAATACTTCACTAAAGAAGAATGAGATGTTTGTAGCTGGATTGAAGGATAGTCTACAAGGGAGGATGGGACATCTGAAAGATCCGTTTGTTGAATTAGTGGATTTAGCACTCAGGTATGAAGCCTTGGATGCTAAGAACCCAACAGCAGCAAAGGCTCAGACTGGAGAAGCAAGTGGAGGAAATACTCTGAAAAAGAAGTTTAACCCAAACTGGAAAGACGACAAAAACCAAGGACAGGCAGTTCAGCAGAAAACTGAAAACCGTTTCAAGAATGTTCTATGTCACAACTGCAAGCAGAAGGGACACATTGCACGATTTTGTAAGCAGAAGGGAAACAAGAAACCTCAGCAACAGCAACCGCAACAGCAGCAAAAGAAACCTCAACAACAACAGCAGCAGCAGCAAACTCAAAGAAATGAGATGGTATTGAAGAATCTCTGTTTCAATTGTCACCAGCCAGGACACATGGTGAAAGACTATCCGCTGATGAAGAGGGCACCACAGGAAAAGGTTTATGCCATCAAGAATGAACCATCTACTTCTCAGAATGTGAAAGGGAAGGGAGTGCTGGAAGGTACTTTACAATTTAAAGGAATTTACCTTCGAGTTTTATTTGATACTGGCACTTCACACAGTTTTATTTCTTCTAAAACCGTAGATCAATTTAACCTTGAACCAATTATTTCCCCAAACCCAATTTTCAAATCAAATCCCATTGGTGGTAAAAATGAGTTGAAAATGTGTTGTGAGGATATAGCACTGTTATATCTCTCACATTCCTTTCGTTTTGATTTCTATGTTCTAGATTTCAAAAGTTTTAATTTTATTCTTGGATTGGACTGGCTGAGCGAGTTCCAGGCTAAGATAAAATGTGATAAAGAAACCATAACCTTGATAACAAGCTTAGATCGTAAAGCTAGGATACCTTGTGGAAAACCCAGTATTTATACCTGTAGTTTCCTCTACACCCTAGAAGCACCACAAGAGAACCTTGAAACACTGGACGTAGTTGGAGAATTCAAAGATATATTCGAAGAAGTCGGAAGTTTACCTCCTCATCGGGAGATAGATTTCGAATCAATTTAATTCCAGGAGCAAGACCAATAGTGTGACCAAAAAGACGTATGGCTCAAAAAGAAGTTTTGGAACTAAAGAAACAAACACGGGATTTGCTAGATAAAGGCTTAATCTGACCTAGTTTTTCTAGTTGGGGCTCGGCGGTAGTTTTTGTAGTGAAGTCTGATGGGTCGTTACGACTGTGTGTAGACTATAGAGAGTTAAACAAAGTAACCATCAAAAACAAATATCCTTTACCCCGAATCGATGATCTTTTCGATCAAATGCACGAAGCAACCATATTCTCCTAAATGGATTTAGCAACGGGATTACACCAATTAAGAATTGATAAAGATAGTATTCCTTTAACAGCATTCAGAGGCTCAGATTTCTTTTATGAGTGGTTGGTTATGCTATTCGGTCTAACCAACGCACCAGCATTTTTTGTAGACTTGATGAACAGAGTCTTTAGGAAAATTCTGAACAAGTTCGTTCTAATTTTCATTGACGATATTCTGGTTTATTCAAAAACTGAAGAGGAGCATCGCTATCATCTTAGAGTAGTTCTAGAAACCTATAAGGAAAAACGTATTGAAGGAAAGTTTTCAAATTGTCATTTTTGGAAGTCCGAAGTGAGATTTTTGGGATATATCGTGAATGGAGATGGAATATCAGTAGATCCCATAAAAGTTAAAGCAGTACAACAATGGAAACAACCTCGTACACCAACCGATGTTCGAAGTTTCCTAGGATTGGCAGGATACTACCGAAGATTTATCCAAGATTATTCCAAGATACTGTCTCATTTGACGAAGTTAACGAAGAAAGGCCAAAAGTTTATTTGGACCCCAAAGTGTGAAGAATCTTTTCAGGAGTTAAAGAAGAAATTAACCGAAGCACCAGTATTAGCTGTTCCTGATGGAACGAGTGGATTCACAGTTTACATTAACGCTTGTGAATTTGGATTTGGAGCTGTGTTGATGTAGAACGGTCGCGTAATTTCATATGCAAGTAGACAATTAAAGATACACGAGAAGAATTATGCAACTCGCGATCTGGAGTTATTGGTCGTTGTTTTTGCATTGAATATATGGAGACATTATCTTTTGGGTGGAAAATTCGAGCTTTTTACAGACCATAAACCATAAACCATTGAGATATCTGTTTCTCAAAAAGATTTAAATTTGAGACAACAACGATGGTTGGAATTTCTTGCATCATATGATTTGGACATCATTTATACACCCGGAAAAGCAAATGTAGTAGTTGACGCCTTGAGTAGAAATGCAATTTTATCCCTATTGGAAGTCACACCGACTCTCCAAGAAAGGATTATAAGTAATCAGAAGAGAGAAGCCAAAGTAGAGAAAATCATTCAAGGAGTCACGGATGGAAACGAGTCTGATTTCGAGTTGGATAACCAAGGAGTGTTAAGAATTAACAATAGATTATGTGTTCCAAATATAGATGGGTTGAGGCAAGAAGTTTTGAAAGAATGCCATGCATCGAAGTTGAGAATCCATCCAGGAATACATAAGATGAATAATGATATGAAACGAGTATTCTGGTGGCCAGGAATGAAGAAGGATATTACAACTTATGTGAATGAATGTCTGTGCTGTCAGCAAGTCAAAGGAGATCATCAAAGGACTGCTGGACTATTGCGACCATTAGAGATACCCAACTGGAAGTGGGAAATGATATCAATGGATTTTATCGATGGATTTCCTATAACAAGAAGAGGATTTGAAGGGATTTGGGTAATTGTAGATCGGCTAACAAAAAGCACGCATTTTTTTCCAATAAAACCAACATGCACAGCCACATCTTTAGCCGAAGTTTTCAAGAGAGAAATTGTACGATTGCATGGAGTCCCAGCAAGCATTGTAAGCGATTGAGATCCCATTTTTACAATTAAATTTTGGAAAGCATTGCAGAAAACATTAGGAGCGAAATTGAATTTCAGTACAGCTTACCTTCCTCAAACGGACGGTCAGACTGAAAGAGTAAATCAGATATTGGAGGATTTGTTAAGAGCTTGTATTATAGATTTTGGAGGATCATAGGAGGATCATTTACACCTGGTGGAATTCACTTATAACAATAGTTACCAGGCGAGTATAAAGATGGCAGCATACGAAGCACTGTACGAAAGACCTTGCAAAGCACCCGCATGTTGGATCGAATCCAGAGACAAATTAGTACTTGGACCAGATATGATCTGAGAAGCAACAGAGAAGGTGGAGTTGGTGAAGTTAAGAATGAAAGAAGCTCAAGATCGCCAGAAAAGCTATGCTGATCATAGGCGAAGAGATCTTGTATTTGATATAGGAGATCTGGTATTTGTGAAGATTTCACCGATGAGAGGAGTTGTGAGATTTGGAAAAGCCGTAAAGTTAACTCCGCGATATGTTGAACCTTCCGTATTCTTGAGAGAATTGGATTTCTAGCTTATACAGTTGAATTACCAGAACATATGGAAGGAATTCACAACGTATTCCATATATCTAATTTAAGGAAGTGTTTGCACGATCCATCCTTAATTCTGGAGCCATCTGTTCAGCGAGAGATAGAGATTGAAATAGATTTGACGGTAATTCAACAGCCATTTCGCATTATCGATAGAGAGGAAAAACAGCTTTGCAACAAAGTGGTAAGTCTGCTTAAGATTCCGTGGAGCGAAAATCTGAAGGATTGCACGTGGGAAACAAAGAACCATATCAGGAAGTTAAACCCGGATTTTTCTACAGATTAGGTATGTTTTACTATTTGGTTGTTTAGATGAATTGAAACCTTGGATTTCTTTATTTCTGTGAGCATTGTTATGTGCATTTTTGGATTTAGTTTATTTAGGACTTATGAACTCTCTTGTTATGATTCTACCATTGATGAGTTCTATTTCCTTGTTTACTTTCCAGATGGCACCTTTGATGAAGACTACGACTAGGAAAAGACTGACACCACTACAGATCATTAGGCTGCAGGCAAAGAAATCAAGAGTGGGAAACTTGGAAGACGTTCGGGAGAGATCACCTAGCGAAAACGAGGGTACTCATAGGACATCAGAGGGGTCATACATCGGTAGAAGCGAACCTATGGAGCAAGATGAAGACAGTCAAGGATTTACAGATGAAGATGATGTGTTGATGATAGAGACATGATTTGGGGGTAGTGATGAAGGTGTCGACAGCGACAAGGATGAAGACGATACTGAGGATATGGATATCGATGGCGAGGAAGAAGACGAAGAAGAGTATGAGGAAGAGGAGGATGTTGTCACAGAGACACCAGTCTTTGCTATAGGAGCTCAACCAGAAGAGTTTGTTGACCCAGTGTTAGCGATATGGGCGAGAATCGAGCAGTCTCTCGTAGAGTATCATGAAGTAGGTGGATTTGTAGAGATCTATGGAGATTACGGATACCCGACGATACAAGTGTATCTACTTCCACCAGTAGAAGTTATTGAGATTCCCAACGACGATAAGGAGGAACCAATTACCGAGGGTACTGTTGGGGGTTTTGAGTTATCAGACGACGACAATGAAGTGGTAGAGGTTGTTAACATCTCGGACGACGAGGTGATTGTGATTGACAGCGACTCGGAGGAGTAGAATGGAGGGATGTGTGTAGACTATGTATATGTATATTATATAGCTTATAACTTGAATTAGTCAAGTGTAGCCTAAGGATGGTAGTATGTTGTGTATGACTAGTACGAGTATGGAACTAGTGTATAATTATAATGTACTAAGTGGTTATGATATGTGTTAGAGTTTATGCCCTAGAGGCAATCCATTTGATGAGATATATAACAATGTTGTTGTTATCATTTTATTTGGAATAAAATAATATTCTATTATATTATATTTACTGCGTAATATAAATATTAATATAATAGAAGTCCTTAGAATAATAATACGGAATTATATAGTTCGAGTAAGACTGAACTTGAGATTATATAATGTGATAAGTATTATAATTCCTGAAATGTCCCTAGTCGAGTTTTATTGTTTATAAAGGACAACAATAAAGCGTTGAGACTAGTATATTGATTGACTGATGATCACATCTCATTGATCATTAATATACGTGATATTAAAATCAAGATATAAATATGTATTGGAGAATAGCGTATTGGGCTGACCCGCCGTGAGATAACTCCATGGAATATAATTAACAGTATCATAAGTTATTCTCATAGTGACAGTGATGTAATGGTCCTCAGACCTGAAATCATTATAATTTTATTCGAGGATATTTGTGTTTTGATATCATCTAAAGTTATTTCGTAACAGAGTAACGATAACGGTGATTATTGGATACATCTCGAATCGAATGGAAATTATGAATGATCTAGATGGAATTTAACCCTACGATATATTCGTAGTGATATCCATGGGCCTCTTGATTGAGTGAAACTGTGAAATGCATGGTCGTGCTCAAATACTGATTTGTTTTAAACAGTTTACTCATCGATCAAGAAAAACGGATTAAAATGAGGATGATACGATCCATGCCTCTAGTTTAATCCTGGATATATCGGTTAAAAGGATTATAATACATTGAGACACTGGTCATAGAACAGGTTGTATCGATTCGATATAATTATTATAACTTGGGTAGCAGTGATGTGTTGCTAGATACCGCTCACTGTTTATAATTTAAATACGATTTAAAATTATTGCCAACGTTGTAATAACCTATGTGGTCACACGCTTAGAACGTTATAATGGGAAGACATGTATTGGATAAATAAAATATCAAATTGTTGGTGTTTTGTTTGATGTTGAAATGGTATAACAAGGGTTTCCTTATTTCATGGTGTACACTATAGTTTATAAAGGATATTATATTATTCTTTATATACACACGTGAACCATTCTTGCGGGGATTAGATCCAGATGCAAAAACAAAACCCGGTTTTTACTTTTTCTTCATTTGGAAACCCTAATCATGGCGGCTAGCACCAGATCCCATTCCCTTCTTCGATTTGATCGGATAAGAACTCGTTCGTGTGTACAACCCCTAGAGGCTCGACGATTGGAGAGCTACGAATCGATTAACCCTGATTTTGAAAGCAGTCGATCTTGATAATCGAAGCAGAGGATGAAAGGTATAACTGTTAACCCAATTTCGAATTTCATGTATGCTTTTAGGGCTGAAAAATTGCTTGATTCCGCTGTTATTGATCCTAAATTTCCATCAATATGAAGTATCATCTTTTGGGGAAAATCGTTCTATCTCTCTTTAAATTTCGGGGACGAAATTCTTTTAAGGGGGTGGACTGTAATGTCCCGACTTTTTCTAGCTTTGATAATCATAGTTATAAGGGAATTAAAGTGAAAAGATATATTTAACAAAAACTAAAAGCAATTGAAAATTTTATATATATGTGTATGTATATATAATTATACATGATATGAATACACTAAGCAATGTACATATTGGAGTTATAATTTAACTTGTTTAACATAAAGCAAATATGTAACATTTGAAATAATCACTTGAAAACATATTTGTAGTTATGAACATATAAGTGTATACTTAAATATATATATATATATATATATATATATAGATAACTAGTAGAATACATCATGGAAAAGGGTATTTTGTTTACTTTAAAAATAAAGGAGGACTTTAAACAAAAAAAAACAAGAATGCTTATGGCAATTCGGCCATAACATACATATATGAACACTTAAAACAAATGGCACCCAAATCATTTGACTCTTTGACAAAAGAAAAGAAAAGAAAAAAGAAATATCCATGAACATAAGACAAAATTATTAAATAAATGTTACTTGAATAGTGAAACTAGAATTTGAGAACCATCACCTCAGAAACACCTAAAACCCTCTCAAACGTGGTTTGCATGTGCACAACTTGTATGAAGAAAAATATCAAGTAAGAAAGAGATAAAGAAAAACCAATTTTTAAATACTTTCAAATCTAAAGAGATACCTAGCATTTAACGAAAGCATGGAAAATTCTTCTAGAAGAACAAACCTAGGATAAAGCTATTGGCTAAGGCACCTTAATAAAACAAAATTTTCATGCATAGTTTTCACAAAATAGCCGTAGGAACTAAGGGGTAAGGGTTAAGGCTAATCTGAATTTCACTGTAGGAGCATGTGCAGAAAAATGGATTTTTCATAACTTAAGTTGGCTATAAATACTACATAAGAGCGTGCATTTTCTCCCACATCACAACATAAGTTCACAATAAATTCTGAAGATCATTCTACTTGGATTCTGGAAAGCATTAAGGTGAGTGAACATTTGTTACTTTATTGTTTAAGTCTTTGATTAATACATCGGTTTTTGAATGCTCTGTTGCAAGTTCTGTTGTGGTCATCATTTGCCAACTGTCAACAAATAATGTTTGATGCTAGAACACCTTGATTTACATCTGTGTGACTGGTATTCCATGTAGAAACATACTAGGATGTTTGCACAAGTGTTGTTGTTAGTTTAAATCCTTAGTTAACAAATCCGTGCTCCATTTTGGGCAAAACAGAATATCATAATTATCTGTTCCAGGAGAAAATGTTAACCAAAATTCTCATGCAAATTTATGTATACATAAGAGTATAATGTATATGCTTTATACATTAGAAATATAACACAGTAAAAAAAAATGAAGTTATATGCTAGGAAAACAGAGAAACGTAATGTTCTATGTAACAACAGTATAACAGGGAAATTCAAAACTCTCAGAATCATGGTTTATACATATGAATGAAATTGTAATACTAAAAGATGATTTTTAGTGGTAAATTCATGATTTTTAACTATGTGATACTCGAGAAACATTGGGATGGTCAGAAACTGCTTCCTGATCAAATTCCAACGATCTAAGTGACCGAAGTTCATGGCGCAGGGAGGAATGGAAAGACTGGGCTAGCCGGCTATAGGAAAAATACAAAAAGATTTTTCTATAGTGTAAATTTGTAGATCGAATCAAAAATAGGGTTTTGGGTTCATGTTTTTGTGTTTGCATTCACGTCAGAACTACATCGTAACGGCGAATTTTGGAGGCTGCAGTACTGGGGGAAACGGCGGAGGGGGACGACGTTGAGATGTGGTCGGAGTCGGAAGCGTTCCGGTGGACTGAGGTGAGAGAACGAGGCATGTTCTCCGATGAACCCATTCGAGGAAGAAAATGAAAACAGTGAAATCACTGCATACCCACTGATGATCGGATCAGAGGACATCGACGAAGTCTGGAGGTGGAAGGCGATGTGTTGGAGTGGTCATTGGTGGTCGACGACATCTGGTTGGCGTGTGCACGTGCACAACTGTGCACTGGATCTTGAGGAAGAAAGGTGGTACTGGTAAAGGAAAATTAATACTTTAAGGGGGAAAGGTTCGACTGTAGAAATTCGACAGGTTTTAAAAATAGAAAAAATAAGTGGATAATTAATTTAAATTATAAATTTAAATTATTTATGATTAACTATACGTAAGAAGATAATTTACAAAGAAATTGGAAGTATGGAACATCGTCTAAATAGCGATGATAAACGAAGTGAAACACCATTTGCGACGCACACGCTTATTTCGTTCATTTGTAAATGATGATCAAAAAATGAAATAAATACTGTGTGCAACGCGCACACTTTAACTGTTCGATTTTAAAAGATAATTAAATTATCCTGTTATGAACGAAGTAAACATATACTGTTTGTGTGATGATAAATAATGTGTAAACTGAATTATAATCAGATTAAGCTGATAATTATCTATCGACTATAAAAGACATTTCGTATATCGTTTTAAAGAATCCTGAATAAATATTCCACTTCGACTCGAAGCATACGATGCATGTCAGAATACCGAAGACGACGATATGCAAGAGAAATTTTAAATAGTATCTTCGGTCTATTCAGGCCTAGGACAAACCCGAATGGACGAGTGTTTGGCAACGTATATCAGTTGTAGTCTACACATCTTCTTACGTAAGTATATCACGTTGGTAGCGGAGAAATTCGTTTCTTTTAGCTTTATTGCCCTTTGTTGCCCATGATATATTTGGGTAATCGAATGAGTATTTCTGACGGATAGGACGATGTGACATTCAAAGTAATTAAAGAAATAATCTATCAGAAGGAGAAACATGACCTCAAACCTCACAACCAGGAAATAACAAAAGTTGGGCTATGCAGCATGGTGAGACGACCCGATTTCCCGTTCTCACGGAAACAAGGTTATCTTTGGAATATAACACAGAAACATATAATAGCAGAACAAAATTAAATAAATACACCAGAATGAACAACAAAATATACTGGATAAAAGTAATCATCAGAGTTACACAGTATACAGGATCTTACTTAGTACAAATACAGTTCAGCTATACATAAATGTCTACAGCGGAAATAAACAAAATATGTACAATAGGAGCTGAACAGCATAAAAAGAAATAAATGATAGGATCCATCTTCAGCTCCAGCTATCCAGAAAGAACCAGCTAAACCTGAATACAAGGCTGCCCGTATAGAAAAAGGGGCACCCGAGTTTGAGAGTGAAACAAACTACGAGTCAGTCATGGGACTGGTATGAGAAATCTACTCAACACATATATAATTGGCTAATCACAGGACCACGCCACTTTCGCGGAACGGGTTTACTCCATTGGATTGCCAATGCTTTAAAACAAATCTTTCTTTTAAACATCGCTATGCTTTTTATAAAAATGAAGCCGTTATAAGACTCAGTTCCCATCACACAATGCAACGCAAACCGGAGGATAGAGTTTTTACCTTATAACGGCCAAGATATGCTTGATACGAATAAAACAAAGGCATTTGATATTATTGCTAGTGTTCATATGTTTTTGAAAACAATTTCAAACCATAACTATCAATCATAGACGGCATGGGTACCATATATCATGTCGCCATATATATATACAATCAAAACCGCATGATCACGTATTTGGAATTTGGATTTCCGTCATGAACCAAGGCAAAAGATAGTCCTTACCGAATTCGAGACGCTCTAGCCCGCCCCTCAGGTACAGCCGCAACCGTACCTTGGATCGTCAGGGCCGGTCCACACGAAGTGGATTATAATGCCTGAACAATGCGTTTCTCCACCCTTTGGGGTGTAAATGAGCCAACGAATGACTCCATCGGACCCGGATCGTCCGATCAAACCGAGGCGCCTCGCAACAGCAACAACCACATAGGTGAAAAGTATATAAATGTCAGGGCTGGTAGGTCACTGACACCACCCTAGCTAGAAAGAAAACGCACGTCCCCCCTGAGGTCCTGCTCCCGTTTTAGGTTCATACCGGGGTGTGAGGCTCGCGAATTCACGTTATACACAAAGCTACGCCACACAGGCGGTGCTTTGATCATCACCACAAGACTTTGCTTTTCAACAGAAGCCCTGATCACTGCATCTTAGCATGCCACACAGGCAATTCACCCCGTGCAACTGATGGCTATCAATCACACAGAACAAATTCCAATGTCGGACACACAGTCCATTTACAAGTCCGTTCTGGGTCTGAAGGAAACCGGAGGCACTAAATACCTCGCAAACCCTTCGATCAACACGTACGTCTGAACGATCACCACTCATTATCCATATTTCGGGATGCCTCCCAATCAGGACCTCGGTTACCATCCAAACGAGGTGAAGATCTCCGGTCTTCGACCATCGTCTTCATCTTCGAATTTCAATCGTCGGTCGATTATTCGAAATGAGAATTAACTCGGCCTTTTCAAATAATTCACGTATATTTAGAATTTCAAATCGATTTATTTCAATGGTTAAATTATTCGACAACACCAATTGTGTTCTTTGTATAGTTTTCACACCAAACACATTCAACCATCAAACATCACATAAATCAAGCAAATTCAGTTTATTTCCATTCCATATCGCTTACGATATTTTATAACTATTTATCGCTATTTTTATTTATTTTAAAATAGCCATTTTATTCAAAACGACGCTTCGGGCCATAAGGCGGCCGTGGCGCTGTTTTTCTTCAGATTTGATTTACACATATCTGAAAATCTAACCGTTGGATCTTTACAAAATTTACATCATTAGAAAGGTCTTTTCAAAACGAATCCAACGGTTCCAGTTTCGGGAAAATCCGACGGTCGGATCTCCCGGTACAATCGTTTGAATTTTCGATTTCAAAATACGAACTGCAGCGTCGTTATTCGATTAAATATATAATTATATTTATATATATATAAATATAATCGCTTCTGGCGCTGTTTTTCTTCAGATTTGAATTAAACATTCCAGACAATCCAACCGTTGGATTTTTACAAGGTTGGTGCCGTTGGAAAGATTATTCCAAGGCGAACCCGACGGTTGAGGTTTCGGGAAAATCCAGTGGTCGGATTTCCCGTACTAGTCGTTTGAAATTACGGTTTCGAAATACGAACTGCACGGCTTCGTTTCGTTTTAATTTTATTTATATTTATATAGTTATATAAATATAGTTCATTCAACAATTCCAATATCGTTTTAACTTCAAAAAATTTTCTAACACCTTAAATTTTGAAAAAAATTTCGCCATAACCTCCCCTGCACCGGAAGCGTCGGGAAATCGCAAATAGCGTCCCGGTCCTTCTAATCTCAAAAAGAAAAAGAAGAAGCCAAGCGGCTAGCCAATAGGCTCAAAATCATCACCCAAACAAATCAGTAAATGTGTACCTATTTGTCGGGCACAAAATTTTATTCCTCTTCTCTAGCCCCTTCGCTATAACCTGTTCAATGAATATGCATGTACATATATATACAGTCCATATCATTTTTCATTTTCTATTCAACTTCATATTCGATTTCTATTTGGTTTAAGAACACCATTCATTCTAATGTTACATAAATAGGTGCAAATCATTTCATTAGCTAATTAATGAATATTTCAACTCATCTATGTTTATTTTGAACAAGTGGCTATTTTTAACACTTCATATTTTAACGATTTATGCATACAACAAAAATGTGATTTTTATTGTAAAACAACTCATTTCGAAACACTATTTTTTCTATATAGTTCATGTAGGTGATAAAATAGAATTTTTATCATAAAACAATTTATTTCAAAATATGAATACCATTCAACACATGAATTTCTAAACAACGAATGAATATCAATTCAACACATGAATGTTTTCAATAGTTTTTAGATATAGATAAAAATGTGATTTTTATTATCTAACAGTTTATTTCAAAATATGAATACCATTCAACACATGAATTTCTAAACAACGAATGAATATCAATTCAACACATGAATGTTTTCAATAGTTTTTAGATATAGATAAAAATGTGATTTTTATTATCTAACAGTTTATTTCAAAATATGAATACCATTCAACACATGAATTTCTAAACAACGAATGAATATCAATTCAACACATGAATGTTTTCAATAGTTTAAGCATATGAAAATAATTCAAACACACAAATATTATTCAAAATTTCGGCAGCATAACGGCAGGGTAGTTACACCGGCACCGTCCCTAGTACGGCTCCTCGCTCTACCTTAAAACCTCGCGGTTTTTGACAATGGGAAACATGCATCTAGTTCGCACGCAGGCGGCATGTATATATATTTATTCATTTCCACAAACTAATCCTAAGTGGTTTCAACCAAATATTTCACAACCACAAATGGGTATTTTTCAACCACAATCAACCAATAACAATCACAAACAATCCCAAACAATCATTCGCTATCAATTAAATTTCCACAACAATTTCAACCAATAAATATCGTCCATGGTTTGTGGACGAGGGGGCGTATATATATATATTTATATATAGCAATTCACTTTTACTTCACACATATATATATAAATTTTAAATCAGAAATCTCACCAATAGCTATCCAACTTCACGACACTTCCTTAACAGAAATCTTCGCCTTTTGTCGCTTTCGCCCGTATTCTCTACACATGTAAAAATAGAATTTTTACTATGCTATTCAATATATAAAAATCAAATTTTGACTTCGCTATTCAATATATAAAAATCTGATTTTTATTTTGACTTTCAACATATAAAAATATGATTTTTATTTCGACTTTCAACATATAAAAATACGGTTTTCACATTTGCAAGTTTAAATCTTTTTCTACCCATTTTAAAGCTTTTACCTTTAAAACTAAATCAGTTTTTATTTTTTTATAAAATTCAGTTTTTATACTTAAAAAAAAAAATCAATTCAGTTTTATAATACTTTTAAAAATTTCAGTTTTTAATTCTTTAAAAATTTCAGTTTTTAATTCTTTTATAAAAAATCTGTTTTTAATTTTTTTATAAAAAATCTGTTTTTAATTTTCAGTTTTTAAACCTAATTTTATAAATTCAGTTTTTAAATTACGTTTAAATAAAATAAAAATAAAATAATAAAAATAAAGGAAATACTTACAGGGGGGGGAAGAACTTCGCAGTTCGTCGGCGGCAGGGTTCGAACGGTGGTGGAAGCGTGGAGGTGCTTCGAGGGGCGGCTCGGGGTTGGAGGCGTCGCGAGCTTGGGTGGCGTCGCGATGGGATTCGACGGGGGGGCTCGAGGTCTGGCGGCTGCTTCGGGGTCTGGCGGCTCGGAGTTCTTCGTCGGTGATGTCTCGAGGGGGCGACGGCTACGGCGCTCGATCGATTTGGCTTTTAGGGTTTTTGCTTTTTTTTTTTTTTTTATTCTGTTTTCTGATAACTGAAACGGGGGGGGGGGGCAGTGAAAAGAAAAAGGGGGGAAAGGGAATTAAAAGATATTTTTTTTTTATTATTATTTAATTATGCAAAAAGTTGACTTTTACACTCGACCTCGAAACGAGGCCCACCGCCTGCCGTCCATAGCGTTTCACCCCCATTCCGAACACAATGGGATATGTATCGCAAGCTGATTTGATCGTTACAATCAGTTTCCTTTTGAATTTTCATTTAAATCACTATATTGAATTTTAAACGCACATTTCAAATTACCGGGGTCACATACTAACTAGAAAAATTCCAGAAAAATATTTTCTAGCTTCGTCTTGACGATACGGTCCTAACAAAACTAGTTTCGTCGAATTCTGAGACCGTTTGAAAAAAAATGGCCAATTTCCATTCGATTAAAATCAACAGAAACTGGTCAAACGCGTTTTCTTTCGCCACGCTCACATATTGATTCGAAAAATTATGAAATTTGAAACCTAACAATAACTTGACACTGCGGATCCAACAAAAGTGGTTTCGTCGAAATCCGAGGTCATTTGCAAAATGTCCATTTTTAAGGGCCTGAATTCCATAGCGACTATTCAGAATTTTCAACTGGACATATCTTTTGATTCCCGCTATCAAATTTCGATTGGTTAGATTCGTTAGAAGGATATCATCAATTAGATACTAATGTTCTTGGTCTCACTAAAATCCGGATTGTTTTGCACCCGGTATATTCAATTGAAGTTTGAAATCGAATTATCGAACTACCGCGCCATTTTCAATTCTATATATAATTATAATTAATTATATTCGTTTTCAAATGTCGATTCGAACTCAGTTTTCATCGCCATTATTTAAAATATTTATTTTAAATATTTAAAATCCATTATTTTAGCCAATTTAAAAATTTTAAATTGGTTCAGATTTTCTGGGTCGTTACAATCTCCCCCACTTAAAACTTTTCGTCCCCGAAAAGGAATAAAGTCGAAAGTGGTTTGATAAATCTACAATCCCACAATACAACAACCAATTTGTTTCTAATATTCAGAGTATAGAATAAACAATGCACATCCATGGGAAGAAAATAGCAACAGAATAGAGAATTAAATGGTAATGCAAAGTAGGGTAAATGTACCTTGCACCAGAGTCAATCAGAGATATCTACTCGGCATCTAGGATAAGCTTTCTGAATGCTCTCCTCGGTTTCCCAAGTACAATCTCTCGGATCTCCACTCCATTGCACTTTGACTAAGTGAACCTTCTTGTTCCTCAGCTCTTTGGTTTCTTTGCCGATAATCTTTAGCGGCTCACGCCTCACGGCTACTTCTGGAGTAATTTCAATGTCATGCTGAGCTGCTTCCTCCACGATCAAGTCTGGATCATGAACGTGCTTTCGAAGTTGAGATATATGAAATACATCATGCACACCAGGCAACCAGTCAGGCAGTTTGACCCTATAAGCGAGAGTTCCAATCCGTTCCAGAATAGGAAACGGACCAATGAATTTGGGTGCTAACTTTCCAGTTTTACCGAACCGGATAACTCCTCTCATCGGCGATACTTTCAAATATACATAGTCGCCAACTTCAAAGGATATATCCCTCCTTCTTTTATCGGCATAGCTCTTTTGTCGGCTTTGAGCGGCGAGTAATCTCTTCCTAATAAAATCGACTTTGTCGGCAGCTTCTCGAATCATATCGGGACCCAACACAAGTCTATTTCCAGGCTCGACCCAACAAGCAGGAGATCGGCACGGTCTACCATACAATGCTTCGAATGGCGACATTGTCAGACTCGCCTGGTAGCTGTTGTTATAAGAGAATTCAGCCAAATGTAGATGGTCTTCCCATGATCCACCGAAATCTATAACACAAGCCCGCAATAGATCTTCTAAAATGCGATTCACCCTCTCAGTCTGACCGTCTGTCTGAGGATGATAAGCGGTGCTCAAGTTTAACTTCGTTCCTAGCTCGACTTGAAATGCTTCCCAGAATTTGCTAGTGAATATTGTATCTCTATCACTTACTATACTGAGCGGCACTCCATGCAGTCTAACTATTTCCCTGAAGTAAATCTGCGCCAGACTCTGAGCGGTTCTATTTGATTTGACAGGTATGAAATGGGCGGTCTTCGTGAAGCGATCTACGATCACCCAAATACTGTCATTTCCCTTTCTGGTTCTGGGCAGACCATCAATGAAATCCATAGAAATATGTTCCCACTTCCAGCCCGGAACTTCTAGCGGTTGTAATAATCCAGCCAACTTCTGTTGGTCGCTTTTAACTAGCTGGCAAGTAGGGCATCGGCTAACATATAAAGAAATGTCCCTTTTCATCGACTTCCACCAGAAAGTGCGCTTGATGTCATTATACATTTTGCTTACTCCCGGATGGATACTGAGTTTTGACTTGTGGCATTCATCCAGTACTTCCTTTCGAAGTTCAGGAATGTTAGGGACACAGATTCGACCTTTGAGCCTTAAAATCCCATCATTATCAACTTGAAAACTCGAGGGTTCGCCTTGTTGAATTATCCCCCCGATCTTCTGAATGAAGTGATCATCCTCCTGAAGAGCAGATATCTTATCTAGCAATGAAGTCGTGATAATAAAACTGGCGATCATTACATTCTTTCTGCTTAATGCATCAGCCACGACATTGGCTTTTCCTGGAGTATATATAATTTCAAAGTCATATGCTGCAAGGAACTCCAGCCAACGTTGCTGCCTCAAATTTAAGTCCTTCTGAGTGAACAGATACTTTAACGACTGGTGATCTGTAAACAGTTCGAATCTCTCGCCCAGAAGATAGTGTCTCCAGATTTTCAAAGAGAATATGATAGCCAATAACTCAAGATCATGAGTTACATAGTTTTTCTCGTGCGGCTTCAGTTGACGGCTAGCATAAGCAATCACTTGGCCCCTCTGCATTAACACTGCACCAAGGCCTTCTCTAGAAGCATCAGTCCATACTTTTAAATCTTGGTTGCCATCGATGATGGTTAACACTGGAGCTGTCGTTAATCTTAACTTTAGCTCTTCGAAAGCCTCCTCACTTTCTTGAGTCCATTTGAACTTAGAATGCTTCTTTGTAAGCTTCGTTAAGTGGCCAGATATCTTAGAAAAGTCTTTAACGAACTTCCGATAATAGCTAGCCAATCCGAGAAAGCTGCGGACTTCAGTGGGAGTACTGGGCTGTTTCCAATTTTGAATTGCTGTGATTTTGCTTGGATCCACAGCGATTCCATCTTTCGATACGACATGGCCCAGAAATTTCACTTCGTCTTGCCAGAATATACATTTGGAAAACTTTGCTTTCAATACATTCCTTCTGAGGATTTCTAACACTTGTTCCAGATGCTTTTCATGTTCGGCCTTTGATTTAGAGAAGATTAGAATATCATCAATAAAAACCAAAACAAATTTATTCAATACTCCTCTGAATACTCTATTCATCAGATCGACGAAGTAAGCTGGAGCGTTACATAAGCCGAATGGCATTACTAACCACTCGTAGAATAGGTCGGGGCCTCTGAACGCTGTCATTGGAACACACTCTTCGGCAATTCGAAGTTGATGGAAACCTGTAGCTAGGTCCATTCGTGAGAATACTTGTGCTCCATTTAATCGATCTAACAAATCATCAATCCGCGGCAATGGATACTTGTTCTTTATAGTCTGCTTGTTTAAATCACGATAATCCACACATAGTCGTAGAGTACCGTCAGATTTTGGGACAAATACCACTGCTGCACCCCAGTCAGAGAAACTAGGCCTGATCAGACCTTTCCATACTAGCTGTCGTGTTTGATTGTCTAATTCCTCCTTCTCTTTCAAGGACATTCTTCGAATAGCGTGAACTACCGGCCTTGCATTGGGAACTAAAGCAATCTTGAAATCTATTTCTCTCTGCGGAGGTAAGCGAACAACTTCCTCGAACACATCCGCATAATCCTTGACGACAGGAATGTCTTTGATGAGGTCAGGAATATTCTCTGTGATTTCAGGGATATTTTCAATTTGGGCTGGAGAAACATTCAAAGCTGCCCAGAAGTCTTTTCTATTAGCATTCTGACCTTCACAGGGAATGGTTATATAATCACCTGATTTAATCTTGGCTCTAACAACTCTCTCGGCGCACCTAACCTCTGCTTCATATTTGGTTAGCCAATCCAATCCCAAGATAAGATCAAACTCTTTAAAATTCATGACGACTGCGATGGTAGGAAACCGATAACGAGAGAAAGAAACCGGCACTCCACATATCCAACTGAGATCAATGGAACCCCCAACTGGATTCTGGACAGTCATTGGTTCCTTGAGCTTCTTCAAATTCAAATCCAGTTTCTTAGCTGCATCTTTGGAAATGAAGCTTCGTGACGCGCTTGTATCAAACAGTACTTTAACTGGGATGTCTTTGACAGTTAGCGTGCCTTCTAAAACATCTGGCCTTTCTTGACTAGCTGAGGGCCTAGAAGTTTCTGCTACTTCATTTACCTGAGCTTCTTTGGTTGTTTTTAACAGCCGGCATTCTTGTTTTACATGACCAAACCGATGACATTGATTACACCTTTTCTTTCCTTGAAAAACCTTCTTGGGTTTTGATCCACTCTTTCTTTGTTCGTTCCAAGATTTGCAATTTATCGCCAAATGTCCTTTTCTATTGCAGCTTGAGCACGTGGCGGTCATTATTCGTTCGTTCCCAGGTTCCGCCCTTTTTCTTTTGGCGCTGGGCTTCTTATTGACTTCAGAACTTGTACTGGCTTCAGGAATATCAGTTTCCAACTCTTTTATGTCGCTAGAACTGACTTCTTCTTCGTCGCATAACATTCCTTTCTTATGGAGATCTTCATACTGATAGGCCATATATATCATTTCAGAAAAAGGAAGCTTCACATGCCCCAATACTTTATTCTGGTATTTCCTTTGAAGTCCGTGAATAAATCTCAGATTTTTCCTCTTCGGATTTTGAATTAGATGAGGAGCAAAGTGAGAAAGTTCATTAAATTTCTTATGATATTCGGGAATGGTCATGTCTCCTTGTATCAGATAAGAAAATTCATCACATAATCTCTCGGTTGCTTCTGGAGGAGTAAATCTTTCCAAGAAAATTACTTTGAATCTATCCCAGGTGATATCACCTTCTGGATTATCTTTAATAATTGAATCCCACCAAAACAAAGCTTCATCTTCGAGTGCCCAGGAGGCCAGTAATCTTTTCTGGTCATCCCTAAGCTTTAATGCTTCGAATATTTTCTCAACCGAACGAATCCAAGCTTGGGTTCTCATAATAGATTCTTCGCCCGAGAACGGCTTTCCTCCCAAATTTCTATATTTCATGAATAGAGCTTCTATATCCGGGTCAATAATACTTCTTCTGTTTCTGGCACTCATTTTCTAGTTCTTCTGCAAATAGCAGATCAAGTGTCAGGTCACAGAAAAGGTATTTTAAAATATAGAGACAAATACTTGAAGTGTAAATGTGTCTATCGAAGTGTATTCATTCTGCTTTACTCATACTAGGATATTACTGATCCTATCTGTATGGAGTTACCCGTCCTAGAACACTACTGGTTCTATTTCTGACGAGTTCGTTCAAATGTTATATTCCAGAACTAAGCTTAACCAAAGCTCTGATACCACGTTGAGACGACCCGATTTCCCGTTCTCACGGAAACAAGGTTATCTTTGGAATATAACACAGAAACATATAATAGCAGAACAAAATTAAATAAATACACCAGAATGAACAACAAAATATACTGGATAAAAGTAATCATCAGAGTTACACAGTATACAGGATCTTACTTAGTACAAATACAGTTCAGCTATACATAAATGTCTACAGCGGAAATAAACAAAATATGTACAATAGGAGCTGAACAGCATAAAAAGAAATAAATGATAGGATCCATCTTCAGCTCCAGCTATCCAGAAAGAACCAGCTAAACCTGAATACAAGGCTGCCCGTATAGAAAAAGGGGCACCCGAGTTTGAGAGTGAAACAAACTACGAGTCAGTCATGGGACTGGTATGAGAAATCTACTCAACACATATATAATTGGCTAATCACAGGACCACGCCACTTTCGCGGAACGGGTTTACTTCATTGGATTGCCAATGCTTTAAAACAAATCTTTCTTTTAAACATCGCTATGCTTTTTATAAAAATGAAGCCGTTATAAGACTCAGTTCCCATCACACAATGCAACGCAAACCGGAGGATAGAGTTTTTACCTTATAACGGCCAAGATATGCTTGATACGAATAAAACAAAGGCATTTGATATTATTGCTAGTGTTCATATGTTTTTGAAAACAATTTCAAACCATAACTATCAATCATAGACGGCATGGGTACCATATATCATGTCGCCATATATATATACAATCAAAACCGCACGATCACGTATTTGGAATTTGGATTTCCGTCATGAACCAAGGCAAAAGATAGTCCTTACCGAATTCGAGACGCTCTAGCCCGCCCCTCAGGTACAGCCGCAACCGTACCTTGGATCGTCAGGGCCGGTCCACACGAAGTGGATTATAATGCCTGAACAATGCGTTTCTCCACCCTTTGGGGTGTAAATGAGCCAACGAATGACTCCATCGGACCCGGATCGTCCGATCAAACCGAGGCGCCTCGCAACAGCAACAACCACATAGGTGAAAAGTATATAAATGTCAGGGCTGGTAGGTCACTGACACCACCCTAGCTAGAAAGAAAACGCACGTCCCCCCTGAGGTCCTGCTCCCGTTTTAGGTTCATACCGGGGTGTGAGGCTCGCGAATTCACGTTATACACAAAGCTACGCCACACAGGCGGTGCTTTGATCATCACCACAAGACTTTGCTTTTCAACAGAAGCCCTGATCACTGCATCTTAGCATGCCACACAGGCAATTCACCCCGTGCAACTGATGGCTATCAATCACACAGAACAAATTCCAATGTCGGACACACAGTCCATTTACAAGTCCGTTCTGGGTCTGAACGAAACCGGAGGCACTAAATACCTCGCAAACCCTTCGATCAACACGTACGTCTGAACGATCACCACTCATTATCCATATTTCGGGATGCCTCCCAATCAGGACCTCGGTTACCATCCAAACGAGGTGAAGATCTCCAGTCTTCGACCATCGTCTTCATCTTCGAATTTCAATCGTCGGTCGATTATTCGAAATGAGAATTAACTCGGCCTTTTCAAATAATTCACGTATATTTAGAATTTCAAATCGATTTATTTCAATGGTTAAATTATTCGACAACACCAATTGTGTTCTTTGTATAGTTTTCACACCAAACACATTCAACCATCAAACATCACATAAATCAAGCAAATTCAGTTTATTTCCATTCCATATCGCTTACGATATTTTATAACTATTTATCGCTATTTTTATTTATTTTAAAATAGCCATTTTATTCAAAACGACGCTTCGGGCCATAAGGCGGCCGTGGCGCTGTTTTTCTTCAGATTTGATTTACACATATCTGAAAATCTAACCGTTGGATCTTTACAAAATTTACATCATTAGAAAGGTCTTTTCAAAACGAATCCAACGGTTCCAGTTTCGGGAAAATCCGACGGTCGGATCTCCCGGTACAATCGTTTGAATTTTCGATTTCAAAATACGAACTGCAGCGTCGTTATTCGATTAAATATATAATTATATTTATATATATATAAATATAATCGCTTCTGGCGCTGTTTTTCTTCAGATTTGAATTAAACATTCCAGACAATCCAACCGTTGGATTTTTACAAGGTTGGTGCCGTTGGAAAGATTATTCCAAGGCGAACCCGACGGTTGAGGTTTCGGGAAAATCCAGTGGTCGGATTTCCCGTACTAGTCGTTTGAAATTACGGTTTCGAAATACGAACTGCACGGCTTCGTTTCGTTTTAATTTTATTTATATTTATATAGTTATATAAATATAGTTCATTCAACAATTCCAATATCGTTTTAACTTCAAAAATTTTTCTAACACCTTAAATTTTGAAAAAAATTTCGCCATAACCTCCCCTGCACCGGGAGCGTCGGGAAATCGCAAATAGCGTCCCGGTCCTTCTAATCTCAAAAAGAAAAAGAAGAAGCCAAGCGGCTAGCCAATAGGCTCAAAATCATCACCCAAACAAATCAGTAAATGTGTACTTATTTGTCGGGCACAAAATTTTATTCCTCTTCTCTAGCCCCTTCGCTATAACCTGTTCAATGAATATGCATGTACATATATATACAGTCCATATCATTTTTCATTTTCTATTCAACTTCATATTCGATTTCTATTTGGTTTAAGAACACCATTCATTCTAATGTTACATAAATAGGTGCAAATCATTTCATTAGCTAATTAATGAATATTTCAACTCATCTATGTTTATTTTGAACAAGTGGCTATTTTTAACACTTCATATTTTAACGATTTATGCATACAACAAAAATGTGATTTTTATTGTAAAACAACTCATTTCGAAACACTATTTTTTCTATATAGTTCATGTAGGTGATAAAATAGAATTTTTATCATAAAACAATTTATTTCAAAATATGAATACCATTCAACACATGAATTTCTAAACAACGAATGAATATCAATTCAACACATGAATGTTTTCAATAGTTTTTAGATATAGATAAAAATGTGATTTTTATTATCTAACAGTTTATTTCAAAATATGAATACCATTCAACACATGAATTTCTAAACAACGAATGAATATCAATTCAACACATGAATGTTTTCAATAGTTTTTAGATATAGATAAAAATGTGATTTTTATTATCTAACAGTTTATTTCAAAATATGAATACCATTCAACACATGAATTTCTAAACAACGAATGAATATCAATTCAACACATGAATGTTTTCAATAGTTTAAGCATATGAAAATAATTCAAACACACAAATATTATTCAAAATTTCGGCAGCATAACGGCAGGGTAGTTACACCGGCACCGTCCCTAGTACGGCTCCTCGCTCTACCTTAAAACCTCGCGGTTTTTGACAATGGGAAACATGCATCTAGTTCGCACGCAGGCGGCATGTATATATATTTATTCATTTCCACAAACTAATCCTAAGTGGTTTCAACCAAATATTTCACAACCACAAATGGGTATTTTTCAACCACAATCAACCAATAACAATCACAAACAATCCCAAACAATCATTCGCTATCAATTAAATTTCCACAACAATTTCAACCAATAAATATCGTCCATGGTTTGTGGACGAGGGGGCGTATATATATATATTTATATATAGCAATTCACTTTTACTTCACACATATATATATAAATTTTAAATCAGAAATCTCACCAATAGCTATCCAACTTCACGACACTTCCTTAACAGAAATCTTCGCCTTTTGTCGCTTTCGCCCGTATTCTCTACACATGTAAAAATAGAATTTTTACTATGCTATTCAATATATAAAAATCGAATTTTGACTTCGCTATTCAATATATAAAAATCTGATTTTTATTTTGACTTTCAACATATAAAAATATGATTTTTATTTCGACTTTCAACATATAAAAATACGGTTTTCACATTTGCAAGTTTAAATCTTTTTCTACCCATTTTAAAGCTTTTACCTTTAAAACTAAATCAGTTTTTATTTTTTTATAAAATTCAGTTTTTATACTAAAAAAAAAAAAATCAATTCAGTTTTATAATACTTTTAAAAATTTCAGTTTTTAATTCTTTAAAAATTTCAGTTTTTAATTCTTTTATAAAAAATCTGTTTTTAATTTTTTTATAAAAAATCTGTTTTTAATTTTCAGTTTTTAAACCTAATTTTATAAATTCAGTTTTTAAATTACGTTTAAATAAAATAAAAATAAAATAATAAAAATAAAGGAAATACTTACAGGGGGGGAAGAACTTCGCAGTTCGTCGGCGGCAGGGTTCGAACGGTGGTGGCAGCGTGGAGGTGCTTCGAGGGGCGGCTCGGGGTTGGAGGCGTCGCGAGCTTGGGTGGCGTCGCGATGGGATTCGACGGGAGGGCTCGAGGTCTGGCGGCTGCTTCGGGGTCTGGCGGCTCGGAGTTCTTCGTCGGTGATGTCTCGAGGGGGCGACGGCTACGGCGCTCGATCGATTTGGCTTTTAGGGTTTTTGCTTTTTTTTTTTTTTTTTATTCTGTTTTCTGATAACTGAAACGGGGGGGGGGGGGGCAGTGAAAAGAAAAAGGGGGGAAAGGGAATTAAAAGATATTTTTTTTTTTAATTATTATTTAATTATGCAAAAAGTTGACTTTTACACTCGACCTCGAAACGAGGCCCACCGCCTGCCGTCCATAGCGTTTCACCCCCATTCCGAACACAATGGGATATGTATCGCAAGCTGATTTGATCGTTACAATCAGTTTCCTTTTGAATTTTCATTTAAATCACTATATTGAATTTTAAACGCACATTTCAAATTACCGGGGTCACATACTAACTAGAAAAATTCCAGAAAAATATTTTCTAGCTTCGTCTTGACGATACGGTCCTAACAAAACTAGTTTCGTCGAATTCTGAGACCGTTTGAAAAAAAATGGCCAATTTCCATTCGATTAAAATCAACAGAAACTGGTCAAACGCGTTTTCTTTCGCCACGCTCACATGTTGATTCGAAAAATTATGAAATTTGAAACCTAACAATAACTTGACACTGCGGATCCAACAAAAGTGGTTTCGTCGAAATCCGAGGTCATTTGCAAAATGTCCATTTTTAAGGGCCTGAATTCCATAGCGACTATTCAGAATTTTCAATTGGACATATCTTTTGATTCCCGCTATCAAATTTCGATTGGTTAGATTCGTTAGAAGGATATCATCAATTAGATACTAATGTTCTTGGTCTCACTAAAATCCGGATTGTTTTGCACCCGGTATATTCAATTGAAGTTTGAAATCGAATTATCGAACTACCGCGCCATTTTCAATTCTATATATAATTATAATTAATTATATTCGTTTTCAAATGTCGATTCGAACTCAGTTTTCATCGCCATTATTTAAAATATTTATTTTAAATATTTAAAATCCATTATTTTAGCCAATTTAAAAATTTTAAATTGGTTCAGATTTTCTGGGTCGTTACACATGGCTAGTTGGGTTATACCCAAGCAGGGTATATTATCACCATCCAGAGGACTTCCATATTTTAACTTCTTAAATCTCTTTCACTGCTGTAGCTTTCGGAAACAGTAAATCGAGCTCAACCGTAGGAGTGATAATATATTCGTTACACTCAAGCTAAATGAGTGGACGGTCATGTGTGGCCGGGTTACAAGACTTTCTTGTTGAACCCAAGTGTATCCTCTCTAGAGTACTGTAATGGAGCGGATTTTCGACCCAGAAAATCAACATAAATACACTGTCAATTTTTCGAGCATCGAAAATACCAGGACATTAGTAGAAGAAATTAGAGGGTGAGATAGAAAGATAGAACTAATAGAATAGAAGAAGAAGAAGAACTCACTGAACAGAATCAGAGTAAACACGAATCTCACAGCGGAATAAAAATCTTTATTATATAACAAGTTTGAAATACAAATCAGAGTTTGTATATATACATACCATATCAGAGTATAATACATGGTATACATCACATCGGAAATAATCTCTAAATAACTAATAGTAGAGCCTCCTGCTTTTAGCTCCTCCAAGTGAATCTGCAAAGCCTGAAACACTTGACTGCCCGTATAAATTTGGGCACCCAAGAGTTTAGGGAAAACAAACAAAATAAACTCTGGGTCAGTCATGGGACTGGTGTGAGTAAATTACAACCATACTGTTTAACTTGGAAAATCCTTTTGAAACAAAAGGATAATAGTAAGACCAACCCAAACATAAACATGGACGGTTTTTACCTTACTATAACCCAAAATACTTTGATATCAAATACCAGTGATATTATGATAATGTCTAAACAAATAATCATTCAAGTAGCAGAACGCTTGCATCTCATGCTCCACATATATAATATAAAATCGTAAACCGCAGGGCGCTTATTGGAGATTGGATTTCAACAGACAAGGTATGGGAGCACCTTCTAAATAGTGTACTCTAGAGGGGATACACTCAGGGTTCAACAAGAACGTCTTGCAACCCAGCCATACATGACCGCTCACTCATTTAGCTTGAGTGTCGCGAATATATTGCCACCCCGGTTGTAGGCCATCCAACCGTCATCCGAAGATACAGAATCGAAAAGAAGTATAAATATGAATTTTCTCTAGATCGGTGACAATACACCCTGCTTGGGGATGACCCAACTAGCCATGCTGCCTAGCCCAACTTTTGTTACTTCCTGGTTGTGAGGCTAGAGGCTACGTCTATCTTCAGAACATCTGATCACCATTCACTTTGAATGTCACATCGTCAAATCCGTAATCACATATTGATTACACAAATGCACACTGGGTGTAGAATAAAGAGAAGTTACCTTCTCCCCACCAACTTGGTATATTCATACAAATCAACGGCGTGACCGTTGGAAATACTCTGTCAGACACTCGTCTATACAAGTTGTCCTGGGACTGGACAAACAGATAGCATCTTTTCTGGAACTGGACGACCCTTGCGTTTAACTCCGTCTTCAATTTTTACTTAAATAAAATTCGCAGCACTTATGACTATACGGAGTGGTTTTCGGATAATAAATCCAACCGGTCTCTCCGTATTGACACGATGGTCAAAACACTTCGATAGTCGGTTATTTAACTATCGAAGTAAAAACAAACATCCATTCACAAACACTGGCCCTTTTATTTAATACTAACTTTCTAGTTTCCCAGATTTCTATAAACTCTTCCTTACTTCCCTTCATTTCTACTCTATTAGTTCCTCGTTATAAATCGGTAAGTGAATAAATTTCTAAGTATCAACCCCGAAGGCCGAAACCAACATCAGATTGATGCCTCGAAAGTTACTCAACTCAACCAACGTACAACGGGTTCTAATTTCTTTAAAACTATATCCCCTTCCTTATCATGCTGAGTTTATCTTTTTTTAAAACATTATAACTTATCGACTTACTTTAAAACCGTTATATTTTAACTAATGCTGCTATCTTTTCCTTTATAACTAATGCAATACACTGCTATATTCTCTTTTATAACTACTGCAATACGTTGTTGTATTCTCTTTTATAGCTACTGCAATACGATGCTATATTCTTTTTTATAACTACTGCAATAAGCTGTTGTATTCTCTTTTATAGCTACTGCAATACGCTGCTATATTCTCTTTTATAACTACTGCAATACGTTGCCATATTCACATTTCATTTGATAAACTCTGTTTCTAAGTCAGGTTCTTATTAAATCAATATCAAGTTTATAACTAAATACTGATTACATATCCTATTATAATTTGTTGGTTTAAAACTAAATATTAACTAGCCTATCAGACTATAATTCCTAATAATGTTATTTAGGTTCATGTCGTATATATAAATACTATACAACAAACAGTACATACAAATATTGAGGAATCCGGTCGGATTCTTCCAACCGGTTTCCGCATCCACAGATGTCAGTCAACACAATTTACACTAACTCTATACTAGGGGATATTCAAATCGATGGGATCAGTGTCCAACTGATGGTGTGTACATATGTAACGGTATATAATATTCAACCAAATTACTGGTAATCTACCTAATCGACCATCACACAGCATTTAAACAACATTAAAATATCATTATAAAAATAGATCAGAGTGAGTGATTTTACTCACCTTCGCGCGTTAACCGTTAAATAACGATTTGCGTCAGTTCGGATAAATCCAGACGTTCAAATTGTTCTACCGCAGCTTCATAACATACATGCGTCCACTTGGTCCTCATGTGACAGACGGTTCGCCGATCTAAGTCCGTATGCTCAGCCTGCTCTAGATAACCAAACTCAACTGCCATTTCAAAGTACAACACTTAAAATATAACATAACTTTGAAATACAAATCAGTACTCGTATATACATACCATTTCAAAGTACAACACTTAACAACACAGCGGAATAATAATAGCTATAATCCTGAAGCCTCCTGCTCCAAGCTCTCCAAGTGTATCTGTAAAATCCCGACTACTTGACTGCCCGTACAAATTTAGGCACCCAAGAGTTTAGGGGAAACAAAACAAAATAAACTCCGGGTCAGTCATGGGACTGGTGTGAATAAAACTCCAACACTTGGTTAAATAAAGGATATCTTTCTGATATTATAATAATGTCTAAATACAAATAGATATCAATCTAGCAGAACGCTTGCATCTCACGTTCCACATTCATAGTATACAAATAAAACCGTGAGCGCTTATTGGAGATTGGATTCCAACAGACAAGGTATGGGAGCACCTTCCGATCAGTGTACTCTAGAGGAGATACACTAGGGTTCAACAAGAACGTCTTGCAACCCGGCCACACATGACCGTCCACTCATTTAGCTTGAGTGTAACGAATATATTATCACCGATGGTTGGGATCAGCAACCATCCTTCCCGATAAGGGACAACATTGAAATAGATTATAAAGAAGTACAATTGAATATTCTCTAGATGGTGATAATACACCCTGCTTGGGTATGGCCCAACTAGCCATGCTGCCTAGCCCAACTTCTGTTATTTCCCGGTGGTGAGGTTTGAGGTCACGTTTATCACTTTGATAGATTATTGCTTCAATTTCTTTGAATGCCACATCGTCATACCCGCCAAATCATTATCGATTTCTCAAGGCATCACGGGTATAAAAGCTAAGAGAAACGAATTTCTCCGCCACCAACGAAATACGTTTAAAGGGATCAACTTATATGATTCGTTAAGAATACTTTGTCAGACACTCGTCCATATACGTTGTCCTGGGACTGAACAAACCGAAGGCACTATTCAGTGAATCCATCCTACCTAGGCTTTTCACAATAGCCCTTGCACTTCACTCCGTCTTCAATTATCTTCAGCGTACTTGATTCAGAAAGCTTATGCTAATACGGAGTGGTTCTTCGGATAATAATCCAACCGGTCTCTCCATATTAACAACGTAAAAATGGTCAAAACTTTGATAGTCTGTGATTTAACTATCAAATGAAAACATGTCGGTGTACAAACAACGATCTTATTTCCAAATGGAAATTCGATCGATCAATCATCATATGTTCATATTTCCTTATTTCATATATTTAGAAAATATCTGTTATTAATCATTGGAAAACATTTCCATAGCTTATTTTCATATCACTATTATTTCGCAACTATCAGTCCTTAACTGTAACTAGTATGAGAACAATTCTCTAAGTATCAATCCGGAAGGTCGAAACCAACATCAGATCGTCACTTAGAAAACCGTTCAACTTACCCTCTCCAGTCAGTTTCTGAATTTGCTTAACTCTATTTCTTAAATTCTTATCATGAAAACATTTCATTTTCTATGTTTAGAAAACATATCTGACTATATTTGGAAAACGTTTCCAAAACTCATTTACGGATTTCCAATGAACGTTGTATAAAACATCGTTTCGCTTAATCCATTTATCGCTTATTCCTTAACTTTATTCCTAATCAACCTTTTAGATCGAACCACAACTATTCCTTTGTCAATTCTGAAGTTAATCAAGTTGGGGTATAATTACCTCTCAGACCTTAATTTAACAACGTCCTTTACTGTGAAATAGATGAAGCTCGTCACTCACTTTTTCCAATCATCTGTTTACGCAAATTCTCGGATTCAGGTTACGAATCCACTTCTTATATGACAACGTTTGATTATAACTATAACGTTATAATTCCTACCCCTAAAATATCTAACCTAAATTATAAATTTATTTCCTAACTCGAATAATTTAACAGACACCTAATTTCTAAATCAATAATTAAATCTTGATTTAAACCCTGGAAAGTAAATAGTACTTTCCCGAATTCGCTATAATCGAATTCGACGTATAACTCTCTTTCGAGTAATCTCTATTCGATTAACTCTCCCTTTTTAATAACTGATATTCGATAAACTCTATTTCGATTAACTCCTATCGAATAACTAATATTCGAATAACTCTTCTTGGTTGGCTCTATTTCATTAACTCTTATCGAATAACAAATATTCGATTTTCTTAAATGTGTCAATTCTTATCGAATAACTAACATCCGATTTAACTTAAATGGATTTACTCTTATCGAATAACTTATTCGATTAACTCAACTTGATTTTCTTAACTCGATTATCTCAACTCGATTACTTAACTCGATTACTTAACTCGATAAATCTTAACTCGATTACTTAACTCGATAACTTAACTTAACCGAAATCGATTAACTCAACTCTAATTGATTAACTTAATTTGATTTACTCCTTCGAATAACTAATTCGAATAACTTAATTGATTAACTCCTTTGAATAACTAATTCGATTTACTCTTCTCGAATAACTAAATTCGATTAACTCAAATTGAATAACTAATATTCAATTAACTCTTCGACTAACTCCTTTGGATTAACTAACTTCGAATAACTCCTTTGGATTAACTAACTTCGAATAACTCAATTAACTCTTCGACTAACTCCTTTGGATTAACTAACTTCGAATAACTCCTTTGGATTAACTAACTTCGAATAACTCCTTTGGATTAACTAACTTCGAATAACTCCTTTGGATTAACTAACTTCGAATAACTCCTTTGGATTAACTAACTTCGAATAACTCCTTTGGATTAACTAACTTTGAATAACTCCTTTGGATTAACTAACTTCGAATAACACCTTTGGATTAACTAACTTCAAATAACTCGTTTGGATTAACTAACTTCGAATAACCAATATTCGATAACTACTCTTCGAATAAATAATATTCGGTAACTCTTCTCAAATGAATAACATTTGATTTCTCCACTCGAATAAACTATATTCGATTACTCTTCCCTCGAATACACTATATTCGATAACTCTACTTCGAATAAGTGATATTCGGCAACTCTACTCGATTAACTCCACTTGGATAACTCTAATTGGTCAACTCTAACTGGTCAACTCTAACTGAGTAACTCTAACTGATCAACTCTAACTGGTCAACTTTAACTGGTCAACTCTAACTGTTTATCTTTAACTGGTAAACTTTAACTGGTTAACTCAAATGGTTTAACCTAACTGGTTAACTCAAATGGTTTAACCTAACTTGATTTACTTGTCTCGATTAACTGAACTAATCCACTTAGTTTAACTTAGTTAATTCACTTTGATTAACTCCAACCGATTTACTTATTTTAACTCAGCTAATTCACTTTGATTAACCCAACAAATTTACTTCGATTAACCAATTAGTTTAACTTGACTAATTCACTTAGTTTGACGCAACTAATTCACTTTGATTTACAAATTAGTTTATCTTAACTAAGTCACTTAGTTTGACGCAACTAATTCACTTTGATTTACCAATTAGTTTAACTTAACTAATTCACTTCGATTAACCGCTTAGTTTATCTTAACTAATTTACTTTGGTTAACTTAACCAATTACTTTGATTAACTCGACTAACTCGCTTTGGTTAACCTAACAAATTACTTTGTTTAACTCGACTAACTTGCTTTGGTTAACCTAACCAATTACTTTGTTTAACCCTTTTATCACACTCTGGTATTTCTTATGGTTTTTAACACATCACCTAACAACGATGAATATTTGTCCAAACACGCATAATCACAACGGATTATATACATCACATTATATGTCACAATATATAAATCACAGTAAAAATAACTGTTGAGGAATCCAGTTGGATTCCTCCAACCTGTTTCCCTGCACCACAGATGTTAGACAACACCAATATAATATTCTGATAAACAGAATCAACACATAACTATTTGACGGTTTATATATATATATACATATATATAAAATCTCTACTAACTGACTAGCAGTTCAATCAAACAGTCGACACACAGTCAAACAATAGATACTTAGCAGTTCTAAGAACACGATGTAAAAATAGAACTATTTAGAGTTGGTGTGTTTTACTCACATTTGACGATCATCGTCAATGACGATAACCATCGCTTGATTCAGACAATTTATTTTGCTATAAATTGTGACGGACTCCAATTGACTCGCGGTTAGTTCCATTGTGTAGTGTCCGTCCATACGATCCCGACGGATCTTGTTTCGTCAGATTCTGACATCGTACGAGCAAGTTACGTATTTTACAAGTTCGATACGTATTTAAAAAAATAAAAACTTGGTCTTAACATGGCAAATGGCCCTTACCTTTTCCTCCACCGGCCCACTACCCTTAACAGCCCATGTCCGCACCTTTAATACCGTCGGCCTTCAAACCCTTCTTCCCCAAATCCTAAACGCGACTACAGGAACCCAACCTCCCACGTTGACCTCACTTTGACTGTGCTTTGCGTCCACCTCGGCCACCATCTCCAAACGGAACCACCTCCATCTGCCTCAACGTCTAAATCCGCACCCTGCCACCCCCTTGTTGTCGAACTCGGTCACCGTCCTCTGCTCGCGAGCTACTGCTCTCGACGATGATGAGACCGACACCACTTCAAACGGAAAACCACCAAATGCTTAAGGGAGGCGCGGCTTTCACTAATAAATCCAAATCCGACCTCAGTTGTGCCAATCAATGCTTCAACGTCCTCGTTTACGCAACCCTAGCATCTCGCTGTCTCTTCGAGCTTCCCAAAAAATGAATCGTACCACGCAAAGCATACATCGCAGCGAAGAGGGATAGCTGAGGTTCTCATATATATTTGTAAATCAATTTATAGAATTTTGAATGATTTGTTTTGATTTTTCTTTTGGTGCAAACTTTTCTGTGTTCGGTGTAATTTGGGTTATATAGGTGCTGTATTGTGGTAGGTGGTGTTTGTGGTTGAGAACAAGGTCGTGTGGGCTGTTGTTGATCATAGAAAATTGGTGGGATATTTTTAAATTTGATTTTTATATTTTATTTTATTGATTAAATACTCATCTCCGGTCTTTAAAAATCCCGGCGACCACATACGATGCCCAAAAATCACCAAACTGGACATGTAGCTAGAGTTCGATATTACGGTCCCAACGAAAATGGTTTCGTCGAATTCCGACTCCGGATGTTCACACAGCGTATTTTTATCCGTCGTAATACTGACTATTTCTCACTCTAAAAATCCCCACGGTCACACAGTGACTTTAAAAATCACGAAACTTGGAATCTAACAACTATTTGACATTGTGGATCCAATAAAACTGGTTTCGTCGAATTCCGACTTCGTATGCAAAAGTGGCTATTTTTAACGCTCTAAATAGCCTATTTAAATATATAAATATATTTAAATATAATTAAATTAAATATTTAAAATTAATTATTATCGTCTGTATTCACAGTGTAATGCCGTACAGCTCTAGACTATTCCTGTATGTATTTCCAACTCGATATTACATCGTCAGAGTTATATCGACGGTCGATTTCTATTTAAATCCCTATTTAAATATAATTAAATCGTTATGGTCAGGGCGCTGCATTTCTGATAATTTGATTTGGACGCAACTCAAAATCCACACGACGAAATCCCGATCTCTCTCTTCTACTAGAAAGATATACTCCCCCAGCTCCACACGTTTCTTGTTTCACAGAAATCTGGCTTAAAACGAATCCTGTACATTCAGTTGAAGTTCGAATCGCCAAATAGCGAACTGCCGCGCCATTTCGAGCTCGATTATAATTATATTATAAATTATACGTTCAACTATCGTTTATTTAATATATTCGTTTTTTAAATAATTAAGTAACTTAATTATTATATCTTACAAAACGCGCCATTACAGACTTCCCCCCTTAAAATAATTTCGTCCTCGAAATTGCTAAGCTAGGAAAATGCTACCAACTTTACTAACTAGATTCAAATATCTTTTAGTTTACTTCTCAACTCTAGTTTCAACTGAACCATTAAATTTTCAATTAAATTATTAATTCATTCTGGCTAACTGAATTTCCATAAATCATGAGAATGTTCTAACGCCTGGAATTTTCGAAAAATTTCGCCATAACCTCCTTTGTATTGGTCAATATGACAAACCACCCCTCGCCTCTCTAGGCCTCCTCCAATCCAAAAAGAAATCAAAATAGCCAAGCGGCTTGCCAATTCGGCTCATAAAATCCAAACTCATATATGATATAAACTTGTACCTTTTTGTCGTGCATTTAACTCTATCCCTTTCATCTGCTACCACGTCAACATATACTAATGTTATCCATTCCAACTGATCTCCAATCAGTTCATATCCTCAAATCCAAATCGAATTTCATTCGAACTCTAATATCAAATTCCAAATTATTGACTTATCAATTTGGTTCCATTCTAGATTATCTCTAATCCCAATTCAATTTTATTTAACTCGGTTCAAGTTAAATTTCAATTTATTTTTACCATCTCATTTTATTTAACTTCATTAGTTAAATTTTAATTCCAGAACTTAAGTTCCTGGGTTTCTTTCAAATCAATTTGAAATCATAATGCCAATTCAAAACCCTTGAATTTCTAAACAACTTGTTTTCTCAAAACAATTCAAAAACAAAACATTTGGTAGTAATCCGTCACTTAGAACTCGAAAATGAACACTGATGATGTCTAGATTCATCATCAGAATCTATTTTCCAGCTATCGAAGTGAGTTCAATACTATATCATTTTCAATTTGAAAAACATTTTCAAAATCTCCCAAGAACTTAAAATTTCCTTATTTTAAATTCCAAATCTGATTTAAATTCATATTTAATTCAAACTATTTCATATATTACATACATATGAATTCTGATTGGTCATTTATAACCATTTCACCCTTTTATAATCTTATTCGATTATAATAACAACCAACACAATCAATATACTATAATAATTTCAAGATATATATTTCTTCTATAAACAAATATATTTTGGGAAAAATTATTTCATTTACCCTCTTTCAAAACATACCATGACGGTTCATCGTATTTGAGTGTTTAGTAACCCTTATCGATACAGTGGATCAACTGATCGACCAGAATTCATAAGCCACTCAACCAATGAGTCTTCATAATATAAAACCATTTTATATTGAATAACAATTACGCGCTCATATATATACACTCAAACTCAATCTAGGATATTACTAATCCCATCTCTATCGAGTTATGCCACAGAGCCAAGGTAATCACTTAACTTAAGCTCTGATACCAACTGTAACGGCTGGAAATTTTCGAATCCTCGAGAGTCGAAAATTCCGAGACGTTAGTGAAAGAAAGTAGAGGGTGAGGAAGAAAAGATAGAACTAATAGAATAGAAGAAGAAGAAGAACTTACATCATCAGAGTAAACACAAATCTCACAGCGGAACAAATAAAATATAACATAACTTTGAAATACAAATCAGTACTCGTATATACATACCATTTCAAAGTACAACACTTAACAACACAGCGGAATAATAATAGCTATAATCCTGAAGCCTCCTGCTCCAAGCTCTCCAAGTGTATCTGTAAAATCCCGACTACTTGACTGCCCGTACAAATTTAGGCACCCAAGAGTTTAGGGGAAACAAAACAAAATAAACTCCGGGTCAGTCATGGGACTGGTGTGAATAAAACTCCAACACTTGGTTAAATAAAGGATATCTTTCTGATATTATAATAATGTCTAAATACAAATAGATATCAATCTAGCAGAACGCTTGCATCTCACGTTCCACATTCATAGTATACAAATAAAACCGTGAGCGCTTATTGGAGATTGGATTCCAACAGACAAGGTATGGGAGCACCTTCCGATCAGTGTACTCTAGAGGAGATACACTAGGGTTCAACAAGAACGTCTTGCAACCCGGCCACACATGACCGTCCACTCATTTAGCTTGAGTGTAACGAATATATTATCACCGATGGTTGGGATCAGCAACCATCCTTCCCGATAAGGGACAGCATCTAAATAGATTATAAAGAAGTACAATTGAATATTCTCTAGATGGTGATAATACACCTTGCTTGGGTATGGCCCAACTAGCCATGCTGCCTAGCCCAACTTCTGTTATTTCCCGGTGGTGAGGTTTGAGGTCACGTTTATCACTTTGACAGATTATTGCTTCAATTTCTTTGAATGCCACATCGTCATACCCGCCAAATCATTATCGATTTCTCAAGGCATCACGGGTATAAAAGCTAAGAGAAACGAATTTCTCCGCCACCAACGAAATACGTTTAAAGGGATCAACTTATATGATTCGTTAAGAATACTTTGTCAGACACTCGTCCATATACGTTGTCCTGGGACTGAACAAACCGAAGGCACTATTCAGTGAATCCATCCTACCTAGGCTTTTCACAATAGCCCTTGCACTTCACTCCGTCTTCAATTATCTTCAGCGTACTTGATTCAGAACGCTTATGCTAATACGGAGTGGTTCTTCGGATAATAATCCAACCGGTCTCTCCATATTAACAACGTAAAAATGGTCAAAACTTTGATAGTCTGTGATTTAACTATCAAATGAAAACATGTCGGTGTACAAACAACGATCTTATTTCCAAATGGAAATTCGATCGATCAATCATCATATGTTCATATTTCCTTATTTCATATATTTAGAAAATATCTGTTATTAATCATTGGAAAACATTTCCATAGCTTATTTTCACATCACTATTATTTCGCAACTATCAGTCCCTAACTGTAACTAGTATGAGAACAATTCTCTAAGTATCAATCCGGAAGGTCGAAACCAACATCAGATCGTCACTTAGAAAACCGTTCAACTTACCCTCTCCAGTCAGTTTCTGAATTTGCTTAACTCTATTTCTTAAATTCTTATCATGAAAACATTTCATTTTCTATGTTTAGAAAACATATCTGACTATATTTGGAAAACGTTTCCAAAACTCATTTACGGATTTCCAATGAACGTTGTATAAAACATCGTTTCGCTTAATCCATTTATCGCTTATTCCTTAACTTTATTCCTAATCAACCTTTTAGATCGAACCACAACTATTCCTTTGTCAATTCTGAAGTTAATCAAGTTGGGGTATAATTACCTCTCAGACCTTAATTTAACAACGTCCTTTACTGTGAAATAGATGAAGCTCGTCACTCACTTTTTCCAATCATCTGTTTACGCAAATTCTCGGATTCAGGTTACGAATCCACTTCTTATATGACAACGTTTGATTATAACTATAACGTTATAATTCCTACCCCTAAAATATCTAACCTAAATTATAAATTTATTTCCTAACTCGAATAATTTAACAGACACCTAATTTCTAAATCAATAACTAAATCTTGATTTAAACCCTGGAAAGTAAATAGCACTTTCCCGAATTCGCTATAATCGAATTCGACGTATAACTCTCTTTCGAGTAATCTCTATTCGATTAACTCTCCCTTTTTAATAACTGATATTCGATAAACTCTATTTCGGTTAACTCCTATCGAATAACTAATATTCGAATAACTCTTCTTGGTTGGCTCTATTTCATTAACTCTTATCGAATAACAAATATTCGATTTTCTTAAATGTGTTAATTCTTATCGAATAACTAACATCCGATTTAACTTAAATGGATTTACTCTTATCGAATAACTTATTCGATTAACTCAACTTGATTTTCTTAACTCGATTATCTCAACTCGATTACTTAACTCGATTACTTAACTCGATAAATCTTAACTCGATTACTTAACTCGATAACTTAACTTAACCGAAATCGATTAACTCAACTCTAATTGATTAATTTAATTTGATTTACTCCTTCGAATAACTAATTCGAATAACTTAATTGATTAACTCCTTTGAATAACTAATTCGATTTACTCTTCTCGAATAACTAAATTCGATTAACTCAAATTGAATAACTAATATTCAATTAACTCTTCGACTAACTCCTTTGGATTAACTAACTTCGAATAACTCCTTTGGATTAACTAACTTCGAATAACTCAATTAACTCTTCGACTAACTCCTTTGGATTAACTAACTTCGAATAACTCCTTTGGATTAACTAACTTCGAATAACTCCTTTGGATTAACTAACTTCGAATAACTCCTTTGGATTAACTAACTTCGAATAACTCCTTTGGATTAACTAACTTCGAATAACTCCTTTGGATTAACTAACTTCGAATAACTCCTTTGGATTAACTAACTTCGAATAACTCCTTTGGATTAACTAACTTCAAATAACTCCTTTGGATTAACTAACTTCAAATAACCAATATTCGATAACTACTCTTCGAATAAATAATATTCGGTAACTCTTCTCAAATGAATAACATTTGATTTCTCCACTCGAATAAACTATATTCGATTACTCTTCCCTCGAATACACTATATTCGATAACTCTACTTCGAATAAGTGATATTCGGCAACTCTACTCGATTAACTCCACTTGGATAACTCTAACTGGTCAACTCTAACTGGTCAACTCTAACTGAGTAACTCTAACTGATCAACTCTAACTGGTCAACTTTAACTGGTCAACTTTAACTGGTCAACTCTAATTGTTTATCTTTAACTGGTTAACTTTAACTGGTTAACTCAAATGGTTTAACCTAACTGGTTAACTCAAATGGTTTAACCTAACTTGATTTACTTGTCTCGATTAACTGAACTAATCCACTTAGTTTAACTTAGTTAATTCACTTTGATTAACTCTAACCGATTTACTTATTTTAACTCAGCTAATTCACTTTGATTAACCCAACAAATTTACTTCGATTAACCAATTAGTTTAACTTGACTAATTCACTTAGTTTGACGCAACTAATTCACTTTGATTTACAAATTAGTTTATCTTAACTAAGTCACTTAGTTTGACGCAACTAATTCACTTTGATTTACCAATTAGTTTAACTTAACTAATTCACTTCGATTAACCGCTTAGTTTATCTTAACTAATTTACTTTGGTTAACTTAACCAATTACTTTGATTAACTCGACTAACTCGCTTTGGTTAACCTAACAAATTACTTTGTTTAACTCGACTAACTTGCTTTGGTTAACCTAACCAATTACTTTGTTTAACCCTTTTATCACACTCTGGTATTTCTTATGGTTTTTAACACATCACCTAACAACGATGAATATTTGTCCAAACACGCATAATCACAACGGATTATATACATCACATTATATGTCACAATATATAAATCACAGTAAAAATAACTGTTGAGGAATCCAGTTGGATTCCTCCAACCTGTTTCCCTGCACCACAGATGTTAGACAACACCAATATAATATTCTGATAAACAGTATCAACACATAACTATTTGACGGTTTTTATATATATATATACATATATATAAAATCTCTACTAACTGACTAGCAGTTCAATCAAACAGTCAACACACAGTCAAACAACAGATACTTAGCAGTTCTAAGAACACGATGTAAAAATAGAACTATTTAGAGTTGGTGTGTTTTACTCACATTTGACGATCATCGTCAATGAAGATAACCATCGCTTGATTCAGACAATTTATTTTGCTATAAATTGTGACGGACTCCAATTGACTCGCGGTCAGTTCCATTGTGTAGTGTCCGTCCATACGATCCCGACGGATCTTGTTTCGTCAGATTCTGACATCGTACGAGCAAGTTACGTATTTTACAAGTTCGATACGTATTTAAAAAAAATAAAAACTTGGTCTTAACATGGCAAATGGGCCTTACCTTTTCCTCCACCGGCCCACTACCCTTAACAGCCCATGTCCGCACCTTTAATACCGTCGGCCTTCAAACCCTTCTTCCCCAAATCCTAAACGCGACTACAGGAACCCAACCTCCCTCGTTGACCTCACTTTGACCGTGCTTTGCGTCCACCTCGGCCACCATCTCCAAACGGAACCACCTCCATCTGCCTCAACGTCTAAATCCGCACCCTGCCACCCCCTTGTTGTCGAACTCGGTCACCGTCCTCTGCTCGCGAGCTACTGCTCTCGACGATGATGAGACCGACACCACTTCAAACGGAAAACCACCAAATGCTTAAGGGAGGCACGGCTTTCACTGATAAATCCAAATCCGACCTCAGTTGTGCCAATCAATGCTTCAACGTCCTCGTTTACGCAACCCTAGCATCTCGCTGTCTCTTCGAGCTTCCCAAAAAATGAATCGTACCACGCAAAGCATACATCGCAGCGAAGAGGGATAGCTGAGGTTCTCATATATATTTGTAAATCAATTTATAGAATTTTGAATGATTTGTTTTGATTTTTCTTTTGGTGCAAACTTTTCTGTGTTCTGTGTAATTTGGGTTATATAGGTGATGTATTGTGGTAGGTGGTGTTTGTGGTTGAGAACAAGGTCGCGTGGGCTGTTGTTGATCATAGAAAATTGGTGGGATATTTTTTAATTTGATTTTTATATTTTATTTTATCGATTAAATACTCATCTCCGGTCTTTAAAAATCCCGGCGACCACATACGATGCCCAAAAATCACCAAACTGGACATGTAGCTAAAGTTCGATATTACGGTCCCAACGATAATGGTTTCGTCGAATTCCGACTCCGGATGTTCACACAACGTATTTTTATCCGTCGTAATACTGATTATTTCTCACTCTAAAAATCCCCACGATCACAAAGTGACTTTAAAAATCACGAAACTTGGAATCTAATAACTATTTGACATTGTGGATCCAATAAAACTGGTTTCGTCGAATTCCGACTTCGTATGCAAAAGTGGCTATTTTTAACGCTCTAAATAGCCTATTTAAATATATAAATATATTTAAATATAATTAAATTAAATATTTAAAATTAATTATTATCGTCTGTATTCACAGTGTAATGCCGTACAGCTCTAGACTATTCCTGTATGTATTTCCAACTCGATATTACATCGTCAGAGTTATATCGACGGTCGATTTCTATTTAAATCCCTATTTAAATATAATTAAATCGTTATGGTCAGGGCGCTGCATTTCTGATAATTTGATTTGGACGCAACTCAAAATCCACACGACGAAATCCCGATCTCTCTCTTCTACTAGAAAGATATACTCCCCCAGCTCCACACGTTTCTTGTTTCACAGAAATCTGGCTTAAAACGAATCCTGTACATTCAGTTGAAGTTCGAATCGCCAAATAGCGAACTGCCGCGCCATTTCGAGCTCGATTATAATTATATTATAAATTATATGTTCAACTATCGTTTATTTAATATATTCGTTTTTTAAATAATTAAATAACTTAATTATTATACCTTACAAAACGCGCCATTACAGTTCGCCGATCTAAGTCCGTATGCTCAGCCTGCTCTAGATAACCAAACTCAACTGTCCATTTTCACTTTGTCGGTCATTCACTCCCGCTTCTTATCACGGTGAATACCCATGCATGTCGACCATTTCTTCACTGTTCATTTGTACAGCGGCATCTTCCAAGAATGGAGACACATGCTCCGGTAAACGTTCCATTTCCTCATGCTTCTCAGTGTCATAACCTTCGCTACACAGCATTTGCCCCAAAATGACTCGCGTCCTCGCTCCTGTTTTCGAACACTGTATGGAATTCTCCGTACTAAACATATACATCCTCCTCATCACATCATCGAGACACAACTACAATTTCCCACGTTGGTTGCTTCTAGTTTGGACGTCAAGCTTGTATTACCATCCACTCAAACATTCACGTTCCCTTAATACTCCACTTCAGACCACGTGAACCCATGCACCATCGCACTCCCAGTCTCCGACGTCATCACCGAAACACTCCCACTCACACGTGCACTTCGCTAATTTCCAATGCATGCTCCAGTATTACTTCAGCCATTTCGAACCCCATCACGTGGCCTTCCTTCCACTTACACTTTCCATCCGAACACCCTAAGAAATCACCGCGACCCACCAACAAGGTCAGCTTGCACCTCCATTTTCTTCTATTTTATTTTGTTGGTTCGAGCTTTTCATCAAATGGACGATGATAGCATTTGTTTATATAGGCGAGTGTGGGTTCCTTCGCCAGTAAGGATTAGGGTAAGGCCGATAGCCTCTAGGGTAGGTACTGTTTGCTTGCGTGAAACATGCAAATGACTTGAGCATGTCTGTAGGGTAATGGGTCTGCACTAGTCTAACTTAGGATAGGTTGTAGTTACACAGTACACACATAACATATATATGTTTCCATACCTTTTTGTTAAGTAAAAGTAAGCAGCTTCATAGGAAGGGACGTGAGGTAGGCTATAGGGTATGGTGACAAGTTGGTTTCACTGTGCAATGAAAAAGAAAGTGTACGAGGCTTCATTGCCAAGTAATGGGAAAAATATAGGTTATAGGGTAAATGTACCGTGTTCCGTAAAGATTCATGTTCATGTCCGAGGCGTTACGCACTGAAATGAGGATACGGTCGTAACGAGCGATGTGCCACGATCCCAAAAATATAATAATACCGGTAGATTGACTCATTCTGTGAAATCCCGAAATACCGATACAGGGTACACAATACTCCAAATAAAAAGTTGCGTATTAAATTAATTAAAAATTACATTAAAATTCTAAAAATTAAATTATCGCTGCGCCTCAAAAGAACCTTGTCCCGATTTGCAACCGATATCAAGTTATATTCAAATAACTGTTACGGTCGATATACGATTTTACAGCGACTTTCTGAATATTTGATTTGGACATATCTTGCAATATATTCGACGAAATCTTGGTTTTTCACTTCTGTTAGAAAGATACAGTTCAACAGATTCCAACGTTTCTCATTTCGAAGAAATCCGATTCAAAACGAGTCTAGTACACTCAGTTGAAGTTTAGAACGTTAAATTACGAACTGCTGCGATATTACGGGCTCGATTATATTTAATATATATTTTTATACGTTCAACTTCGTTTTAATTAAAATATAAATCCACTTATATTCTGAATTCAATATTTAAATTGATTTAAATATTCAAATATAAACCGACAAAAATGCGGGACGTTACAGTCTTTCCCCCTTAAAATAATTTCGTCCTCGAAATTGCTAAGATAAGGAAAATGCTACAATCTCTGTTATACACAGGTTAAAATTCTTTTTGGTTTACTTCATAATTTCAGTTTCATCTGAACTGATTAATTCCAATTAAAACATTAATTTCTTCTTATTACCGAATATTTTCAAAAATTCTGAAAATATCCTAACAGCTTAAATTTTCAAAGAATGTCGCCAGCATCTCCTCTGCACGGCTCACTCGGTATTACAATAACTCGGCTCTCTGGGACTTCTCCAACTCAAAAGAAAATCAACAACCAAGCGGCTTGTCAACAGACTCATAAAACTCATGCTCATATATAAGCATGTACCTTTTGTTGGGCATTTAACTCTGCCACTTCCATTTGCTGTCCAATCAGTATCTACCCATGCATTCCAATGTTGATCTCCAATCAACTTATCATCAACTCCAATTATTCGCTTATAGACAAGCCCAAATCCATTTCAAAATTAAAGTTCCATTCTCGATTCCAACCCCTTACCCCCAATCCAATTCCATTCCAGATTATTTCTCGTCCCATCCAATTTTATTTCCATATTATTTTTCAACCAATTCAATTTCCACTTGGCTGGTTTCGGTTAAATTCCTTTTTGCTTTCTCAATCTTTATTTAACCTATATTAGTTAAATTTTGAATTATTTATTTACCCTTACCAGTTTAATTTATTTAAATTTCAGAATTTAAATCCTTGGGTTTTTATTTCCAATCAGTTGAAATCATATATACATAACATTTCAAAACATTTGAATTTCTGACACTTGTTTCTCAAAACAATACAAAACAAAATCTTTGGTAGTAATCCGTCACTTACCAACTCGAAAATGAACACCGATAATGTCCGGATCACCATCGGAATTTATTTTCCATCCAACGAAGTGAGTTCAATACTGTATTATTTTCAAAACTCATTTTTAAACACTTTATTTTGAAATTTCATCAAAATGCTTGGAAAAACATTTTTGAATTCACCCAGGATCTTAAAATTCCATATATTTAATTCAAATTCAATTTCAACTCTTTTCCAAGTTCCCACAGTTTTAATTCCAATTTTGGTTTTAAATTCATATTTCATTCATCTGGTTTTAGATATTATACTCATATAATATTACGATTGGTTATTTATATAACCAATTCAATTATAAATCTTATTTGATCATAATAATGATTAACACTATAACAATCTCAAGATATATACTCTTTTTTATATCAAAATATAACTCGGGTAAAATTATTTCATTTACCCTCTTTTAAAAATATACTGTGTCAAATTATTCTGTTCGAGGGTTTAGAAACACCTATCGATCCAGTTTGCATTACTGTTTCGACCAGAATTCATAAACCACTCGACTGACCAGTCAACACAATATAAAACAGTTCTTAGATTAATTTACAAATACGCGCTCATATATATACACTCAACTCAATCTAGAGTATCACTGACTCCATCTCTATTGAGTTACGCCACAGAGCCAAGGTAATCACTTAACCTTCAGCTCTGATACCAACTGTAATGGAGCGGATTTTCGACCCAGAAAATCAACATAAATACACTGTCAATTTTTCGAGCATCGAAAATACCAGGACATTAGTAGAAGAAATTAGAGGGTGAGATAGAAAGATAGAAATAATAGAATAGAAGAAGAAGAAGAACTCACTGAACAGAATCAGAGTAAACACGAATCTCACAGCGGAATAAAAATCTTTATTATATAACAAGTTTGAAATACAAATCAGAGTTTGTATATATACATACCATATCAGAGTATAATACATGGTATACATCACAGCGGAAATAATCTCTAAATAACTAATAGTAGAGCCTCCTGCTTTTAGCTCCTCCAAGTGAATCTGCAAAGCCTGAAACACTTGACTGCCCGTATAAATTTGGGCACCCAAGAGTTTAGGGAAAACAAACAAAATAAACTCTGGGTCAGTCATGGGACTGGTGTGAGTAAATTACAACCATACTGTTTAACTTTGAAAATCCTTTTGAAACAAAAGGATAACAGTAAGACCAACCCAAACATAAACATGGACGGTTTTTACCTTACTATAACCCAAAATACTTTGATATCAAATACCAGTGATATTATGATAATGTCTAAACAAATAATCATTCAAGTAGCAGAACGCTTGCATCTCACGCTCCACATATATAATATAAAATCATAAACCGCAGGGCACTTATTGGAGATTGGATTTCAACAGACAAGGTATGGGAGCACCTTCTGAATAGTGTACTCTACAGGGGATACACTCAGGGTTCAACAAGAACGTCTTGCAACCCGGCCATACATGACCGCTCACTCATTTAGCTTGAGTGTCGCGAATATATTGCCACCCCGGTTGTAGGCCATCCAACCGTCATCCGAAGATACAGAATCGAAAAGAAGTATAAATATGAATTTTCTCTAGATCGGTGACAATACACCCTGCTTGGGGATGACCCAACTAGCCATGCTGCCTAGCCCAACTTTTGTTACTTCCTGGTTGTGAGGCTAGAGGCTACGTCTATCTTCAGAACATCTGATCACCATTCACTTTGAATGTCACATCGTTAAATCCGTAATCACATATTGATTACACAAATGCACACTGGGTGTAGAATAAAGAGAAGTTACCTTCTCCCCACCAACTTGGTATATTCATACAAATCAAGGGCATGACCGTTGGAAATACTCTGTCAGACACTCGTCTATACAAGTTGTCCTGGGACTGGACAAACAGATAGCATATTTTCTGGAACTGGACGACCCTTGCGTTTAACTCCGTCTTCAATTTTTACTTAAATAAAATTCGCAGCGCTTATGACTATACGGAGTGGTTTTCGGATAATAAATCCAACCGGTCTCTCCGTATTGACACGATGGTCAAAACACTTCGATAGTCGGTTATTTAACTATCGAAGTAAAAACAAACATCCATTCACAAACACTGGCCCTTTTATTTAATACTAACTTTCTAGTTTCCCATATTTCTATAAACTCTTCCTTACTTCCCTTCATTTCTACTCTATTAGTTCCTCGTTATAAATCGGTAAGTGAATAAATTTCTAAGTATCAACCCCGAAGGCCGAAACCAACATCAGATTGATGCCTCGAAAGTTACTCAACTCAACCAACGTACAACGGGTTCTAATTTCTTTAAAACTATATCCCCTTCCTTATCATGCTCAGTATATCTTTTTTTAAAACATTATAACTTATCGACTTACTTTAAAACCGTTATATTTTAACTAATGCTGCTATCTTTTCCTTTATAACTAATGCAATACACTGCTATATTCTCTTTTATAACTACTGCAATACGTTGTTGTATTCTCTTTTATAGCTACTGCAATACGCTGCTATATTCTTTTTTATAACTACTGCAATACGCTGTTGTATTCTCTTTTATAGCTACTGCAATACGCTGCTATATTCTCTTTTATAACTACTGCAATACGTTGCCATATTCACATTTCATTTGATAAACTCTGTTTCTAAGTCAGGTTCTTATTAAATCAATATCAAGTTTATAACTAAATACTGATTACATATCCTATTATAATTTGTTGGTTTAAAACTAAATATTAACTAGCCTATCAGACTATAATTCCTAATAATGTTATTTAGGTTCATGTCGTATATATAAATACTATACAACAAACAGTACATACAAATATTGAGGAATCCGGTCGGATTCTTCCAACCGGTTTCCGCATCCACAGATGTCAGTCAACACAATTTACACTAACTCTATACTAGGGGATATTCAAATCGATGGGATCAGTGTCCAACTGATGGTGTGTACATATGTAACGGTATATAATATTCAACCAAATTACTGGTAATCTACCTAATCGACCATCACACAGCATTTAAACAACATTAAAATATCATTATAAAAATAGATCAGAGTGAGTGATTTTACTCACCTTCGCGCGTTAACCGTTAAATAACGATTTGCGTCAGTTCGGATAAATCCAGACGTTCAAATTGTTCTACCGCAGCTTCATAACATACATGCGTCCACTTGGTCCTCATGTGACAGACGGTTCGCCGATCTAAGTCGGTATGCTCAGCCTGCTCTAGATAACCAAACTCAACTGCCCATTTTCACTTTGTCGGTCATTCACTCCTGCTTCTTATCACGGTGAATACCCATGCATGTCGACCATTTCTTCACCGTTCATTTGTACAGCGGCATCTTCCAAGAATGGAGACACATGCTCCGGTAAACGTTCCATTTCCTCATGCTTCTCAGTGTCATAACCTTCGCTACACAGCATTTGCCCCAAAACGACTCGCGTCCTCGCTCCTGTTTTCGAACACTGTATGGAATTCCCCGTACTAAACATATACATCCTCCTCATCACATCATCGAGACACCACTACAATTTCCCACGTTGGTTGCTTCTAGTTTGACGTCAAGCTTGTATTACCATCCACTCAAACATTCACGTTCCCTTAATACTCCACTTCAGACCACGTGAACCCATGCACCATCGCACTCCCAGTCTCCGACGTCATCACCGAAACACTCCCACTCACACATGCACTTCGCTAATTTCCAATGCGTGCTCCAGTATTACTTCAGCCATTTCGAACCCCATCACGTGGCCTTCCTTCCACTTACACTTTCCATCCGAACACCCTAAGAAATCACCGCGACCCACCAGCAAGGTCAGCTTGCACCTCCATTTTCTTCTATTTTATTTTGTTGGTTCGAGCTTTTCATCAAATGGACGATGATAGCATTTGTTTATATAGGCGAGTGTGGGTTCCTTCGCCAGTAAGGATTAGGGTAAGGCCGATAGCCTCTAGGGTAGGTACTGTTTGCTTGCGTGAAACATGCAAATGACTTGAGCATGTCTGTAGGGTAATGGGTCTGCACTAGTCTAACTTAGGATAGGTTGTAGTTACACAGTACACACATAACATATATATGTTTCCATACCTTTTTGTTAAGTAAAAGTAAGCAGCTTCATAGGAAGGGACGTGAGGTAGGCTATAGGGTATGGTGACAAGTTGGTTTCACTATGCAATGAAAAAGAAAGTGTACGAGGCTTCATTGCCAAGTAATGGGAAAAATATAGGTTATAGGGTAAATGTACCGTGTTCCGTAAAGATTCATGTTCATGTCTGAGGCGTTACGCACTGAAATGAGGATACGGTCGTAACGAGCGATGTGCCACGATCCCAAAAATATAATAATACTGGTAGATTGACTCATTCTGTGAAATCCCGAAATACCGATACAGGGTACACAATACTCCAAATAAAAAGTTGCATATTAAATTAATTAAAAATTACAGTAAAATTCTAAAAATTAAATTATCACTGCGCCTCAAAAGAACCTTGTCCCGATTTGCAACCGATATCAAGTTATATTCAAATAACTGTTACGGTCGATATACGATTTTACATCGACTTTCTGAATATTTGATTTGGACATATCTTGCAATATATTCGACGAAATCTTGGTTTTTCACTTCTGTTAGAAAGATACAGTTCAACAGATTCCAACGTTTCTCGTTTCGAAGAAATCCGATTCAAAACGAGTCTAGTACACTCAGTTGAAGTTTAGAACGTTAAATTACGAACTGCTGCGATATTACGGGCTCGATTATATTTAATATATATTTTTATACGTTCAACTTCGTTTTAATTAAAACAAAAATCCACTTATATTCTGAATTCAATATTTAAACTGATTTAAATATTCAAATATAAACCGACAAAAATGCGGGACGTTACAAGTACACTGATCGGTAGTTGCTCCCATACCATGTCTGTTGGAATCCAATCTCCAATAAGCGCTCTACGATTTTAGATTGTATACTATATACATGAACGTGAGATGCAAGCGTTTCACTAGATACCTATTTATTTGATGCAAACTATCGTAATATCAAACGTTTTGATATAAAATACTTGGGTTATTATCCATATATTAGTTATGGATTGATCTACGATTTCTAAAGTAATAAATCAGTCAATATGGAAAACCCTATTCCTTGTTTTCCTGTTTACAATCTATTTAACTGTGTTTACTCAGACCAGTCCCCTGACTGACCCAGAGTTTATTTTTTTGTGATTCCTAAACTCTTGGGTACTCATAACACTTGTTATGAGTAGACAAGTGATTTAGGTAGGCAAGTGGAACCTGATGAAGTACAAATTCAAGTCCCTAGTAGCATATCAATTTTAAGTACCCAGTTTAAGTATCTATGTTGTTATAGTATGATAATGTATAATTATGTTGTTGTACTATGGTGATGATGTATTATGATGTGTACTATGATGTATCAGACTCTATGATGTAATATATTATGTATTTGTGAAATTTCGCTGTGAAATTCTAATGTTTTTCTTATTCATCTATTCTACTAGTTCTATCTTTTCTATCTCATCTTCTAAATTCTTTCAATAATGAAATGACTTTCGAGGCATCGAAAATCGCGCCGTTACAGGACCAAGATTAGGAGGGAAGCTTGTGTCAAGTGGGTGGACCATTTTCAACGTGTAACCTATTTTAGTATCTATATGAGCTCAAACTAGGTTGAGGACAGAGATACGCTTACTGGGGTTGATTGTAAGAGGTTAATAAAGAGTTAGAGATGGCAGTGCAAGTCCAACGGAGTATGTGCGTGCGTGGGTCTGGGCTGGTAGGTAAGACGCTGTTGCATCGTGTAGGTATAAGCTGTGCATTTCAATAGTATTGGGCTTGCCACCTTAGGGAGTGATACACCCTATTATGGGACCAACACAGGTATCTACGAGGTTAGGGAACCGATTGAATGGGGAGGGTAGTGGGTACAACTACTGGTGGTAGGAGCAAGTGGGCACCTACGAGAGTAGCTAGGAGTACACAAAGCTACCATTATTATGATTTGTAGGGAGCGATCATCTTTTAGTATGTAACTAGTATGTGGTACGGTGCAGAGCATATCTTATAGTGGCTAGGAGCGCAGTCGATGTTCTGTCTTGCTTACCTTGTTTACCTTGTCATATCTGCTTATGTTACAGTCATCTCTTATATCCAGTTCATGTTCTTATCCTGTTACTTTACTGATTATATTGTTAAAGCCACTAGACTCGCCAGACTTATGTCTGACCCTTTTTGTTTCGCCTCTTTTCTTTCTTTTACCCCCTAGGTCCTCAGGGTGGGATTAGTGAAGCTTGACTCGGATCTCTTTCTTCTTAAAGTGCTTGGAAGTGTTGAAAGTAATGCTCAGCTTTATCTCTTTTTCATTATGGCTATTTGGAGTGGGATTATGGTTTTGCTTTTTATGTACTCTGATAATAATTTTGTTCAAGATGGATATTTGTGTACTTGGCTTTAGTATGTGTTTTTGATGTTGTAACCAAACATTTTTTGCTTTTCCGCTGCAATGAATAAATTTTGAATTTTTAAGTACCATTTTATATATTTGTCTTGTGATGTTCTGTTTATACTCTTATAACGCTCCATGAAAGTTAATACATTCCCTTAGTGAGTTACATTAATGGACGTGGAGTGTTACACGTGGTATCAGAGCTGAAGGTTACTAGAATAGATAAAAGATTTTGAAAACCGTCTTCAAAAGCATTTTAAAAAAGAAGTATTTTCAAAAACATGTTTTAAAAAAGGTATTTTCAAGAGAAAGGTTTATTATGAAAAACAAAATCCCCAAAAGCCATATATCTTTCTTTTGATTCTCTGTTTTTAATCTCTTCCTTTTTCCTTTCAGAAAGTTGGGGGAATCCGATATACCCGAGGGCGAATAGATACCAGGCTGGTTCAGGAGGTATATGGAGGCTAGGGCTACTGCCGCAGTCCCAACAAACGTTCCTCATCCCCTAGCTACAGCTGCTCCTCCTCCTCCCCCTCCCCTCCCCCCCTATGTAGGCGCTTTTTCTAAGATATGCAAAGACTTCCGTGCGATGAGCGAAAAACCGTTTTATGGAACTGAGACGTTTGTTGAGGCTCAGAATTGGCTCAAGGAAGTGGGGGATTTGTTTGGTATCTTTAAGATAGACGATGAAAGGAAGGTTCAACTAGCTGCTTGGTTGATGAAGGATGAAGCTTCTTTTTGGTGGGATGTAACTAATGGAGGACGTGTAGTGGAGGCATGGATGAATTTTATACAAAGGTTCGAATTGAAATTTCCTTCACAAGTAGAGCAGTGTTTATACATGGAGAGGTTCATGGCTTTGAAACAAGGGAGTTTGTCAGTGAAGGAGTATGTTAACAAGTTTAACCAGTTAGCAAGATTTGGTATGGAATTAGTTAATACACCACATAAGAAGGCCTTGAGATTTGCCAAGGGTCTGAATGAACCATTACACGGGTTGGCTATGTCCCACATTCCTATGGGGGCTACTTTCGAGAATCTTGTTGATATGGCGTTGATACATGAAGAGGAGAAAGGTGCTAATGTAGGTAAGGTATAGGATAAGAAAGGGGATCCAAAGAAGGCACAACAACAACAAAAGAAGGGCGGTAAGGATAACAAGGGCTTAGAGAAAAGAAAGTCTCACAATTGTGGAATACCTGGATATTTGAAGAAGGACGGGTTGCTTCCAATGTGGTGAGGCGGGACATATGATTAGAGACTGCCCAAGGAGGCAAGGGCAAGGACAGAGGACATGATCTACTTCTAGAGGGAAGGTTTATGCTCTTATGTCAGCTACGCAAGAGAGAGGTAGAAACATTTCTGTTGAAAGTTTGATTTTCCTTTTAGATCATCCTGTACGTACTTTGTTTGATTCTTGCGCTTCACATTCGTTTATATATGCTTCTGTTGTTGAGTCTTGCATCTAGATACTAGTATAGTAGTGGATCCCATTGTTGTCTCAAATCCTATGTGGGGTACGGCTCATTTGTCTATGTTATGTCGGAATTTGAGAATATTTGTGTATGGCATTGAGTTCGAATGCAACGCTTATGTGCTTGGTTTCACGGGCTATGGGTTGATTCTAGGAATGGATTGGCTAGCCAGGTATGGTGCCATTCTCGACTATGAAAAGAGGGTAGTTAGACTGTTGACTAGTTTGGGTAATACTCTCGATATCTCATGCGACCCTAAGGGTTCTGTTATGCTTAGCTACCTAGAATTTCTTGACACATCTATTAATGATTTGCAATCTGTTCGAGTAGGCCATGAGTATGCAGATGTCTTTGAGGAGGTTAGGGGCTTACCTCCAAAATGCGAGATAGATTTCCGTATATACATGGTGGACAATGCAAAGCCAGTTGCATTGCCTGTGCGCCACATGGCTCCAAGAGAAAGGAGGGAGCTTAGTAAATAAGTGAAAGAGTTGCTTGAGAAATGGTTCATAAGAAGAAGTTTCTCAGAGTGGGCTGCTCCAGTTGTTTTTGCCACGAAGACTGATGGTTCGCTTAGATTGTGCGTGGACTATAGGGAGCTGAATAAGCTCACGAAGAAGAACAGACACCCATTACCGAGGATAAAAGACTTGTTCGATCAGTTGGTTGGTGCTTCGGTTTTCTCGCAGTTTGATTTAGCAATAGGATTTCATCAACTAAGGGTGGCTGAGGACAGCATAGATAAGGCTGCATTTAGAACTCCAGATGGTTTCTTTGAATGGCTCGTCATGCCTTTTGGTTTGACGAATGCACCTGCATATTTTATGGACTTGATGAGTAGGGTGTTTAGAGAGTTTCTAAACAAGTTCGTGGTAGTCTTTGTGGATGATATCCTGATCTTCTCTAGAAGAGAGGAAGAGCATACCTTACATCTTAAGGAAGTCTTAGAGACCCTTCGAGCACATCAACTCATGGCTGAGTTCTACAAATGTCACTTTTGGAGGAAGGAGGTAAGATTCTTAGGGCACGTGGTCTCTAAAGAAGGATAGCAGTGGATCCCGCGAAGGTAGCGGCAATCCAAGAATGGAAGATTCCTAAGAATGCAACGGAAGTAAGAAGCTTTCTTAGTTTGGCGGGCTATTATAGAAAGTTCATCAAGGACTTTACTAAGATATCAGCCCCACTTACTCGGTTAACGAAAAAGAATTTGACATTTCCTTGGGATGTTCACTGTGATGATGCTTTTCAACGATTGAAGAGGGCGTTGACGACAACTCCAGTTTTAGTTTTGCCAGATGGGAGTAAACCATTCACAGTATATACCGATGCTTGCGAGATAGGGCTGGGCGCAATTTTGATGCAAGAGGGAAGGGTGATATGTTATGATGGAAGGCAGTTGAAGGTCTATGAGAAAAATTACCCTACCCACAACTTAGAATTTGCTTCCATAGTTTTTGCACTTAAGTCTTGGCGCCAGTACTTGCTTGGTGAGAGGTCTGAGTTGTATACAGACCATAAGTCACTAAAATGTTTGTTCTCTCAAAAAGACCTAAACTTAAGGCAACAGAGGTGGATGAGTTCTTAGCATCCTACGATTTCGAGATTGCATATACCCCTGGTAAGGGTAACGTTGTAGCTGATGCCTTGGGTAGAAAGAGGCTGACTTTGAGTCCTTTGTTTGTCGAGCAACAGAATTTGGAGTATATATCTACCTTTGACTTGAGACCCTCTATCGATTATGTACACGGTTTGTTGGCATCATTAGAGGTGTGACCTATGCTTTTGGGACAGATAGGTGCGGCACAGCAAGAAGACCCACAGCTGATAGAGATAGTAGACAAGCTCACAAGAGGGGAGTCTTCGAGCCATCTTATTAGATATATTATAGATGAGAAAGGTTGGTTGCGTAGGGATGAGAGACTCTGTGTATCACGAGACGAGAGTTTGAGAAGGCCAATTCTTAAAGAAGCACATCGTTCTAAGACGACCATACATCCCGCTGGTGACAAGATGTATAAGGACATGAAGCGAGTTTTCTTTTGGGCCGGAATAAAGAAGGATGTGGCTGAGTTCGTTTCTAGATGCTTAGCGTGCCAGTAAGAAAAAGAAGCCTAGTGGTTTGCTTCACCCTTTAGAGGTTCCACAATGGAAATGGGAAAGTGTTCCCATGGATTTCGTCGACGGGTTGCCGAGGTCAAGGAAAGGTAATAAGTGGATTTGGGTAGTAGTAGATAGACTTACCAAGAGCGCCCATTTCATTCCCGTTAAGAGTAAAAGAACAACGACAAGCTTGCTGTGACGATCCCAAAACCCCGTGACACGGTGTTAAGGATAATCATTGGAATATAACACATTAATCATCATTAGCAGATCACAGATAATAGCATAAACAGAAAATAGAATAATTTACACACATATGACAGCAGAATCTTATAGATATCATCACATCAGAGAAGCACAGTACAGGATACAACTTAGTACATAATGATACATAGTCAGTCACCATCGCCTGAGGCGGAATCATACATAAAGAGTACTCAAAATAAATATCAGTCTACATCGCCAATGGCGGAATCATAATATAGATACAATAATGGCGGAGAAAATCCAAGTCAGCACGGTGTAGTCAAGCCTCGCCATGAGCCAAAAGGTCCGTCAAAACCTGTAACTAGGCTGCCTATGTGAAAATGAGGGCACCCGAGTTTGCAAGGTGAAACAAACTACGAGTCAGTCATGGGACTGGTATGAGAAATCTACTCAACTTATTAACAACAATAATAAGGCAAATCAAAGGACCACGCCACTTTCGCGGAACGGGTTTACTCCAATGAGTGCTAGTGCATGAAATAAAGTAAATGATTAAATCATCGCAATGCTTTTTATAAAATGAAGACATTATAAGACTCAGGTCCCATCACACAATGTAACGCAAGCCGGAGGATAGAGTTTTTACCTTATAATGGCCAAAAATGCTTCATACGAATAAAAAAAAGTGCTTGATATTATTACTAGTGTATATATGTTTCAAAAGCGATTTCAATCATAAATATCAATCATAGGCGGCATAAATGACCCATACCACTATGTCGCCATACTATTATTACAATCACGTCCGCATATTTCGTATTGGAAATTGGGTTCCTTCATGAGTCGAGGAAAGGGGCAAGCTCCTCTCCGATTCGAGACACTCTAGCAAATGTCCCTGGACCGCACACAGCAATCCCCTGGATCCTCCAAGGCCGGTCCTCTCTTACTTTTGAGGATTAATTATTCCTGAACACACGTTTCCCGGTCCTTACAGACCTATAATCGAGGCGCCTCGTATTCCAACAACCACACAGGTGAAAAATAGATATCAATGTCAGGGCTGGGAGGTCACTGACACCACCATAGCTAGAAAGAAACGTCGTGCTCTCCTTGGGTCCTTCTCCCGTTTTTGACTCATACCAGGGTGTAAGGCTCGCGAATTCACGTTATACACAAAGCTACGTCACACAGACCATGCTTTGATCATCAACCACAAGACTTTGCTTTACAACAGAAGCCTTGATCATATGCCACTTAGGCGTGCCACACAGGCAATCCACTCCATGCGACTGATTTCTGTCAATACATAACCTCTGAGCTCGTACGTCTCAGAGAAGGGCGTTAAGCAAGAGAATAAATTCTCCGCCGCCAAACAGATATATATTTAACAGGGATCAATCAGCACAGAACAAAATCCAATGTCAGACACATAGTCCATTTACAAGTCCGTTCTAGGTCTGAACGAAACCGGAGGCCCCAATTCCTCGCATATCCGTACAATCAACAGTATGTTTGGACGGCTACTACTTCAATTCCCTCATGGTAGCTACTCCAATCACGAGCATCAGTAGCACCCATCCATCCAATGTAAAGATCGTCGGTCTTCAACCATCTTCGACACTTCGACTACTCAACGTCGATCGATTATTTGAAATGTGATAAACTCGGCCTTTTCAAATAACCCACGTATATTTAGATTTTCAAATCAATTAATCACATGGTTGGGCTATTCAACATTCACATTTCAGTTATTTAGTTATAATTTTCGTGTCTAATACATTCAACCATCACATATCAAGCAAACACAACGAAATTGGTTTATTTCCACTCTATATCATCTATAGTATTTTATAACGATATATCACCATTTTTATTTAATTTAAAACGGCCATATTTAATTAAACGACGTTTCAGGTCGTGTCGATGCACTGGCGCTGCTTTTCACAAACTTTGTTTTACACATATCTGAAAATCTAACCGTTGGATCTTCACAAATTTTATATCATTAGGAAGGTCTTTTCAAAACGAATCCAACGGTTTCAGTTTTGGGAAAATCCGACGGTCGGATCTTCCACACTAGCCATTTGAAGTTACGATTTCAATTTATTAACTGCAGCGTCGTTATTCGATTTAATTTAATTATATTTATATATATATATATATAAATATAATCGTTTCTGGCGCTGTTTTTCTTCCGATTTGAATTAAACATTCCAGACAATCCAACCGTCGGATCTTCACAAAGTTGGTGTCGTTGGACATATATTTCCAAGGCGAACCCAACGGTTGCGATTTCGGGAAAATCCAATGGTCGGATTTCCCGCACTAGTCGTTTGAAATCACGGTTTCAAAACACGAACTGCACGGCCACGTTTCGTTTTAATTTTATTTATATATATATTTATATAAATATAGTTCATTCAAAAATTCCTATATCGTTTGTACTTCAATTATTTCACTAACGCCTTTAAATTTCGGAAAATTTCGCCATAACCTCCTTTGTACGGGAGGGTCTGGGAAAATTCCCAAATAGCCACACGGGCGTCTCATATCAAAAAGAAAAAGAAAAAGCCAAGCGGCTAGCCAACAGGCTCATAAAATCATCACCCAAACAAAGCAGTAAATGTGTACCTATTTGTCGGGCACAAAATTTTATTTCTCTTCTCTAGCCCCTTTGCTTTAACCTGTTCAATAGATATGCATGTACATATACATAATTTCTATCACTTATCATTTTCCATTCAATTTCATATTTGATTTACTTTGGTTTAAAAACACCATTAATTCTAATGTTGCATGCATAGGCTAAAATCATATCATTAGCTAATTAATGTATATTTCAACTCATGCACATTTATTTGAACAAGTGGCTATTTTTAACACTTCACATTTCCAAGATGATAATTTTGGCGAACCATAAATAGATTTCAACACATGACTATTTTATTTAGTTCCTATGCATGTTAAAAATAATATTTCTTTCACAAATATTTATTTCAACGTCCGCATATCTTTAGCATATCACAAATATGATAAAAATGATATTTTTATCGTTCAAAATATTTATTCGACAAATGGATGTTTTCAACACTTCATAGCCTCAATAAAAATGTAATTTTTATTGTTCGATCTTTTTATTCAACACATGAACTTTTTCACTACACACACTTCTCAACAAATGAGCATTTCCACACATGGACATTTTATTTATGTTGTTCATATTAGAAAGATGGGATTTTATTGTTGAAACTATTTATATAAGGCGAATATTTTTCATACTTCATATACATATAAAAATGTGATTTTTATTGTTAGAACACTTCATTCATTCATAAATGAATTTAATTTTCACACGTCACTTTTCAACACACAAACATTTCCACACATGGATATAGTTTCAACATATGGCTTTAATTTCAACGCATGAAAATAATTTCAACATATGAAAATAATTCTAACACACAAAGATTATTCAAAATTTCGGCAGCATAACGGCAGGGTAGTTAAAACTGGCACCGTCCCTAGTACGGCTCCTCGCTCTACCTTAAAACCTCGCAGTTTTTGACAATGGGGATTCATGCATCTAATTCGCATGCAGGCGGCATGTTTATTTTTATTTCCACAAATATTTCCAATTCATTTCAATCACCAATGGGTATTTTTCAACCACAACCAAACAATGTCAACCACAAACAATTATTCAACCATTCGTATTTTTCATCCAATATTTCACACCAATTCACAACAATAAATATCGTCCATGGTTTGTGGACGAGGGGAGTATATGTACATATATATATATATATATATATATATATATATATATATATATATATGTATATATGTAATTGCTATATTTCACTTGCATTTCAACACATATATCAATTATTCTATGCATGTAAAATTCATACTTCGATTATATAGCTTACACTACGCATGTACATGTGGTATACGATACGTATGTAATTTATATTTCGCTAATATAAATTATACACGACATTTTCCATTCAATTTCACGTTAATTTAGATTTCTCACATTGGTTTTCGGCGTGCTAAAAATCGATATGATGTCAGAAAAATCCGCGGCTTCTTCTATTGGGTAGAGAGCTTCCTTAAGGTCCCGATGTTTCCTGTTTCATCGAGTTTCGTCAACACACTAAAAAGATATGATTTTTCAAAGTGTAAAGATAAAAAAAAACTCACCTTTCACGAAGGTTCAAAACTAGGTTTACGGTTTTCGCGAGAATCGGGGCACGAGGGGATGATCGGCAGGTCGGACGTGGAAGAGGGAAGAGAGGGCTTCCTGTCGGTGGTGGTTTGGTGGCGTTCGGTGGTCAGGATCGGCGGCGGCGGCTGTAATAACCCGGAAAATCTGGGCCAGTTTAAAATTTTATTTTGGAAATTTTAGCGAATTTTGAATATTTAAAATGAATTATTTTAAATAATATCGACGAGAAATTTATTTTGAATATAATTAGAACGTATATATTATATACGTCGTCGTTAGAATATAAATAATTATATATAATCATAAATAGAATTGAAAATGGCGCGGTAGTTCGATAATTCGATTTCAAACTTCAATTGAAAGTACCGGGTGCAAAACAATCCGGATTTTAGCGAAACCAAAAATATTAGAATCTAATTGATGATATCTTTCCAACGAATCCGGGAAATCAAAATTTCATAGCGGGAATCAAAAGGTATGTCCAGTTGAAAATTCTGAATAGTCGCTATGGAATTCAGGCCCTTGAAAATGGACATTTTGCAAACGACCTCGGATTTCGACGAAACCACTTTTGTTGGGTCCGTGATGTAAAATTATTGCTAGGTTCCAAATTTCATAATTTTTCGAATCAATATGTGAGCGTGGCGAAGGAAAACGCGTTTGACCAGTTTTAGTTGATTTTAATCGATTGGAAAATGACCATTTTTCTAACAGTCTCAGAATTCGACGAAACTAGTTTTGTTAGGACCGTATCGTCAATACGAAGCTAGAAAATATTTTTTGGGAATTTTTCTAGTTAGTATGTGACCCCGGTAAATTGAAATGCGCGTTCAAATTCAATATATAGAGTTATATGTAGATTTTGACGGAAACTGATTCAAGCGATCGAATCAGCTTACGATACATATCCCATTGTGTTCGGAACGGGGGTAATACGCTAGGGACGACAGGCGGTGGGCCTCGTTTAGAGGTCGTTTGAAAAAGTTGACTTTTTGAAATAAAATAATTAAATAGAAAAAGAAAAATAAATACCCTCTCCCCTCTTCTATACCTACGACCAGCCCCCCCCCCCCCCCGATTTCATTTCGAACAGAGGAAAAAGAAAAGAAAAGAAAACGAAGGCGGAGGAGCAGGCGCCCCCCCCCCTTCCACTGGCGATCGATCGCCTCCCCAGCGAAGGCGGCGCCGCCCCAGTTTCTCTCCCCTCCTCTGGCCAATCGCGATGTTGGAGCACCCCCGCGTCGTTTTCACCTGCCGCAGCCCCCTCCTCGCGCTGAGCGCGAAACCCTAACCCCGAGCACCCCCCCCCCTCGCAGCAGCAGCCGACGCCAAGATCCCCCCCCCCCCCGCTTCTCTTCTTCTCCTCCTCAGGCCGGATCGAAGACCCCCTTCTTCGCTGCAGTGAACGCCACCCCCTCCCTTTCTTTTTAACGACTGTAAGTTTTATAATTTCTTTTACCTTATCTAAAAACTGAAATTTTTATTGTTTAAAAACTGAAAATAACATTGTTTAATTAAAATCAGTTTTATTAAAAATGGTTTATTATAAAAATGTAATTTTTATAATAGAAAAGGCGGGATTTTTATAGTAGGAAAAGGTTAGATTTGCTTATTAAAAAGATTAGATTTTTGAATCAAGAAAGATTTGATTTTTTAGTATAGGAAAGACGAAATTTTTATCGATAGAAAGGCGGGATCTTTATCTAATCAAGTTAGAATTTTTACATTAGAAAAGATGGAATTTTTACATTAGTAAAAATTCGATTTTTATATATTGAATAGCATAGTAAAAATATGATTTTTATATATTGAACTTTGAAGTAAAAATATGATTTTTATATATTGAACTTTGAAGTAAAAATATGATTTTTATATATTGAACTTCGAAGTAAAAATTCGATTTTTTTATATATTGAACTTCGAAGTAAAAATTCGATTTTTATATATTGAATAGCGAAGTAAAAATTCGATTTTTACATATGTAGTGAAAGCGGACAACGAAGGTGACAAAAAGGCGAGAACGAAGAAGATTTATATCAAAGAAGAGTCAAGATGTTTGGATAGCTTTCTGTGAGAATTTCTCACTCTTTAATTTATTTCTAATTGAAATATATACTAGGATGCAGACGGTGTTTAGTAGCACCCGACACCCGTCATCCACAGACCATGGATGGCTTGTTTGTTTAATTGTTTGGTTGTGTAGTTGGTTAGATTATTTGGTTTGAATTGAATTGTTTGGTAAAAAGAAATTGATTTGATTGATGTGTGAATGGCGTGGGCCTTCACTAGACCGGGGATAAGGCTAGGCCTCGTCCCGTTTCTAGTATCGTGCCGTTATGCCGCTGAAATTTTCTAAAATAAGTTAGAAAAATAAAAATATCATTTTATTTAAAGAATGAACTGAATAGAAATTCATAAAATAAAATAAAATGCTTTATCGTTAAAAATATAATTTTTAACGTGAAGTAAATAAAATAAAATATTCATTTACAAACCGGAAGGTTTGTTTATGCACACCTATTTGAAAGACATTGATTGGGACGATAAATTTCACACATCGCCCAACTGCACAAATAAAATCTGTGTTTGATTGTTTGAAACCCCACACGGGTGTTGGGATGAAATTTAAAGTTCACTCATCCTGATTGATTAAATATGTTGATCGATTGATTGACAGGCTGTTATAAGCGTTATATATCTATATTTGATGCTTATACAGTGTAGTGCACTTTGGTTGAGGGTTGATTATTTTTCAATGCTATTATATGCGTGTGATGTATGAAAATCCATATAATTAATATTATATGGTGATTGGTTGGGCCTCATTCCAATTTAGAAAATAAAGATTATTATAACATAAAAGTTCATGTGTTGACTGTACTCATTCGTTGAGATTAGTCATGTGTTGAACGAAATATTTTAATAATAAAATTTGCATCTTTATCAATATAAAATAAAGGTTCATGTGTTGACTGTACTCCTCCGTTGAGATTAGTCATGTGTTGAACGAAATAATTTAACAAAAATTGTCACACGTGGACAGTACTCATTCGTTGAGATTAGTCGTGTGTTGACAAGAATAAATATTCATTTGTTGAATAGAATATAGGAAGCCGTGTTGGTTAGATTGACGCCATTTTGACGTGAACGATATTTATATCGATTTTATTCATTTTAAAATGCATATTGAAAAGTGATTTCGAAAACGCATATTTTGAAACGATTTCGAAATGAATTGAATATAAAACGATTTCGAAATGAATTGAATGTATAACGATTTCGAAATGAATTGAATATATAATGAATTCGAATTGAATGGAAAACGAATTTGATTTCAATTGAATAGCAAACGAAACGAATTGAATTGAATAGATAACGAATTTGAATTGAATTGAATATAAAACCAATTCGAATTGAATTGAAAACGAATTCGAATTGAATTGGAAACAAATTGAAATGAATTCAAATTGAATTGAAATTTGAATTGAATAGAAATGAATTTTAAAACGAATTTATAAAGAAGAATTCAATTTTGATTTGAATTGAAATGGAAGTTGAAATTGCTTTTGAAACGAATTTAAAACTATTTATATAATTCGTTTTAAATAGAAATCGACGAAATATATATTATATATATATAATATAATGGCCTGAATAGAACGCGCCGCGCCGCGGCAGTTCGCGAATTTCGACCATTTATTTCAAACGGACATTACGGGAGATCCGACCGTCGGATTCTCCTAAAAACCGGAACCGTTGGGTTCGTATCGAAAAGAGCTTTCTAACGAATATTAGAAATTAGAAATCTAACGGTTGGATTTGGAATTATGTCCAAATCAAATTTGAAAAAGGTCGCTGTAAGTGCAGTTCGATGGCCATTGGTGGGAATCGACTGTACGAGCCTTGATAAAATTATTAAAAATAGTAATAATTAGTGTAAAATCATAAGAAATGATTTAGAAAGAATTGGGATGAAAAACTCCATATTTGAAAAGATAAAAATAGATTTTTATCGAAATAAACTAGTTTTGAACTAGAATTATAATTCTATTTATTTTTAAGTAAATAAATTGAATTTGAAAAGGGTTTTAAAAATAACCAGAATTTCCAATGATTGCATTGGAGTGGATTTGAATCGAAATTGTCTTCGGAATATTTCGATGTTAGAATTCATGATTATACAGGTGTTGTTATGGAAATTTGAAAGATATATATTTATATCGTTATTTCCAATACGACATTTGTTAATCGTAGAATTTGATATTGAATATAAGTCGATATATTTTCTATTCAGAGCCTTGTATTGAATATCAAATGTGATTTGGGTTTGTCGTGAATGGTGTCTTCACTAACACTGTTCTTGAACCCAGTTGAGAAAAGATTAAATCTTTTATTTAGATTTAATGAAGTGTACCAATTAAATAATATTTAATTGGGATTGAATCGATATTGATTTTTGGGTTTATCATGGACGGTGTTTTAAATAACACTCGTTCTTTAACCCGATAATTAATGGAAGGTGATTTTGGGTTTACCGTGAACCGTGTTTTAAATGACACGGATTCTTTAACCCAGTCAAAGATTAAAACTAAGTGGGGTTTTAATGAATCTTTAATTAGATTGAAATGATAGAGAATGGAGTATCACCAGTTTTGCTCCAGGCGGTAGTTAAATCTTTAATTAGATTTGAACGTGAAATGGTAATTGAATTTACCGATAACACCGTGGTGTTAGATATGAAGTACTACCAGTTTTACTTCATGGGATGAATAGGTTGGGATTGAGAAATTAAAACAAATGATGACTTCGATAAGGTTCGTTAATCCCGACTAGTTTGAATTGATATTCAAAAGTAGATTAAAGAATAAATTTTAATGATTTATCTTTGATAAAATTAATGGGAACCTTTCCCTATGAATGTGAAATTTAGAAACTAACTGTCGGTTAGCTAAGCAGAACGGTTTTCTGGATATTGATCTGATGTTGGTTTCGGCCTTCGGGGTTAATATTTGGGGGATTATTCTCTTGATTAATTTACGGTTAGTGACTGATGAATTGGAATGAGGCGTATGTTGTGTTTGTGTAACACTTATTTAAAGTATACGCGAGTTATTCGAGAAGACCGGGTTTATCCCATTCTGAATAACTGATACGACGACAAGTCGAAGATGAAGACGGTGGTTGAAGACCGGAAGTCTTCACATCGTTTGGGTAATTATCGATGATCTTGATTGGGCTGTACACCCAAGATGAGGGAATCAATCGGTGGTCGTCCAGACGTACTTGGAGATCGATGGATATGCGGGGTACTAGGTGCCTCCGGTTTCGTTCAGACCCAGAACGGACTTGCAAATGGACTGTGTGTCTGACATTGGATTTTAGTCCGTGTGATTGATCTCTATTAAATATATATCTGTTTGGCGGCGGGGAATTTATTCTCTTGCTTAACGCCCTTCTCTGAGACGTACGAGCTCAGGGGTTATATATTGATGGATATCAAACGCGTGGATTGAATTGCCTGTGTGGCATGCCTAAGCGGCAATTGATCGAGGCTTCTGTTGAAAAGCAAAGTCTGGTGGTGATGATCAAAGCACGGCCTTTGTGGTGTAGCTTTGTGTAACGTTTACTTCGCGAGTTTCGCACCCCGGTTGTGAACCAGAAACGGGAGAGGACATCAGGGAGGGCATGCGTTTCTTTCTAGCTAGGGTGGTGTCAGTGGCCTACCAGCCCTGACATTTATATACTTTTCACCTGTGTGGTTGTTGCTGTTGCGAGGTGCCTCGGTTTGATCGGACGATCCGGGTCCGATGGAGTCATTCGTTGGCTCATTTACGCCCCAAAGGGCGGGGAAACGTATTGTTCAGGCACTATAATCCACATCGGTGGACCGGCCCTGACGATCCATGGGGCAGTTGCGGCTGTTCCTGAGGCTCGGGCTAGAGAGTCTCGAATCGGTTGAGGACTATCTTTTGCCTCGGTTCATAGATGGAAATCCAACTTCCAAATACGTGACATTTGCGATTTTATTTGTAGAACTAGTATGGCGACATGATATATGGTACCCATGCCGTCTATGATTGATACTTATGATTTGAAGTTGTTTTATACACTATGCACTTATAATAGTATCAAATAATCTGTTTTAAACGTATCAAGCATTCTTTGGCTGTTATAAGGGAAAACCCTATCCCCCGGCTTGCGTTGCATTGTGTGATAGGACCTGGGTCTTATAACAGCTTCCTTTTTCTTTATTTAGCATTGCGCTGTTTGTTTTATGCACTGGTATTCTTGGGAGGAAACCCGTTCCGTGTTATACGGCGTGGTCCCTTGATTTGCCTAACTTTAAAAATAAAGATTAATAACTGTTTTAGTTCTCACACCAGTCAATGACTGACCTGGAGTTTATTGTTTTAACCTAAACTCTGGGTGCCCCTATTTTGACACGGGCAGCTAGTAGTTTTGGTTTTGCAGATTTATATTCACAGGATCCTGGTTTACAGCTGGAATGATATCCGGAAAGCTCTGTATCCGTATATCTACTTCTAGTTGTGTATTGTATTATTTTCCGCTGCGATGTATTTAAATGTAATTTAAACCTCTGATATTTCTGTGTAATATTTATTTGTTTATACTCTGTATATTCTTGTAATCTGATGCATTGTTGTAAAATACAATGAAATGTTCTTTTATATGCGTTCTGTTGTGGCTTGTTCTCGAACTATCCGCTCTTTCCTTTACGGGGAAGTTACGGGTTTTCACAGCGGCGCTGGGAAGGTCGGAACTTTGGAGCTTCAATTCGGGCGGCACAGGCGACGAGGGGTGGAGGAAGTTGGTCGGATTTGAAGAGGGGACGGAGGCGCGTCGAGGGGTGGCGGTGGCGAAGGCTGTAGGTGGCGGTAGCAGCGGCGATCGGGGCTGGAAGGTTTGGAGCTCGGGTCGCCGTTCGTTCGAGGGTTTTTTTCTCTTTTTTTTTTATAATTATGAATGGAGAATTCTGATTGGCCGAGGACTATATTAAATTTTTAAATAGTGTTTTCTCAAACGAACTCCTTTTTAAACCCAACAACTGTCGCCCCTAGCTAAATACCACCATTCCGGACACAACGGGATATGTTTCATTGGCCAATTCGACTGTTACAGTCAGTTATTCTTCAAATTAAAATATAAAACATTTAATTTTTAACTCTGAACGTACATTTCAATTTGCCAGGGCCACAAACTGATTCGAAAAATTCCAGAAAAATAAATCTAGCTATGTTTTGACGCTACGGTCCCAACAAAACTAGTTTCGTCTAATTCTGAGGTCGTTTGAAAAATGGCCATTTTCTGGTCGATCCAATTTAACAGAAATTGACCAAACTCATTTTCTTTTGCTACGCTCACATACTAGCTTCAAAAATTATGAAATTTGAAACCTAGCAATAGTTTGACATCCCGGACCCAACAAAAGTGGTTTCGTCGAATTCCGAGGTCGTATGCAAAATATCAATTTTCCAGGGCTATATATTCTATATGGCGACCATTCTGAAAATTCATTCGGCCATAACTTTTGATTCCCGTTATGAAACTTCTATTTTTCAGATTTGCTAGAAAGGTATTGACTAACAGATTTAAATATTTTTGGTTTCGCCAAAATCCGTTATATTTTCCACCCTGCACAGTCAGTCAAAGTTGGGATTCAAATTTTCAAACTGACTCACTATTTCTAATTCACTATTTTATTGAAATATTCAATTTCAATCGTTCGAATTCCTGTGAAATCACCAATTTAAAATTTTTAAATTTGCTCGTATTTTCCGGGTTATTACAATCTCCCCCACTTAAAACTTTTCGTCCTCGAAAAGGAAACAACAGTAAAGTAGGAAATAAAATGTAAATGCAAAGTATTGTAAAGGTACCTTGCACCGGAGTTAGTCAGAGATATCCACTCTGCATTTGGGGTAAGCTTGCTTAATGCTTTCCTCCGTCTCCCAAGTACAGTCTCTAGGATCACTGCTCCACTGCACTTTAACTAAATGAACCTTTTTGCTTCTGAGCTCTCTAGTTTCTTTGCCAACAATCTTTAATGGCTCTCTTCTGAGTGATAATTCTGGAGTTATGTCTATATCCTGTTGCGCTGCTTCTTCTACAACAAGATCCGGATCATGCACATGTCTTCTAAGTTGAGATACGTGAAATACATCATGCACTCCAGGCAACCAATCTGGCAATTGAACCCTATAAGCGAGAGTTCCAATTCGTTCAAGTATAGGAAAGGGACCAATAAATCTCTGTGCCAACTTCCCGGTCTTGCCAAATCTGATTACTCCTCTCATCGGAGAAACCTTCAAATAAACATGATCACCAACAGCAAATGTCAAATCTCTTCTTCTAGAATCTGCATAACTTTTCTGTCGGCTTTGGGCGGTTCTCAAACGCTTTTTAATGAAGTCGACTTTATCAGATGCTTCTCTAATCATATCGGGTCCTAACACAAGTCTGTTGCCAGGTTCTAACCAACATGCTGGAGATCTGCAGGGTCTGCCATATAATGCTTCAAATGGCGACATTCCCAAACTTGCTTGATAGCTATTGTTATATGAGAATTCTGCCAAATGAAAATGATCTTCCCATGACCCACCAAAATCAATTATACAAGCCCGCAATAAATCTTCTAGAATTCTATTCACCCGCTCAGTTTGGCCATCTGTTTGAGGGTGATAAGCGGTGCTCATATTCAGTTTCGTTCCCAATTCTGTCTGGAAAGCCTCCCAGAATTTGCTAGTAAATAGGGGATCTCTATCACTGACTATGCTGATGGGAATTCCATGCAGCTTAACAATTTTTTGAAGTATATCTGCGCTAGACTTTGAGCGGTTCTATTGGATCTGACAGGTATAAAATGGGCAGTCTTTGTGAAGCGATCTACGATTACCCAAATGCTGCCATTCCCTTTCTTGGTTCGCGGCAAACCATCTATGAAATCCATGGAAATCTGTTCCCATTTCCAAGCTGGGACTTCCAACGGTTGTAACAGTCCAGCTAGTTTCTGTTGGTCACTCTTGACCAATTGACAAGTAGGGCATCTGCTAACATACAAAGAAATATCTCTTTTCATTGCCTTCCACCAGAAAGTGCGTTTGATATCGTTGTACATTTTACTCACCCCAGGATGGATGCAAAATTTGGATTTATGGCATTCATCTAGCACTTCTCTTTTGAGCTCGGGGATGTCGGGAACACATATTCTTCTATTCAGCCTCAGAACTCCCTCACTATCCACTTGGAAACTGGAGCCTTCGCCCCTTTGAATCCTTTTACCATCTCTTTCACAAAATTGTCACTTTTCTGAAGAACAGATATTCTATCAATCAATCCAAGTGTAATTATAAGATTGGCAATGATTGCGGTTTTTCTACTAAGCGCATCCGCTACAACGTTAGCCTTCCCCGGCGTATACAGGATATCAAGATCATACGCTGCAAGAAATTCTAGCCAACGCTGCTGTCTCAGATTCAGATCTTTCTGGGTATATAAATATTTCAACGATTGATGATCTGTGTACAGTATAAATTTCTCGCCCAATAAATAATGCCTCCAGATTTTCAAGGCAAAAACGATGGCTAGCAACTCAAGATCATGAGTCACATAATTTTTCTCATGCGGTTTCAGTTGGCGGCTTGCATAAGCGACTACTTGGCCTCTCTGCATTAACACTGCACCAAGACCTCTAATAGAAGCATCTGTCCAAACCGTTAAATCCTGATTGCCATCAATAATGGTTAACACTGGAGCAGTGGTCAGTTTCGATTTCAATTCCCGGAAAGCTTCTTCACAGTCGGAAGTCCACTTGAACTTCTCATGTTTCTTTGTGAGCTTCGTTAACGGACCGGATATCTTCAAAAAATCCTTAACGAACTTTCGATAATAACTAGCCAACCCCATAAAACTTCTAACTTCCGTGGGAGTCGTGGGTTGTTTCCAGTCTTGAATCGCTGTTATTTTGCTTGGGTCAACAGAAATTCCTTTCTCCGACACGACATGGCCAAGAAATTTGACTTCTTCTTTCCAGAAGACACATTTAGAGAATTTGGCTTTGAAGACGTTCTTTCTTAGAATCTCCAATACTTGTTTTAAGTGTTTTTCATGCTCGGGTTTTGATTTGGAGTAGATTAAAATATCATCGATAAATACGAGGACAAATTTATTCAGAACTCCCCTGAACACTCTATTCATTAGATCGACAAAGTATGCTGGAGCGTTGCATAGGCCAAACGGCATTACTAACCATTCATAAAATATGTCTGGACCTCTGAAAGCTGTCAAAGGAACACACTCTTCTGCTATTCTCAATTGATGAAACCCCGTAGCTAGGTCCATTCGGGAAAATACTTTCGCCCCATTCAATTGGTCTAGCAAATCATCGATGCGGGGTAATGGATATTTATTTTTAAGCGTCTGTTTGTTGAGGTCTCGGTAATCAACACATAATCTAAGAGTACCGTCTGACTTTGGGACAAACACAACAGCTGCACCCCAATTAGAAAAACTAGGTCTGATTAGACCCTTCCATAACAGTTGACGAGTTTGATCGCCTAATTCTTCTTTTTCTTTCGGAGTCATTCTGCGAATTGGATGCACCGCTGGTCTGGCATTGGGAATTAGATCGATTCGGAATTCTATTTCTCTTTGCGGAGGTAAGTTTTCAACTTCTTCAAACACATCCACGTAGTTCCTAACAATCGGAATCTTTTCTATGGAAGTGGGGATAAGTTCTAATGCCGACCAAAATTCTTCTCTATTCGGATTCGAACCATGACAGGGTATATATATATGTCCAAGCTCCGTTCGGATTTTAACGATTCTTTCTGCACAATTTACCTCGGCTTCGTATTTCGTTAACCATTCTAACCCAAGGATAACGTCGAATTCGGGAAAATCCATAACAATCAAATTAAGGGGAAATTTGTAGAAAGAATAAGAGATTGGCACTCTACAACATGTACTGAGAGTAATAGGACCCCCTATCGGGTTATGTACTTCAACCGATTCTTTAAGCTTTCGCTGTTTTAACTTTAATTTGTGCATCGTGTGTCTAGCAATAAAACTACGCGATGCACCTGTGTCAAACAATACAGAAATGGGAATATTTTTAATTGCGAGGGTACCTCCCAAAACATCAGGTTTACCTGCTCCATCGGAAGCAGCTGGCGGGCTCGACCCGTCATAGACGTGAGCTACTTTAGCTTTCTTCAGCAAAGGACAGTCTTTGACCAGATGATCGGTCTTGCGACAGTTGAAGCACGAGCGAGGGTTCTGGGAGCCTTGGCTCGAGCCTTGAGAGTTTGTCTTCTGCCTCTTCGGAGCTGTGCAGACGTTTGAGTAGTGCCCCGGCTTACCACAGTTAAAGCAATTTCCTCTTGGCGGCTTGCCAGTCTGAGGTTTTGAAGATGTTGCTTGGCTTGAATCGCCTTGATTTACAGCAGGCTTGCGCTTGTTTCCGGCTTGGCTTCTAGCGCGATCCTGATCCAGATGCCTTTGATCAAGGTCTTCGTAGTTGCATGTCATTTCCACCAGTTCGTTGAATTCCAGCTTGACATGGGCCATGGCTCTATCATGATATTGTCGTCTTAGCCCAAGGATAAACCTCTTATTTTTGGATTTCGCGGTGGCTACGAGCTCCGGAGCATAGGGCGACAACAGTGTAAATTTATTCAGATAATCTTGCATGGAAAGATCCCCCTGCTGGAGATTGGCGAAGTCATCGTGCATTCTTTCTAGAGCTTGTTCTGGGACATATTTCTCCTTAAAGAGTTCTTTGAATCCATCCCATGTTCTTCCAGCTTCTCTATTCCCGGCGGTGAGAGATTCCTACCATAGTTCAGCTTGTTCCTGGATAAGCCAGGCGCCCATAATAGCTTTGTCTTCGTCTCCAAGCCTTAGGCCTTCAAGAATTTTCTCGCATGTTTTGAGCCATGCAAGGGCCTCTATTACGGTGCCAGTTCCCGAGAAGGTCTTGCCTCCTAAGTTTTTATATCTCTTAGCTACACGGTCTAGCTCGAAGTATTGAGCTGCCGGAGGTTGTATCAAAGGTCCTTCTTGAGCTGGGACTTCTCCTCTTCCTCGGCCTCGACCGGCACGGCCTCCTCTAGCGGCGGCTGCTCTGGTAGCCATTTGTCAAATTCTGTATAAGCAAGAAAAGAGTCAGCTAACAGAAATGATAGTTTATTGCATAGTTAAGCAGAAAATTTTACGGAAAGATAATGATGGACTGATCAATTGTTTTTGCTATTCTGCTCGGCTCATTCTAGGACTTTACTAGTCCTATCTCTAATGAGCGACTCGCCTTAGAATACTACGGATTCTATTTTGACGAAGGGTTTAATGTGTTAGACTCCAGAACTAAGATTAACCAAAGCTCTGATACCAGCTGTGACAATCCCAAAACCCCGTGACACGGTGTTAAGGATAATCATTGGAATATAACACATTAATCATCATTAGCATATCACAGATAATAGCATAAACAGAAAATAGAATAATTTACACACATATGACAGCGGAATCATATAGATATCATCACATCAGAGAAGCACAGTACAGGATACAACTTAGTACATAATGATACATAGTCAGTCACCATCGCCTGAGGCGGAATCATACATAAAGAGTACTCAAAATAAATATCAGTCTACATCGCCAATGGCGGAATCATAATATAGATACAATAATGGCGAAGAAAATCCAAGTCAGCACAGTGTAGTCAAGCCTCGCCATGAGCCAAAAGGTGTGTCAGAAACCAGTAACTAGGCTGCCCGTGTGAAAATGAGGGCACCCGAGTTTGCAAGGTGAAACAAACTACGAGTCAGTCATGGGACTGGTATGAGAAATCTACTCAACTTATTAACAACAATAATAAGGCAAATCAAAGGACCACGCCACTTTCGCAGAACGGGTTTACTCCAATGAGTGCTAGTGCATGAAATAAAGTAAATGATTAAATCATCGCAATGCTTTTTATAAAATGAAGCCATTATAAGACTCAGGTCCCATCACACAATGCAACGCAAGCCGGAGGATAGAGTTTTTACCTTATAATGGCCAAAAATGCTTCATACGAATAAAACAAAAGTGCTTGATATTATTACTAGTGTATATATGTTTCAAAAGCGATTTCAATCATAAATATCAATCATAGGCGGCATAAATGACCCATACCACTATGTCGCCATACTAGTAATACAATCACGTCTGCATATTTCGTATTTGAAATTGGGTTCCTTCATGAGTCGAGGCAAGGGGCAAGCTCCTCTCTGATTCGAGACACTCAAGCAAATGTCCCTGGACCGCACACAGCAATCCCCTGGATCCTCCAAGGCCGGTCCTCTCTTACTTTTGAGGATTAATTATTCCTGAACACACGTTTCCCTGTCCTTACAGACCTATAATCGAGGCGCCTCGTATTCCAACAAACACACAGGTGAAAAATAGATATAAATGTTAGGGCTGGGAGGTCACTGACACCACCATAGCTAGAAAGAAACGCCGTGCTCTCCTTGGGTCCTTCTCCCGTTTTTGACTCATACCGGGGTGTAAGGCTCGCGAATTCACGTTATACACAAAGCTACGTCACACAGACCATGCTTTGATCATCAACCACAAGACTTTGCTTTGCAACAGAAGCCTTGATCATATGCCACTTAGGCGTGCCACACATGCAATCCACTCCATGCGACTGATTTCTGTCAATACATAACCTCTGAGCTCGTACGTCTCAGAGAAGGGCGTTAAGCAAGAGAATAAATTCTCCACCGCCAAACAGATATATATTTAACAGGGATCAATCAGCACAGAACAAAATCCAATGTCAGACACACAGTCCATTTACAAGTCCGTTTTGGGTCTGAACGAAACCGGAGGCACCAATTCCTCGCATATCCGTACAATCAACAGTATGTTTGGATGGCTACTACTTCAATTCCCTCATGGTAGCTACTCCAATCACGAGCATCAGTAGCGCCCATCCATCCAATGTGAAGATCGTCGGTCTTCAACCATCTTCGACTCTTCGACTTCTCAACGTCGATCGATTATTTGAAATGAGATAAACTCGGCCTTTTCAAATAACCCACGTATATTTAGATTTTCAAATCAATTAATCACATGGTTGGGCTATTCAGCATTCACATTTCAGTTATTTAGTTATAATTTTCGTGTCAAATACATTCAACCATCACATATCAAGCAAACACAACGAAATTGGTTTATTTCCACTCTATATCATCTATAGTATTTTATAACGATATATCGCCATTTTTATTTAATTTAAAACGGCCATATTTAATTAAACGACGTTTCAGGTCGTGTCGATGCATTGGCGCTGCTTTTCACAAATTTTGTTTTACACATATCTGAAAATCTAACCGTTGGATCTTCACAAATTTTATATCATTAGGAAGGTCTTTTCAAAACGAATCCAACGGTTTCAGTTTTGGGAAAATCCGACGGTCGGATCTTCCACACTAGCCATTTGAAGTTACGATTTCAATTTATTAACTGCAGCGTCGTTATTCGATTTAATTTAATTATATTTATATATATATAAAAATATAATCGTTTCTGGCGCTGTTTTTCTTCAGATTTGAATTAAACATTCCAGACAATCCAACCGTCGGATCTTCACAAAGTTGGTGCCGTTGGAAATATATTTCCAAGGCGAACCCAACGGTTGCGATTTCGGGAAAATCCAATGGTCGGATTTCCCGCACTAGTCGTTTCAAATCACGATTTCAAAACACGAACTGCACGGCCACGTTTCGTTTTAATTTTATATATATATATTTATATAAATATAGTTCATTCAAAAATTCCTATATCGTTTCTACTTCAATTATTTCACTAACGCCTTTAAATTTCGGAAAATTTCGCCATAACCTCCTTTGTACGGGAGGGTCTGGGAAAATTCCCAAATAGCCACACGGGCGTCTCATATCAAAAAGAAAAAGAAAAAGCCAAGCGGCTAGCCAACAGGCTCATAAAATCATCACCCAAACAAAGCAGTAAATGTGTACCTATTTGTCGGGCACAAAATTTTATTTCTCTTCTCTAGCCCCTTTGCTTTAACCTGTTCAATAGATATGCATGTACATATACATAATTTCTATCACTTATCATTTTCCATTCAATTTCATATTTGATTTACTTTGGGTTAAAAACACCATTCATTCTAATGTTGCATGCATAGGCTAAAATCATATCATTAGCTAATTAATGTATATTTCAACTCATGCACATTTATTTGAACAAGTGGCTATTTTTAACACTTCACATTTCCAAGATGATAATTTTGGCGAACCAAAAATATATTTCAACACATGACTATTTTATTTAGTTCCTATGCATGTTAAAAATAACATTTCTTTCACAAATATTTATTTCAACGTCCGCATATCTTTAGCATATCACAAATATGATAAAAATGATATTTTTATCGTTCAAAATATTTATTCGACAAATGGATGTTTTCAACACTTCATAGCCTCAACAAAAATGTAATTTTTATTGTTCGATCTTTTTATTCAACACATGAACTTTTTCACTACACACACTTCTCAACAAATGAGCATTTCCACACATGGACATTTTATTTATGTTGTTCATATTAGAAAGATGGGATTTTTATTGTTGAAACTATTTATATAAGGCGAATATTTTTCATACTTCATATATATATAAAAATGTGATTTTTATTGTTAGAACACTTCATTCATTCATAAATGAATTTAATTTTCACACGTCACTTTTCAACACACAAACATTTCCACACATGGATATAGTTTCAACATATGGCTTTAATTTCAACCCATGAAAATAATTTCAACATATGAAAATAATTCTAACACACAAAGATTATTCAAAATTTCGGCAGCATAACGGCAGGGTAGTTAAAACCGGCACCGTCCCTAGTACGGCTCCTCGCTCTACCTTAAAACCTCGCGGTTTTTGACAATGGGGATTCATGCATCTAATTCGCACGCAGGCGGCATGTTTATTTTTATTTCCACAAATATTTCCAATTCATTTCAATCACCAATGGGTATTTTTCAACCACAACCAAACAATGCCAACCACAAACAATTATTAAACCCTTCGTATTTTCCATCCAATATTTCACACCAATTCACAACAATAAATATCGTCCATGGTTTGTGGACGAGGGGAGTATATATATATATATATATAATTGCAATATTTCACTTGCATTTAAACACATATATCAATTATTCTATGCATGTAAAATTCATACTTCGCTTATATAGCTTACACTACGCATGTACATGTGGTATACGATACGTATGTAATTTATATTTCGCTAATATAAATTATACACGACATTTTCCATTCAATTTCACGTTAATTTAGATTTCTCACATTGGTTTTCGGCGTGCTAAAAATCGATACGATGTCAGAAAAATCCGCGGCTTCTTCTATTGGGTAGAGAGCTTCCTTACGGTCCCGATGTTTCCTGTTTCATCGAATTTCGTCAACACACTAAAAAGATATGATTTTTCAAAGTTTAAAGATAAAAAAAACTCACCTTTCACGAAGGTTCAAAACTAGGTTTACGGTTTTCGCGAGAATCGGGGCACGAGGGGATGATCGGCGGGTTGGACGTGGAAGAGGGAAGAGAGGGCTTCCTGTCGGTGGTGGTTTGGTGGCGTTCGGTGGTCAGGATCGGCGGCGGCGGTGCTGGGAAGGTCGGAACTTTGGAGCTTCGATTCGGGCGGCACAGGCGACGAGGGGTGGAGGAAGTTGGTCGGATTTGAAGAGGGGACGGAGGCGCGTCGAGGGGTGGCGGTGGCGAAGGCTGTAGGTGGCGGTAGCGGCGGCGATCGGGGCTGGAAGGTTTGGAGCTCGGGTCGCCGTTCGTTCGAGGGTTTTTTCTCTTTTTTTTATAATTATGAATGGAGAATTCTGATTGGCCGAGGACTATATTAAATTTTTAAATAGTGTTTTCTCAAACGAACTCCTTTTTAAACCCAACGACTGTCGCCCCTAGCTAAATACCCCCATTCCGGACACAATGGGATATGTTTCATTGGCCAATTCGTCTGTTACAGTCAGTTATTCTTCAAATTAAAATATAAAACATTTAATTTTTAACTCTGAACGTACATTTCAATTTGCCAGGGCCACAAACTGATTCGAAAAATTCCAGAAAAATAAATCTAGCTATGTTTTGACGCTACGGTCCCAACAAAACTAGTTTCGTCTAATTCTGAGGTCGTTTGAAAAATGGCCATTTTCTGGTCGATCCAATTTAACAGAAATTGACCAAACACATTTTCTTTTGCTACGCTCACATACTAGCTTCAAAAATTATGAAATTTGTAACCTAGCAATAGTTTGACATCCCGGACCCAACAAAAGTGGTTTCGTCGAATTCCGAGGTCGTATGCAAAATATCAATTTTCCAGGGCTATATATTCTATATGGCGACCATTCTGAAAATTCATTCGGCCATAACTTTTGATTCCCATTATGAAACTTCGATTTTTAAGATTTGTTAGAAAGGTATTGACTAACAGATTTAAATATTTTTGGTTTCGCCAAAATCCGTTATATTTTCCACCCTGCACAGTCAGTCAAAGTTGGGATTCAAAATTTCAAACTGACTCACTATTTCTAATTCACTATTTTATTGAAATATTCAATTTCAATCGTTCGAATTCCTGTGAAATCACCAATTTAAAATTTTTAAATTGGCTCGTATTTTCCAGGCTATTACACTTATCATCTGTTTATCTCCGAGAGATAGTTCGTCTACATGGCATACCTTCTAGTATTGTGAGCGATCGAGATCCCATTTTCACTAGTGAGTTTTGGAAGAGCTTGCAAGAGGAGGTTGGAACGCAGTTGTGTTAGAGCACTGCTTATCACCCTCAGACGGACGACCAAACAGAAAGAGTGAATCGTATTTAGAAGATCTTTTGAGATTATGCATCTTGGACTTTGGAGGAACATAGGAGGAACACCTTCCATTAGTAGAGTTCGCCTACAACAATAGCTATCAGACTAGTATTGGCATGGCACCTTTTGAAGCTCTATATTGACGACCTTATTGATCACTGACTTGTTGGTGGGAATCTACGGATAAGATTTTGCTTGGGCCCGAGATGGTTAGGGAAACTTCGGAGATGATAGACTTGATTCGAAGACACATGAAGACGGCACAAGACAGACAAAAGTCATACACTGATAAGAAATGAACCGATCTTGAATTCGATGTTGGAGACACAATTTTAATTAAAGTATCACCATCGAGGAATGTAGTTTGTTTTGGATCTACAGGGAAATTTGCACCAAGGTTTGTGGGGCCATTCCCCATTACGGAAAGAATTGGACAGATGGCCTACAGAGTGAAGTTTCCTGCGAAGCTTAGTGGTGTTCATGACGTATTTCACGTGTCGCATTTGAGGAAGTGTTTACACGATACTGCGGAAATATTAGAGCCGAGCATGCTTAGAGAAGTGGAAATTGAGCGAGATGCCACAATTAGACGAGTTCCTACATGAATCCTTGGATAAAAGGTCAAGAAATTACGCAACCGAGAGGTCCAGTTGGTTAAAGTCCAATGGGGAGATGATCAAGGAGTCGCGACTTGGGAAATGGAAGACAAGATACGTGCGTCGTACCCTTTCCTTTTTTAGGGTATGTTCTTAACTTCTCCTTTTTCTACCACTTTGTTTATACTTGTTCTATCGTTTGGTGTATCCTCTCATTATATCTTCGATCGTTAGGTAGAAAATCCTATGGTTGTAAACATGTGTTTGAGACATGTTATGTTTGGTGGATGCAAGTGGATGTAAGTGTTTGCTAGTGGTTTCTCGTGGATGCATTTACACACACATTAGACATCACTTTCATATTGCATATAGGTGTGTGTGCATATTTAAATTAATGGATGTATATTGAATGTGTTATCATATGGATGTTGCATTTGGATGAATGGTTGTGCACTCATATAGAAATGATATGTATCATTAGGATTCTTTTGCATACATAATGGATGCATGGCACTATCATATTTTGCATTAAGGAGGTCAATTGAATTAGTAGACCGCCTGATTTTGCATTAGGATAAGGACATATACATACACTTTGCATATGTTCATGAAAGCATTAGAATTTTTTTAAGGACAATGGACGCCCGTGATTGATGGATGAGTAGATGGATGATGGATGGTAGGACATACATTCCTTTCAGCTTCAAGATTTCAGGGATGAAATCCTTTAAGTAGGGGGGAATGTAACAAACCGTAATTTTAAAATGTGACATAAGAGATAATTAAAGAATAATTGATTTTTAAAATAAGAATTAAGTGAAACAGGTTACGCCATTGCGTTCGTCTCGGAATTCTGCTTGAGAGAGAGTCAGAGTTGGGCAGAACAATCAGGAAATGGGCCAGAATAACTGGCGCACTTGTGAAGTGCGCCAGAACAAAATTGCACTGGCGCACCTGGAAAGTGCGCCCAGGCCGAGCCAGATCTACAGAGTTCTAGAGAGTTCCATGATGACGTGTCTTTTTAATCTGAGCGGTTCTGATTGTAATGACCCGCATTTTTCAGCGATATAATAATTAATTAATTTAATTATTTAAAAGGGAATTATAAGGATTTAATGGTCCTTGAATCAAATAACGATGAATATTTAATTAAAATAATAAATTAAATAATATATTTAATTCTGAAATAATCAGAATTGGCTGAAATGGCGATATGGTGTGAATTGGGCAAATTCGAAATATATATAATTCAGTTTAGTATTGAATTAGATTAACGAATATATTTAGATAACGACAGTTTGAACGTATAATTATATTATAATTAAAATCGAGCTTGAAATGGCGCTGTAGTTCGTAATTTGGCAATTCGAACTTCAATTGAATATACATAAGCCGTTTTAAATCGGATTTCTATGAAACAAGAAACGTTAGGAGCTGGTGAAGTATATTTTTCTAGTGGAAGAGAAAAATCGGGATTTCGTCGTGTAGATTTTGATTTATGTCCAAATCAAATTTTATAAAATTCGTCGTGGAATTCCTTTATAATTTATAACGATATATATATAAAGGAATTTCATTATAAATCGAATATCGATTTAATCGGGATTTGAAATATCAAGTTAGAAATTCATATAGGAATATTCTAGAGTTGTATGATATTCTGTTGTGAATATATATGATAATATTTAATTATAAATATTAAATTTAATTATTTTTAAATATATTTATATATTTAAAAGGGTTATTTAGGGCTTTAAAAAAAGCCAGTTTTGCAAACGACCTCAGAATTTGATGAAACTAATTTTGTTGGATCCGCAGTGTTAAATTATTATTAGATATCAATTTCCATGATTTTTGAAATCAGTATATGGACGTACGAGGTTTTAAGGTGAAAAACAGTCGATAAATTGACCTTTAAAAATACGCTGTGTGAGCGAACGGAGTCGTAATTCAACGAAACTAGTTTCGTTGGGACCGTAATGTCGAACTTTAGCTGCATGCCAGTTTTCGTGATTTTTGGGTATCGTATATGATCACAGGAATTTTTAGAATAATGAAGTGAACTAGAAATGGAATATGAAAATAAAAATAGAATATGCTAAGGAATATTCCAACCCCAAATTCTATAAATACACCAACACATTTCTAAACCTAGAGAAAAAGTCCACGGCTTCATTCTTTGAGCCGCCAATTATCTGCTTTCTCAAACCAAGAAATTCGATCCTAAAAAATCAGAGATAATCAAGGAAAAATCACTAAATCAAAAATCTTATAAATCGAAGTTCCTGGGATCTTGCTCTTAATTTCTACGGCGTTCTTTTTAGGTTCGATTCATTTCTGAGCAATCGCGAGATCTGGGGATCCGCGATGAACTGGGGGTCGTTCAGGCCAGGACTACAGGCATTTCGAAGAGCTTTGAACGACGACTGGATCTGAGGGTTCTGATGTGATTCCGACTTCAGTATAGAGGGACAGTAGTCGCGTAAATCGTGAAGTCGACTTCTGTAATTTGAATACTGGGCGGATGCGATGGTGTAATCGAGTTGGGTGTTGGATTTAGCAATTGCGTCCTTGGGAGGTCTGATGGCATTTTGACAAGTGTGGTCCACTGAATGGCCAGGGAAAAGGATTCGGTTCATGAAACCGTGAGCAGGTGGGGATCGAAGGAGGAAAATGGCGTGTGTTATAGCCATGAAGAATGGGGAGCGGATTCTGGGCGATGCAAATATTGGGGAGAGACTGATAACGGTGATTGTAGTTTGGTTTGAATAAACAGTAAGGTGGAAGAAGTGAAATGAGAAGTCGGTTGGTGTTTGGTTTTTGCTTGAGTATTGGGTGCGGAAGTTTTCTGATGTTGAGCAAGAAAGGATGAAGTCACATCCTGTTTTGCGGTTTCAAGTGAATGGTTTTGGTATTGGTTGAGGTAAGAGTTTGATGTGTGCGAAGAAAGTTCGAGCTAGATGTGGTAAGGAAGTTGTGAAGTTGATCAAAGGGGGAGTTCGTAGTATTTGGTGATGGAGGGAAATATGTCCAGCAGTATTCATTATTGAAGAAAAAGAGTTGGTGCCTGGAGTAAATTACGGGGAAGAAAGAAGAACCGGAGGTCTGGGTTCGCAAGAATAGTTGGGCCGGATTCTTATGGGTGAGGCCCAAGTTTTGGTAATAATAAAGTTTATTTTAATTTAAAATGTATATTGTAACTTATAACGACAATAATTTGATCATATGCTAACGGAATTCAGTGAAACAACATCCTTCAGAACTGTCTCGACAAAATACTACACTGGAACTGGATTGGGATAAAATTGGAGCTCGTCTACAATTTATTTCAAAATAAATTGTATGATCAGAATCATCGACCGTAAATCGTTATTTAATGATCAACGGCCAATGTGAGTAAAAGTCACCAACTCTGAATAGTTATAGTTTGATAACATATGCTTAGAACTGATAATTTATCTGTTGATTGATGTGTGTTAACTATTTAGATGGACTGTTAAAATTGATTGAAAACACAGTTATGGTTATATATACATACATACATATATATATATATATATCGTTATTAAATATTAATCCTGTCGATCAGAATATTTCTTCTTGAAATGAAAGTGATGTTATTTATAATGTTTAACATCTATGATGCAGGGAAACAGGTTGGAGGAATCCAACCGGATTCCTCAACATTTATTTTACTATTATTCATATATTGTGATATATGATGTGATATATATATAATCTATGGTTGATTATGTGTGTTTGAACGATATTTATCATGGTTATATGTTATGTTAAGTACCATAATAAATACCAGAATGATAAAAGGGGATTTTCAAAGTTGATTTGAAGATAGATTATTTATATAAAATCAACGGATTTTATATATAAAAGAAAGAGAATTGCATAAAAGGAATTAATTTGAAAATCAAAGGAAATATAATTGTAAAACAAACATAGAGGAAATATATTTGTAAAACAAATATAGAGGAAATAAAATTGTAAAACAAACATAGAGGAGATATATTTGTGAAATCAAATATAAAGGAAAATATTTGTCAAACAAATAGAAAGAGAAATGTTTGTAAACCATTTACAAATAGAATAGAAAAAGGAATATTTGTAAAACAACTTCAAGTAGAAATAAAAAGGAAAACATTTGTGAAACATTTACAAATGGAATCGAAAAGGGAATATTTGTAGAACATGTACATATAAATTAAATGGGATTATTTATTTATTTAGGGAATAAATAAAAGTATAAAAGGATCATTTGTTTATAGAAAATAAATAAAAGAAAAAGGTTTATTTAATTAGAAAATAAATAGAATAAGATATAAAGAATATTTATTTAGAAAATAAATAGAATAATATAAAGAAATGTTTATTTGTTAAATAAATAGAAAAGATAAAAGAAATATTTATTTGTTAAATAAATAGAAGTAAAAAGGAAACAGTTATTTGTTAAGTAAACAAATAGAAAGGGAATTATTTGTATAAACAAACAGAAAAGGAATTAATCAAAGGAGTTAATTCAAAAAGGAATAAATCGATAGAGTTAATTAAATAGAGTTAATCAAATTAGAGTTAATCGAATATTAGTTATTCGAATAGGGTTAAAAAGGAGTTATCGAATATTATTTATTTGAATAGAGTTAAAAAGGAGTTAATCAAATATTAGTTATTCGAATAGGGTTAAAAAGGAGTTATCGAATATTAGTTATTCAAATAGAGTTAAAAAGGAGTTAATCGAATATTAGTTTCGAATAGAGTTAAAAAGGAGTTATCGAATATTAGTTATTCGAATAGAGTTAAAAAGGAGTTATCAATAAGTTTAATCGAAAGGAGTTAATCGAATTTAGTTATTCGAAAGAAAGAGTTATCGAATATAGTTTATTCGAGAAGAGAGATAATCGAATACAGTTTATTCGAAAAGAGAGATTATCGAATATCGTTTATTCGAGAGGAGATTATCGAATATAGTGTGTTCGAAAGAAAGAGTTATCGAATATTAGTTATTCGAAGTAAGTCAATCGAATATTAGTTATTCGAAGAGAGTTGATCGTCGAATTCGATTATATCGAATTCGGAAAAGTACTTATATTTTCCGGTTTTTAAATCAAGATTTATTTATGTATAAATAAATTAGAGTAGATTAATTATTCAAATTAAAGAATAAAAAGTTAGATGTTAAGTTAGATATTTCAGAAGAAGGGATTATAACGTTATCGTTATAACCAATGTTTTACATAAAGAAGTGGATTCGTAAATTGAATCCGAGAGAGACGTAAAGAAGTTGTTAAAGGTTTAAAAGATAAACTTTGACTATTTCGAAGTTAAAACATTGTTCAGTTAAGGTTTGAGAGGTAAATATACCCCAACTTGATTGACTTCCTTCTTAACTAAGGAATGGTAAGGTTTGATCGTGAAGGTGTTTTGGAAATGTTTTCAAAATAAGAATCAGAAATGTTTTCTGATAAAAGAGATAATAAGATTTTAGAATATATGGAAAAGGAGATAAGTAAATTAATGAACTAAAGAGATATATGTTGGATGATGATTGATCGATAGAATTTCCATCTGGAAATAATATCGTTGTTTGCACACCTGTTTTTCTTTGATAGTTAACTCACTGACTATCAAAGTTTTTGACCATTTTAACGTTGTTAATATGGAGATACCGGTTGGATTCTTATCCAAAGAACCACTCTGTATTGGCATAAGCGTTGCGAATATGCCAAAGAAAACTGAAGACGGAGTAAAGTGCAAGGGCTGTTATATAAGTCCTAGGTAGAGATTGCCTAGAATGGATGTACTGAATAGTGCATTTGGTTTCATTCAATCCCAGAATGAACGTAAATGGACGAATGTCTGACAAAGTGTTTCCAATGATCGAATGGGTTGGCATGTATAAATATATATGGTTGCAACGGATTTATTCCCTTAGCATAACATCCAGAATATTTGTGTAAACCAATTAATGATTAACGGATTTGATAATGTGGCATTCAAAGTGATCGTGTTATCAATGAATGAAAAGTAGTCGTAACCTCTGGCCTTAGCATCAGGTAAATGACAAAAATCGGGCAGGCAGCATGGCTAAGTCGGTCGCTCCGAAGTAGGGTGTATAATCACCTATCTAGAGAATATTCGTTTGCTTCTTAAATCTATCAATGCTGTCCCATATATACACGGGAAACAGTTGCTGATCCCAACCGCGGGTGATATACATTCGATACACTCATGCGAAATGAGTGGTCGGTCATGTGTGGTTGAGTTGCAGATGTTCTTGTTTAACTCCAGTGTATCGTTCCTAGAGTACACTGATCAGAAGGTGTTTCCATACCTTGTCATAGTTGGAAATCCATTACCCAATATGCTCTTGCGGTTTTGATTGTATACTATATATGTAGAACGTGAGATGAAGACATTTCTGCTAGATGATTATTATAGTTGTGGTAGATAGACATTATTATAATATCAAAAGGTTTTTGATATAAAGATATTTTGGATTTTCATAAGGGAAAAACCCATTCCGTTATAGGGCGTGGCCTTATGAGATAGCATTTACTTGTTCAAACTGTTTTAAACTGTTTTATTCACACCAATCCCATGACTGACCCAGAGTTTATTTGTTTGTTTTCCCTAAACTCTTGGGTGCCTAAATTTGTACAGGCAGTCAAGTAGTCGGGATTTACAGATGCACTTGGAGAGCTTGGAGCAGAAGACTTCAGGGTTATATAGCTATTGTTTATTTCCACTGTTGTTGTAAGTGTTGTACTCTGCAATGTTATTATATACATATACTGTTTGTATTTCAAAAGTGATGTTATACTTTATTCATTCCGCTGTGAGGTTCGTGTTTACTCTGATGATGATGTTCTTCTTCTTCTATTCTATAAGTTTCTATCTTGTCTATTCTCACCCTTTACCTTCTTCCTATTAGTTTCCTGGTTTCCAGTGAAATTTGGGGTTGGACTTATGTTTTTAGTCAGCTCAAATTGGACCGGATTTTCAGGTCACTATAGATGGTATTAGAGCGAGATTTAGTATTACCTTGGCTCTGTGGCGGAACTCGATAGAGATGGGATTAGTAATATCCTAGATTGAGTTGAGTGTATATATACGAGAGAGCGTATTTGTAATTTAATATAAAAATTTGTTTTATGTTATGGAGCTTTATTGATTGAGTGGCTTATGAATTCTGGTCGATAGTGGGGCCCCACAATATCGACAGGGGTTTCTAAACACTCGAATACGATGAACCAACATGATATGTTTTGAAATTAACATAGTATAATTGGTTGTATTGGTTGTTAGTATAATCGAATGAGGCTATAAAAAGGTGAAATGGTTATAAATAACCAATCAGGATTCATATAAGTAAAGTATATGAAATAAGATGAATTAAATCTGAATTTAAATCAGAATTAGGAATTAAAATAAGGAAATTTTAAGTTCCTGGGAGATTTTGAAAATGTTTTTCAATTTGAAATTAATATAGTATTGAACTCACCTTGATGACTGGAAAATAATTCCGAGGATGGATCGATACATCATCGGTGCGATTTTCGAGTTTCTAAGTGACGGATTACTACCAAAGGTTTGTTTTGAGAAAACAAGTTATTCAGTAAATTCAAAGGTTTTGAATTGGTACTATGATTTCGAATTAATTTGAAATAAACCCAGGAATTCTAAATTCTGGAATTAAAATTTAACTTATAAAGTTAAATAGGTTTGGATGGTAAAAGTAAATAAGTAAATTAGAATTTAACTGGAACTAAGTTAAATAATATTGGAATTGGATTAATTGTTGAGTTAAGAATTAAGGATCAAGAATGGAACTTGAAGTGGAATTTGGCTTGGATATAACCAAATGATTTAGATTTGAGGATATAAACTAAGTTGAGTTGGATTGGAATGACTTGATATATGCAGAAGTGATAACAAATGAAAGGGATATAATGATTTGCCCGACAAAAAGGTACAAGTTTATATTTGGTATAAGCATGAGATTTATGAGCTAAATTGGCAATCCGCTTGGCTGTTCGATTTTCTTTTTGGGTTGGAGATGGCCCAGAGAGGCGAGTTGGAGTTTGACCTATTGACCAGTACAAAGGAGGTGCTGGCGAAATTTTCCGAAAAGTTAAGGTGTTAGGAAAATTTCAAGATTTTTGAAAATTTTCATAGATAAGAATTAATTAATATTTAATTAAAGTGAAATTACTTCAGTGGAAACTGAAGTTAAGAAGTGAACAGATAAGTTCTACTCAGTTAATAGGGCTTGGTTTCTACCATAGCAATTTCGAGAACGAAATTATTTTAAGTGGGGAAGAATGTAATGACCCGCATTTTTCAGCGATATAATAATTAATTTATTTAATTATTTCAAAGGGAATTAAAAGGATTTAATGGTCGTTGAATCAAATAACAGTGAATATTTAATTAAAATAATAAATTAAATAATATATTTAATTCTGAAATAATCAGAATTGGCGATATGGTGTGAATTGGGCAAATTCGAAATATATATAATTCAGTCTAGTATTGAATTAGATTGACGAATATATTTAGATAACGATAGTTTGAACATATAAATATATTATAATTAAAATCGAGCTCGAAATGGCGTTGCAGTTCGTAATTTGGCGATTCGAACTTCAATTGAATATACAGAAGCCATTTTAAATCGGATTTCTGTGAAACAAGAAACGTTAGGAGCTGGTGAAGTATATTTTTCTAGTGGAAGAGAAAAATTGAGATTTCGTCATGTAGATTTTGATTTATCCAAATCAAATTTTAGAAAAGTCGCTGTGGAATTCCTTTATAATTTATAACGATATATATAAAGGAATTTCATTATAAATCGAATATCGATTTAATCGGGATTTGAAATATCAAGTTATAAATTCATATAGGAATATTCTAGGGCTGTATGATATTCTATTGTGAATATATACGATAATATTTAATTATAAATATTAAATTTAATTATTTTTAAATATGTTTATATATTTAAAAGGGTTGTTTAGGGCTTTAAAAATAGCCAGTTTTGCAAACGACCTCAGAATTCGGCGAAACTAATTTTGTTGGATTCGTAGTGTTAAATTATTGTTAGATATCAATTTTCGTGATTTTTGAAATCAGTATGTGTCCGTATGCGATTTTAAGGTGAAAAACAGTCGATAAATTGACCTTTAAAATACGTTGTGTGAGCAAACAGAGTCGGAATTCGACGAAACTAGTTTCGTTGGGACCGTAATGTCGAACTATAGCTGCGTGCCAGTTTTCGTGATTTTTGGGTATCGTATATGATCACAGGAATTTTTAGAATGATGAAGTGAACTAGAAATGGAATATGAAAATAAAAATAGAATATGCTAAGGAATATTCCAGCCCCAAATTCTATAAATACACCAACAAATTTCTAAACCTAGAGAAAAAGTCCACGGCTTCATTCTTTGAGCCGCGAGTTATCTACTTTCTCAAACCAAGAAATTCGATCCTCAAAAATCAGAGAAAATCAAGGAAAAATCACTAAATCGAAAAGCTTATAAATCGAAGTTCCTGGGATCTTGCTCTTAATTTCTACGATGTTCTTTTTGGGTTCGATTCATTTCTGAGCAATCGCGAGATCTGGGAATCCGCGATGAACTGGGGGTCATTCAGGCCAGGACTACAGGCGTTTCGATGAGCTTTGAACGGCGACTGGATTTGAGGGTTCTGATGTGATTCCGACTTCGGTATTGAGGGGCAGTAGTCGCGTAAATCATGAAGTCGACTTCTGTAACTTGAATACTGGGTGGATGCGATGGTGTAATCGAGTTGGGTGTTGGATTTAGCAATTGCGTCACTGGGAGGTCCGATGGCATTTTGAGAAGTACGGTCCACTGAATGTCCAGGGAAAAGGATTCGGTTCCTGAAACCGTAAGCAGGTGGGGATCGAAGGAGGAAAATGGCATGTGTTATAGCCATGAAGAATAGGGAGCAGATTCTGGGCGATGCAAATATTGGGGAGAGACTGATAACGGTGATTGTAGTTTGGTTTGAATAAACAGTAAGGTGGAAGAAGTGAAATGAGAAGTCGGTTGGTGTTTGGTTTTTGCTTGAGTATTGGGTGCGGAAGTTTTCTGATGTTGAGCAGGAAAGGATGACGTCACATCCTGTTTTGCGGTTTCAAGTGAATGGTTTTGGTGTTGGTTGAGGTAAGAGTTTGATGTGTGCGAAGGAAGTTCGAGCTAGATGTGGTGAGGAAGTTGTGAAGATGAGCAAAGGGGAGTTCGAAGTGTTCGGTGATGGAGGGAAATATGTCCAGCAATATTCATTATTGAAGAAAAAGAGTTGGTGCCTAGGGTAAATCACGGGGAAAAAAGAAGAACCGGAGGTCTGGGTTTCGCAAGAATAGTTGGGCCGGATTCATATGGGTGAGGCCCAAGTTTTGGTAATAATAAAGTTTATTTTAATTTAAAATGTATATTGTAACTTATAACGACAATAATTTGATCATATGCTAACGGAATTTAGTGAAACAACATCCTTCAGAACCGTCTCGACAAAATACTACACTGGAACTGGATTGGGATAAAATTGGAGCTCGTCTAGAATTTATTTCAAAATAAATTGTATGATCAGAATCATCGACCGTAAGTCGTTATTTAACAATCAACAGACAATGTGAGTAAAACTCACCAACTCTGAACGGTTATAATTTGATAACATATGCTTAGAACTGATAATTTATCTGTTGATTGATGTGTGTTAACTATTTAGATGGACTGTTAAAATTGATTGAAAACACAGCTATGGTTATATATATATATATATCGTTATTAAATATTAATCATGTCGATCAGAATATTTCTTCTTGGAATGAAAGTGATGTTATCTATATTGTTTAACATCTATGATGCAGGGAAATAGGTTGGAGGAATCCAACTGGATTCCTCAACATTTATTTTACTGTTATTCATATATTGTGATATATGATGTGATATATATATAATCTGTGGTTGATTATGTGTGTTTGAACGATATTTATCATGGTTATATGTTATGTTAAGTACCATAATAAATACCAGAATGATAAAAGGGGATTTTCAAAGTTGATTTGAAGATAGATTATTTATATAAAATCAACGGATTTTATATATAAAAGAAAGAGAATTTCATAAAAGGAATTAATTTGAAAATCAAAGGAAATATAATTGTGAAACAAATATAGAGGAAATATATTTGTAAAACAAACATAGAGGAAATATATTTGTAAAACAAACATAGAGGAGATATATTTGTGAAATAAAATATAAAGGAAAATATTTGTCAAACAAATAGAAAGAGAAATGTTTGTAAACCGTTTACAAATAGAATAGAAAAAGGAATATTTGTGAAACAACTTCAAGTAGAAATGAAAAGGAAAACATTTGTGAAACATTTACAAATGGAATTGAAAAGGGAATATTTGTAGAACATTTACAAATAAATTAAATGGGATTATTTATTTATTTAGGGAATAAATAAAAGTATAAAAGTATCATTTATTTATAGAAAATAAATAAAAGAAAAAAGGTTATTTAATTAGAAAATAAATATAATAAGATATAAAGAATATTTATTTAGAAAATAAATAGAATAAGATAAAGAAATATTTATTTGTTAAATAAATAGAAAAGATAAAAGAAATATTTATTTGTTAAATAAATAAAAGTAAAAAGGAAACAGTTATTTGTTAAGTAAACAAATAGAAAGGGAATTATTTGTATAAACAAACAGAAAAGAAATTAATCAAAGGAATTAATTCAAAAAGGAATAAATCGATAGACTTAATTAAATAGAGTTAATCAAATTAGAGTTAATCGAATATTAGTTATTTGAATAGGGTTAAAAAGGAGTTATCGAATATTAGTTACTCGAATAGAGTAAAAAAGGAGTTAATCGAATATTAGTTATTCGAATAGGGCTAAAAAGGAGTTATCAAATACTAGTTATTCGAATAGAGTTAAAAAGGTGTTATCGATTAGTTTAATCGAAAGGAGTTAATCGAATTTATTATTCGAAAGAAAGAGTTATCGAATATAGTGTATTCGAGAAGAGAGATAATCGAATATAGTTTATTCGAAAAGAGAGATAATCGAATACCATTTATTCGAGAGGAGATTATCGAATATAGTGCATTCGAAAGAAAGAGTTATCGAATATTAGTTATTCGATGTAAGTTAATCGAATATTAGTTATTCGAAGAGGGTTTATAGTAGAATTCGATTATATCGAATTCGGGAAAGTACTTATACTTTCTGGTTTTTAAATCAAGATTTATTTATGTATAAATAAATTAGAGTAGGTTAATTATTCAAATTAAAGAATAAAAAGTTAGATGTTAAGTTAGATATTTCAGAAGTACGGATTATAACGTTATCGTTATAACCAATGTTTTCAATAAAGAAGTGGATTCGTAAATTGAATCCGAGAGAGACGTAAAGAAGTTGTTAAAGGTTTAAAAGATAAACTTTGACTATTCCGAAGTTAAAACGTTATTCAGTTAAGGTCTGAGAGGTAAATATACCCCAACTTGATTGAAATCCTTCTTAACTAAGGAATGGTAAGGTTTGATCGTGAAGGAGTTTTGGAAATGTTTTCCAAATAAGAATCAGAAATGTTTTCTGATAAAAGAGAAAATAAGATTTTAGAATATATGGAAATAGGAGATAAGTAAATTAATGAACTAAAGAGATATATGTTGGATGATGTTTGATTGATAGAATTTCCATCTGGAAATAATATCGTTGTTTGCACACCTGTTTTTCTTTGGTAGTTAACTCACCGACTATCGAAGTTTTTGACCTATTTTAACGTTGTTAATATGGAGAGACCAGTTGGATTCTTATCTAAAGAACCACTTTGTATTGGCATAAGCATTGCGAATATGCCAAAGAAAATTGAAGACGGAGTAAGTGCAAGGGCTGTTGTATAAGTCCTAGGTTGAGATTGCCTAGGGTGAATGTACTGAATAGTGCCTTCAGTTTCGTTCAATCCCAGAACGAACGTAAATGGACGAATGTCTAACAAAGTATTTCTAATGATCGAATGGGTTAGTCTGTACAAATATATATGGTTGCAACGGATTTATTCCCTAAGCATAACGTCCAGAATATTTGTGTAAACCAATTAATGATTAACGAATTTGATAATGTGGCATTCAAAGTGATCGTGTTATCAATGAATGAAAAGTAGTCGTAACCTCTGGCCTCAACATCCGGTAAATGACAAAAATCGGGCAGGCAGCATGGCTAAGTTGGTCGCTCCGAAGTAGGGTGTCTAATCACCTATCTAGATAATATTCATTTGCTTCTTAAATCTATCTATGTTGTCCCATATATATATATACGGGAAACGGTTGTTGATCCCAACCGTTGGTGACATACATTCGATAAACTCAAGCGAAATAAGTGGTCGGTTATGTGTGGCTGAGTTGCAAGATGTTCTTGTTTAACTCTAGTGTATCGTTCCTAGAGTACACTGATCGGAAGGTGGTTCCATACCTTGTCATAGTTGGAAATCCATTACCCAATACGTGCTTGCGGTTTTGATTGTATACTATATATGTAGAACGTGAGATGAAATCGTTTCTGCTAGATGATTATTATAGTTGTGGTTGATAGACATTATTATAATATAAAAAGGTTTTTGATATAAAGTTATTTTGGATTTTCATAAGGGAAAAACCTGTTCCGTTATACGGCGTGGTCTTATGAGATAGCGTTTACTTGTTCAAACTGTTTTAAACTGTTTTATTCACATCAGTCCCATGACTTACCTGGAGTTTATTTGTTTGTTCTCCCTAAACTCTTGGGTGCCTAAATTTGTACGGGCAGTCAAGTAGTCGGGATTTACAGATGCACTTGGAGAGCTTGGAGCAGAAGGCTTCAGGATTATATAGCTATTGTTTATTTCCGTTGTTGTTGTAAGTGTTGTACTCTGCAATGTTATTGTATACATATACTGTTTGTCTTTCAAAAGTTATGTAATATTTTATTCGTTCCGCTGTGAGGTTCGTGTTTACTCTGATGATGATGTTCATCTTCTTCTTCTATTCTATAAGTTTATATCTTGTTTATTCTCACCCTCTACCTTCTTCCTATTAGTTTCCTGGTTTCCAGTTAAATTTGGGGTTGGACTTGTGTTTTTGGTCAGCTCAAACTGGACCGGATTTTCGGGTCACTACACAGATGGTTTCTATTCTAATCTAAATGTCCTAATTCACCTAATACATCTATAAATAAACCCCTAAACCTAACCCTAATCTCATTGTTATCATCCATGGCGGCTCCATGCTGCCCTAATCTAAATTAAAACAATATTTTCTTCTCCATCACGTCGAATTAGAAGATCAGATCTACAAATCAAAATAGGGATATTCTAAGATCAAGATCTGCTACAACAAAGCCTTATTCTCTTCTTTTAGATCCTATCGTTGTGAGTTTATGTCACTTTCACATATAATTGAATTAAAAAGTTATTGTGATAGGATTGTATATTGGATCCGATGTATATGCCTGTAAATAAGATAAATCATATCAAGTTTTGTAATTTGTTGTCCTTCAGATTCATACCCAATTGCTATTATCATATGCCTATCTGATCTACTTTGTCGTTATTCATTTCACATGCCCATATATATGTTTATGCCAGTTTAGATGTTTTGATTCTCTCACCTTCTTCTTTTCCTTTTTCCTTTTTTATATTAGGCTAACTTCGAGCTTAAGCATATTGCATTGAGATTTACGTACGAATAACGTTGGAACGATTGGGAAAAGTTTGGGAAATATGTAATAAAAAGAGATTTGGCATAAATTGTTGATGGCTATGGAAATTGATTTGGGCATAAATTGGCATAACTTGTACACATGAGATTACAGGCATAATTTGTATTAAAATTATAAACATAATTTAGATTGGAAATTATGGGTGGCTGGAATATATTATAATCCAAGATTTGAAATTGGGGCTTGAATTAAGAAAGTGATAATAAACGCCTAAGACACGAGGTTAGATTCAGATTGCAGTATAAGCCTGCCCAGTACCGCCCGGCAAATCCAACAACCGCAAACGATAATATAATGTGAGAGGTCAAAGGCATAAATTAGATGTGTAATGCAAAGACACGAGGTTAGATTTGAATTGCGGTATAAGCCTGCCCGGAACCGCCTGGCAAATCCAGCAACCGCAAAACGGTAATCTAATGTGGGAGGTCTTGCAAGATTACGGTTATAATGAATTAATGAACACTTAACCAAGATAATACATGTGATTAAACATGGGGAAAATAAAAGGTTAAGTGGGTAACATGGGTAGCATGTGAAACATAATAAAAGCACCTAACCAAGATGAGACATATGATTAGACATGGGGATAAAGAGGGGTTAAGTGGGAATTCCTTGTGGGGACCAAGCTTAGGAGGGAAGCTTGTGTCAAGTGTGTGGACCCTTTTCAACTAGTAACCCATTTATTATCTATATGAGCTCGAACTAGGTCGAGGACAGGGACACTCTTACAAGGGTTGATTGTAAGAGGCCAATAAAGAGTTACGATGGTAGTACAAGTTCAAAGAAGTCATGTGTGTGCATGGGTCCGGGCTGGTAGGTAAGAGCTGTTGCATCGTGTAGGTATAAGCTGTGCATTTCAGTAGTATCGGGGTTGCCACCTTAGGGAGTGATACACCCTATTGTGGGACCAACACAGGTATCTACGAGGTTAGGGAGCCGATTGAATGGGGAGGGTAGTGGATACAACTAGTGGTGGTAGGAGCAAGTGGGAACCTATGAGAGTAGCTAGGAGTACACGAAGCTACCATTATTATGATTAACAGGGAGGGATCATCTTTTAGTATGTAACTAATATGTGGTACGGTGCAGAGCATATCTTATAGTGGCTAGGAGCGTCGTCGATGTTCTATCTTGCTTACCTTGTTTACCTTGTCGTATCTGCTTATGTTACAGTCATCTCTTATATCCAGTTTATGTTTTTATACTGTTATTTTACTGATTATATTGTTAAAGTCACTAGACTCGCCAGATTTATGTCTGACCCTTTTTGTTTCGCCTCTTTTCTTCCCCCCCCCCTCAGGTCCTCACGGTGGGATTAGTGAAGCTTGACTCAGATCTCTTTCTTCTTGAAGTGCTTGGAAGTGTTGAAAGTAATGCTCAGCTTTATCTCTTTTTCATTATGGCTATTTGGAGTAGGATTATGGTTTTGCTTTTATGTACTCTGATAATAATTTTGTTCAAGATGGATATTTGTGTAGTTGGCTTTAGTATGTTGTTTTGATGTTGTAACCTAACCAAACATGTTTTGCTTTTCCGCTGCAATGAATAAATTTTGAATTTTTATGTACCATTTTATCTATCTGTCTTGTGATGTTCTATTCCATACTCTATAACTCTCCATGAAAGTTAATGCATTCCCTTAGTGAGCGACATTAGCGGACGTGATGTGTTACATAACCATCACAAGCAATCAAATAATTATTTATCAATTCAAAAATACGCTTTTAAAAATATAAACTGGATAGAGTTAGTGAGATTACTCACACTGGTAGTTTATCGTTAAATAACGAATAAACTATCATTGATTCAGACATACGTTATATTATGCCGTAATTTGTAATAATCTCCAAATGACCCCAAATCAGTTCCATTGTGTAGCACTCGTCTATATGATCCCAAAGGATACAGTTTTGCTGAATTCGATTAACACATGAATCAGATATTTAATTTACATGTTTATGGTCACTTAAATATTTTATTGATTTACTAATTAACCTTTATTTATACTATCCAAACGGATCTACTTCTATTTTGAGTGTAAAAGTGAGCATGTCCTTGATTTCAATTTATATGATCCTCTTGGCTTTTGTATACATATGCTTATGTAAGTGTAGTCCGTTCGTATTGATATTTCTTGTGCTAAATAGGTTGTTTACGAAATGACCTGCTATGCAAATCGATTAATGTGGATAATTTCTTGTCTTCAAAAGTTCAAACAGATCTAAAACACTTCTGCTACACATGAAAATATTTTATTTATTATTAACCTTAATCTCCTCGTTTAGGTGCTTAATGCTTCTTCCGCTTACCCAGTATTTCGAATCCGCACACTTCAGCTTGACATTTTCGAGTTATTTCTTCACCTCCAAATCATTGCTTTCTCCACCGTTTCTTAAACAGTGACCTGCTCCTTCCATTCCTTCCTCTTCACAAAGCCCATCTCCACGACTAACATTGGACCTTATGAAAACCCTTCCACCGTTCTCCCCTTCTCACGCCTAGTACATTCACACTTGCAACGACCATCTCACACGCTACAGTAACCGAAACTATCCCCATACCAGCTCTCGCGCAACGGTGAGCGTCGTCCAGTTCCACCTCACGTTGAGGAACATATGTACACACCCTGGTGCATGGTTATAACACTCCAGCGAGAAGAAAGGAGGTTCGGACATATCAATATGTATTGCATGATGACGAGAGAGCGCATACAAATCCATTCGTATTTTGTTCATGATTTCACAGTGACGGTTTCAACTTGTTTTAATTTTTCGAAATGGAGAGTGGGAAAGAGAACATACGTATAAATAGAATAAGATGCTTCACAGTTAAGTATTAGTTTATGTAGAGTCCTAGGGTAGGGGTTGAAAATAACATTTGATGTCTAATCTCCTTTATTCGTGTGTACTTTGGTTACATAACTTAGGGATGAAGTATTAGTAAGATGTAGCCTACATTTTGAACTAATGGGAGAGGGGTACGACACTTCGAAATGAAGAAATGAAAAATGTATATTACACTTATTTGTTAAGTTGACCAGTCCCGCTACACAGAATTCTATTTGTTTATCGATAGTTATGTACAAAAATAAAAATATGAGCGTGACAAACATGGTGCCATGATCTTGAAAATATAATAATATAGACAAGATAACTTATTTTATGAGATATCAAAATGCTAATATAGGGTGTAAAATACTTCAAAATAAAAAGTGTTTATTTTCCAAAGTAAGAATTACCGAAAAATCTATAAATTAAACTGAGAATATGTCTTAAAAATCTTGTCCAAATATGAAACCAATATTTAATTATAACAAAATATATCGTTATGGTTTATAAATGATTCATAGCGACTATTTGAAATTTTGATTTGGACATAACTTACAATCTATAAAGCAAAATCTCCATTTTTCTCTTCCATTAGAAAAATATCGTTCAACAAATCCGAACGTTTCTTGTTTCACAAAAATCCGACTTAAAATGGATTATGTATATTCAATTGAAGTTCAAAACCCAATATTACGAACTACCGCGACTTTACGGGTTCGATTTAAATTATATTATAAATTATACATTCAAACAACATTTATAAATATATTCATTAATATAATTCAACTCTAAACTGGATTAAATATTTTTAAATAATCCAATACACACAATATTGTCAATTCAACTTAATTCCGATTATTTCGGAATTAAATATATTATTCTATTATTCATATTAATTAAATATTCAATATTATTTAATTAAACAACCATTTAAATCTCTAAATCACTATTTTAAATAAATTAATTTATTATTATACCCTAAAAAAATACGGGATGTTACATATTTACTTTTTAAGTTAGCTTAACACTTTTAACATATTTACTATTTCTCTCACATTATACTTCTTCTGTAATTTTACACTTTGATATGGATATTTCAAAGTTTGCACAATTATTTATTAACAATTGGCTGCTAAGATTTTATATTTAAGTCAAGATATTTTAATTAATTGCAAAATCCAAAGTTTAAGTAATTAAATAAATTTAATTAACAAATATTTCTTTTAGATACTAAAATGATAAAATTTTGGTTCTTGACTCTAAATAACTACACTTCAAATTTTCTATAATCATTTAAGTCTCTCTTAATTCTTTTCTAACATTTTGTATTTAGTACCATATTTAATAATTAATTACATAATATTAAAACTACTTAAATAATTTTAGCAAACTTTTTTTCATTGATTCGTCTAACAAATCACATCAAGATTAACCATATCCATATTAACAAAAAAGAAAAAAAATCAAATATATAAACAGGTCAATCACACAACATAAATTATATACATAAATAACTATCACATGTTTAAAGTTGAACCCATTCATTTTAATATATTTACCATGTATTGCACTATAATATTGATATCAAATGCCTAAATTTTAAAATTTATTTAATTATTTATGAAACACTGCACAATATCACTTAACATTATATATTTAAGTCAATATATTAAAATTAATTATGTTATTTTGAATTTAACTAAAGAATTCAATCAATAAATTGATGTTAATTCATCTAATTAACACTAAGTGTGAAGTTTTAAAATGTACACCACTTTCATTGTAACAACCCAGAATTTTGTAACCAATTTAAAATTTATTTTGAATTGATTTTAACGGAAATTAAATATTTTAAATAATTTATTTTGAGAATTAACAATGTAAAATTTGTTTAAAATGATTTTTCAGCATATAAATTTATAATACAATTAAAACAAGCTTGAAATGGCGCGATAATTTGGAAATTTAGTTTCAAACTTTAAACGAGTACACATAATTCGTTATAAGTCAGAATTTGATGAGACAAGAAACGTTAGAATCTATTTAATTGTCTTTCTAACGAAGGTAAGAAAATAAGATTTCAAGTTGTAAATTGCAAGTTATGTCCAAATTAAATTTAAAATAGTCACTATGAAATCGTTTATAAATTATAACGAATTATTAAATTAAACAAAAGGAATTTTCATGTAAATTGAGCATCGTTTGACTAGAAAATTGTAATATCAAGTTATAAACTCAAGTACGATTATTTTACAATTATATGATATTTTATTTGGATATATATGCAATAATAGAAAATTAGTTTATTATGAATTTGAATAATGTTGGAATTTAATATTATTATAAAATTATATAGCCCTTTAAAATAGTTATTTTTCAAGCGACGTCTGTTTTCGATGAAACTAATTTTGTTGGATCCAGAATGTCAAATTATTGTCAGGTTTAAAATTTCAAGTCAATTAGAATTAGTATGTAAGCGTAGTGAATTTAAACGCATGTTGAATTTCAGTTATAAATTCAATAAGCTAGAAAATAGGCCATTTTTTAAACAGTCTCCAAATTCGATGAAATTAGTTTTGTAAGAACCATATTTGTAAAAAAAAAAAAGATTTCAATTTTCGTAATTTTGGAGTCAGTATGTGGCCGTTGTAAATTAAAACGTACGTTCAAATTCTATATTTAACGTTATATTAAATTATATTTTGATTTTGATAAAAAGTTATCAAAACATTCAAATCAACTTACGAAACATATCCCATTGTGTCTGGAATGGGGATATTCGGTTAGGCGCGATAGTCGTTGGGATTCGTTTGGAGTTCAGAGCGTTAAACAATTAATGTGTGAATTAAAAAATAAAAATATATATACCACTTTAAAAATTGAAAACCCTAATCTCCTTCCCCCATACGTTCAGTTGCCTCCATTGAATTGAATGGCCATGGAGCTCCGAAATTGATGCTCCAATTTCTCTCGATCCGCTTAGCAAAATCAAAATCTTCCCTCAACAAAAATGATCAGCTCAGCAATATCTTGCTTCTCAATTGCGGAAATTGAAATTGGGGGTGTAATCTGCATGAATTTTAAGCCCAAAGGGGCTGCATTTGAGCTCAAATCGCGGGGTACAGGGAACACCAAGTTGTGCGCCACCGTCGGCGTGGGGGGAGGAGGCTCCGGCCTTCCTTGTGGCATCATCCGATCGGAAGACGGTCCTCATGTAAAGCATGTGTAAGCAAGAATGAGGGTGGAGCATTTTACCGTGAACTGGAATGAAGGAGAAGGGATAAAAAACCATTAACGACTTAATTAAGTTAAGTTAATTATATTTAATTATATTAGATTTATAATTAAAGTTTATAATATCGTATCTTTTTCAAACAATATCATAATTCAGCAAACTCAGGTCTGTTGAAATCATCTTGACGAAATCTACAACATGAAACTAACTGGGATGAATTTGGAGCTATTTAAGATTTTTGATCAAATTAAATGCTCAGTTTAGTTTGATTAAAACAGTCGTTTATTTAATGATTTCTATCCGATCAATGTGAGAACTCTCTCACTATATTATTTTGTTGTGTTATTATAATCATATTTGTATATATCTTGATTGCCTATGTTGATTCTTATTTAATTAATTATCACAAAATGTCATAGGTATATGGTAGCTCACATCACTGTTGTTTGAAAACCCTTGGATGAATCGTTGATTTCTTGTGTTATGTTGTAATTGTGAATTTGAGATAATTAACATGTTCAAATGATGTTAATATACTAGTAGTAGTTGAAATTGGATATAATTATCCATTTATAATTTAAACGGTAAAATTATTATTACCCGTTTAATTAAAAATTTGTTAGTTAAAAAATTAATTAAATAGGACGAGTAATGATTAAATTCATGTATCAATATTGATTTAAATTGACTGTTTGTTGGTTGAAAACCCCACATGGATATTGGGATGATATTTAATTCACACTAATCGCAAGTGTTTAGATTTGATGTTAATCGATTGATTGACAAACCAATATTAGCTTAACATGTTTTATTTACATCTTATACGGATGTAAGTGCATACTGGATGTTAATTGAATGTTCAGTTGTTGTTTACAATTATTGTTGAATGTATAAAATCCATATAAATTTATTTATATGGATATGGATTGAGTTTCATTCCAATCCGAAATAAAAATGAATATTTAATAATATAATATTCAATGAAAATTGAAGTTTGAATTAGACGTTCGATTTTGGATGGACGCAAAAATAAAAGAATGTCGATGAATATTCTTAACTATAACGAATGGTTTTGAAGTAAAAATGATATTAAAATTGACTATACATTGAAATATGCAGTTTTGAATATAAACGACTGAAAAGAGCTTTCAAAGATAATTTTATATTTTATATAATTTATAAAAAAATGGTTTTGAAGCATTTTGATTTATATTTAAAATTTATAAGTCGATTCAGGCATAGAACGCCTCGCGCAACGACAGTTCGCGAACGCCAACCCGTAACTTCGAATTGACGTACAGGAAGATCCGACTGTCGGATTCTCCTGAAATTGGAATCGTGGGAACCGTAATGAAATGAGATTTCCAATAAAATGAGAATTTTATAAATCCAACGGTTTAATTTTAATATAAGTCCAAATCAGTTTTGAAAAAGGTCTTTATGGATGCAGTTCGGTGGCCGACATTGGAAACCGGCTGTAAGGACCTTAATAAAACTATTAAAAATATGGAAAAATTATTTAAAATTATAATAAATGATTTTGAAAATTTTCAGATGAAATACTTTAAGTTAGAAAAGACAAAATAATTTTTTTTAAACTTGAATGAACTATTTAATAACTAGAGTAATAATCTAATGATTTTAAATTAATAAATTGGATTGTAAATGGTTTTATATAACTAGAGTTTTCCAATGTATGAAATTGGAATGGATTCGAATGGGAATTATCTTCGGATATTTTCAATATTGGATTTCATGATTATACGGATATCGTTGAGGAATTTAGAAGATATTGATATCGTTATTCCAAACGATGTCTGTTAGTTTCAGAATTTGGTTTTGAATGTAAGTCAATATGATTTTAATTTAAAGCCTTATATTTAATATCAAATTGGATTTTGGATTCGTTGTGAATGGTATCTTAAATAATACTGTTCTTGAACCCAGTGTCAAAGAAATAAATATTTTAATTAAGATTTAAAGAAGTTTTCCATTTTATTTAATGAAATTGGAATTGAATGGAATTTTATTAATAATAATTGAGATGAGTTTCTGTGAAGGAAGGCGTTTACTATTTATTGAATTTAAAAGGGTGTGCCATTATTCCACTTATAGTATTAGTTGGATACATAAATTTATATCGATTATAAATTATTCAAATTTAAGTGCAGATTCCCAATTAAATGGAAGATGATTTTGGGTTTATTGTGAATGGTGCTTTTTAATGGCAGTTGTTCTTTAACCTAGTTAAAGATAAGATTTATTTCCTAAAGTTGAATAATAATCAAGTAATGATTTTTGAGATTAAAATTAAGTTGGAGTTTCAATAAATCTTTAATTAGATGGAAATGTAAAAAGAGGTAATTAAATTTATCAAACATGAGAAGTGCTCGAGAATGGAGTGCCATCAGATTTACTTCATGCGATAGTTAAATCATTAATTAGATTTGAACGTTAATTTGTAATTAAATTTAACGATAACACGGTGGGTGTTAAATATGGAGTACCACCAGTTTATCTCTATGTGAGGAATAATTTGTGATTGAGAATAATAAAATAAATGATTACTTCGGTAAGGCTCGATAATCTCGACTAGTTATATAAATCTTAATTTGGTATTAGTTGTGAAAAGATATAATAATTTTTTTTGAAATGATATCCAAAGGAAGATTAAACAAAGGTTTGAATGAAATAAATCTTTGATAAGATTTATGGGTATAATTTCCAGTATAAGAATACTTTAATTAAAGAATATTCTAGATTGGAATGATATGTGTGTTGTCTTTGTGTATTTATCACATGATTATGAAGATGCGCCAATTATTTGGAAAGAAAGGGTTTAACCCATTCTGAATATCTGATACGACGATTAAAAGTCGGCGATGAAGACAGTGATAGAAGACCGGAGATCTTCATATCGTATGGATGATTGTTGATGCCTCGATTGGGCATTACATCCAAGACGAGTTGAGAAGTGGTGGTCATCCAGATGTACTTGGAGATCGACCAGATATGCGAGGACCCCTCTACTGTATTGGACATATGGGACGAAGAATAAGGTGCCTCCGATTTTGTTCAAAACTAGTTCCAACTTGCAAATGGATTGTGTGTTTGACATCGTAGTTTGTGCTATATTAATTGATCTCTACTAAATATACATCTGTTTGTTAGCGGAGTATTTATTCTCTTTGCTTAACACCCTTCTCTGAGACGTACGAGCTCAGAGGTTATATATTGGTAGACATTAGTTGTATGGTATGAATTGACAATGCGACATGCTAAGACGCAATGATCAAGGCTTTTGTTGAAAATAAGAGCTTTGTGGATGATGATCAAAGCATGGCTTTAATATAACACCGCTTTGTGTACAGCGTTAATTCGTGAGCCTCACACCCAGGTACGAGTCAAAAACGGGAAAAGGGACAGCAAGGAGAATGTGCATTTCTTTCTAGCTAAAGGTAGTGTCGTGGTATGCAGCCCAGACATATTTACTTATGTGGGTGATGGATAGCGAGGCACCTCGGATATGGCCGTAAAAGGCCCAGATGGTCGACGTACTGACCAGATAGTAGATCCGATAGGACCGAGAAATACAAGATTCAAGCATAAATAATCAGAAATGTAGTGACTGACCGACCTTGAATATCCAAGGTCGCCCAAAGTGTGTGATTCTGGGCATCCCGCTAGAGATGGCCTGAATTTGGTAAGGAAACATCCCTTGCCTCGACTCATAGATGGAATCCAATTTCCAGTACATGACTTTTACGGTTTTAGTTGTAAACCTATATGGCGACATAATACAAGGTACCTATGTCGTCTAGGATTGATACATTAATATTAGAAATAGTTTCCTACGCTATGCACTTATAATAATATCAAAAACATTTGCTTTAAAGCGTATCAAGCATATTTAGCTATTATAAAGTAAAACTTTATCCTCTGGCTTGCGTTGCGTTGTGTGATGGAACCAAATTCTTATAATAGCTTCATTTTTCAAAAAGCATTGCGTTGTTTTATTTTTCGAACTGGTATTCATGTGGAGTAAACCCGTTCCATTTCATACGACCACTACTAGAAAAAGCTGATTTTGTGATGGCAAAATCCATCACAAATCTGTTACTAAATCCATATTTACCACGGATCTGTAATGGAATTTTCCGTCCCAATAAGCAGTGTGAAAGATCCATCACTAAAAAATAGTGATGGAATTTGTAATGGAATAACGACAAAATTGTGATGGAATTAATTATGTTTTTAACATTTTACTTTATGACAGATTTGCAATGGAAAAATCACATATGACGTATTACATACTTGATTTGGAATTCAGATGCAAATCCGTCACTATCTTGATAATTTCTAAAAATATTTTAAAATCTATCCGTCGCAAAAATATCAAAGCATCCACATAAATCCATCATAAAACCATTGCAAAAACATAAAAATCCATCACAAAATCATAAAATCGTCAAGGCAAATCCATTACAAATTAATTACAAAATCAATAATATTGTTTTACTTGATCCAATCATCATATGTTTCAATAATATGCATCTATGTAATCTATCCAAACAAGAAAATAAATGATACAATCAAAGATAATCATAACACCATCAGAATGCACTATTGTATACTATTACACAACAAACTAATGTAATACAAAAATACATGAAGTAGTCAATAAACATATAGTAGTCCCTAAACACTAATACATATACTATTAGGGAACCAAAAAAATAATGTAATGCGATAATAATACATGAAGGAGTAAATAAGTATTTATATTAGTCCCTCATGGACGAAATCATGATGGACGAGAAGGTAGCAACAATCTTTGCTCGATTAGAATCATTCTCCGCCCAAATGCCTTTGTCTCGTGTCGGCGCTCCTTTTCCATTCGTAGACGCTGCACGACACAACATTATACTCATGGATGTCATCGTTAAACATACTTTCAAACTCACAAACACATGAAAAGCAAAAACTACAGTTTATTTTCTTATTGCATCCTCTTCTTAATTAGAAACTAATGAAACCCTTCTCTATCAGGCTTTCTACCGTCTGCACGAGGTCCGTTTTAAACGAATTATATTCTATGAAACTAAATGCAAAGCCGAAATGAAAAAAGGACAAGAAACAAAAAAGAAAATGTCAACCTTCAATTTTGTTATGTAATCAAGGTAGAAGATAAGGCCTATGATGGCACAAACAGGTATGCATAGTTCACTTGATTGGCAGAAGCAACAACTAAACATTAAATCAATTCAAGAGATAATTCAAAACAGTCAACAGATCGAAGTAATATAAAAGAGAATCCGTTAATTAGTTGATGTAGTTATTTCATAACAGTCAATAGAATTGCTAATTTTGTATAAACCGCAAAGAGATTATTAATATAATTGCTAATTTTGTATGAAGCCTTTGTAGGATTTAAAATGAACATAAAAGACTAAATATGAGTATTCAATGGGTAACTGACAATATACCATCACCAACAACATCATTGGTTGCATTAGCAACTTGTTTCATAAGATAGCACCTATGTTCTTCACTCTATCTTTGAATTCAATGATTTTTTCAGTGAGAACACCATCTTTTATCACTTTTGGAGCGCCAAAACTTTGCTCTATTGCAACGTATCTTCCCTAAATCCAAAAAAAAAAACATTTATACGTGACATACTTTAGAGCTGGGGATTTTCAAACACTTTTTAACATCAATGAAATTGTATTCATTACCAATAGTATTTTAAAGCATACCCGTAAATTAAAACAAAGAAGGAAAAAAATTACTTATAATTCATTCATCGTGCTTTGCTGAACAGCAGCCCTAAACAATTGCGCCACAGCCCGACGCCTAGCCCGCCACCACCTTCTCGCGACCACCGAGACTGACCATCCACCCGACCGTGTCCACACTACTGTCGACCGCCTACCTATTGCTTCCAACCTTGAGCTGTCAATACCTGGACGCGACCAACGAGCTGCGTCGTACCCCCAACCGGCCTCCACGTGATGATACCCGACTTCACTAGGCTAAGGTTAACCTGATACTTAGTTTTAGGGATAAGGATTTGGGAATTATGGATTGGGTAATTGTGGCTTTTCTGGTTTCATACAACTGAATGGGAGAGAGGAAATAGTGAAGGGGAGGATCAACCTAGTCAAATTAGTTAAGGTTAGTTTAGCGTTTTTTCAGGGAGCCATGGCAGATTTTGTGAATTTGGGTGTCGAGGAAATGAAAGAGGCTATTTGGGGGAAAAAATGAAAGGAAGGAACGGAAGGAGAAACGGAAATTTCTGATTGGTTGGAATACTATTGATTGGATTACTAAATGGATCGCTGAGGTGGATGATTATAACACATTGGTATATTGACATTTATGTAAAATTGGACAGACAGATTTACACTGTGATTTGTAATATTTACGGTTTTCAGTCCCATTGCAAATCCGTGGCTAATTTGTGATCGATTTGCCATGCAATTATTTCCCCCCAAATTTTACCTTTCCTACCATTTTTATAGCCGAACTCTAACTATGATTTTTTTTCCATCACAAATTCGTAGCTAATTTGTGATGGATATGCCATGGAATTATTTCCCTCCAAATTTTACTTTTCCCTCCATTTTTTGGAGCCAACCACTAGCTACGTTTTTACTTTCCGTAGAAAATCCACAGCTGTTTTGCAACGGATTTGCCATGGAAACATTTTTCTCACTTTTAATTAAATTGGTTAATAAATTCAGCTACGGTTTTGTTGTTCATGGCAAATCCATCGCTAAATTGCAACGGATTTGCCAGGGAATATAAATCGTCACTGAATTAAGTTCATTTCATACTGCTATTTACATAAAGGAAAATCAGTGGCTATTCCCCTTGTAATCCGTAGCAATATAGTCATGGAAAATTCCGTCACAAAAAATAGTGTCACTAAATTCAGCATTTCTGGTAGTGGACATAGTCCTATGATATTATCGTATTTCAAAGTTAAGTTTTTAAACAACTGTTTTAAGCTCTCATACGAGTCCCATGATTTACCCGGAGTTTATTGTTTTTCACCTAAACTCTGGGTGCCTATATTTTCCACACGGGCAACTAGTAGTTCTGATTTTGCAGATTTTCTTTTAATAGGGTCCTGGTTTACGGTTGGAGCTATACTCCGGAAAGCTTTGTATCTGCGTATTTATTTCAGTTGTGTCAGATGATGTATTTCCGCTGTGCATTGTATTTATACATTCTTATTTCTGCTGCATTGTTGTAATTTATTCTCTGATATTTATTTTCCATTATGTGTCTATTGTATGTACTCTGATATTTTCTGTACTCTGATGTAATATTGTTGTAATAGCAATGAAAAGTGTTCTTGTTCTTTGTTTCGATGCGTCGTGTTCTCAAACAATCCGCGTTCTCATTCGGTCTAGGTCGGTTGCGAATTTCGGGTCGTGTCAGATGGTATCAGAGCTTTGTTTTACAAAGCTCGAGGAAAGGACACATTAGAACCAAACGAAAGAATTCATCAGAGGTAGGATTAGTAATATCCTATTAAAGAATACTCATTAGAGATAGGATCAGTAGTATCCTAGAATGAGCGACTCATTAGAGATAGGTTAGAAATTCCCTAGAATGAGTTAGGAGATATGTTTATTAGTAACGTATTTACGATTAGTATATATGTGATGACCCCAAGCTCCCGTAGTACGAAAGAAAGGATAATTATTGGAATATAACACATAAAACAATAGCAGCAGAACATAAATATAGAATTACAGGAGATAAAGTACATCAAATTACACTGGGAATAATATATCATCAGAGTTACACAACATAATAGGATCATACTTAGTTCATAATACAGTTTTCAACTTAATACAAAATGCCTACAACGGAATCAAACATAATATACTGAATAAAGTCTGAACAACATAATAGAAATAATGGGATCCATCTTCAGCTCCATAGCTATCCATAATGAATCTGCTAAAACCTATATATAAGGCTGCTCGTGTAGGAAAGAGGGCAGCCGAGTTTGCAAAGTGAAACAAATTACGAGTCAGTCATGGGACTGGTATGAGAAATCTTATTTAACCTATTTAATAATAAGGCCAATCACAGGACCACGCCGCTAACGCGGATTGGGTTTACTCCATTGGATTGCCAGTGCATATATAAAGTAAATCATTAAACAACGCAATGCATTTTAGAAAAATGAAACCATTATAAGACTCAAGTCCCGTCACACAATGCAATGCAAACCGGAGGATAGAGTTTTACCTTATAATGGTCAAAAATGCTTGATACAATAAAATGGATTTGATATTATTATAGTGTATATATGTTTCAAAAACATTTCAATCATAATATATCAATCATAGACGGCCTAGCTACCATATACTATGTCGCCAAATTTAGGTTTACAATCAAAACCATATGATTTCGTATTGGAAGTTGGATTTCCATCATGAACCAAGGCAAGGAATCGTCCTTACCGAATTCGAGTCTCTCTAGCCCGAGCCTCAGGACTTAGTCGCAACTGCACCCTGAACGCCAGGGCCGGTCCACAAATATGTTAGTGGATTGGTAATGCCTGAACACTACGTCTCTCTACCCTATGGGTCGTAAAATAGAGCCACTAGGGACTTAAATCCGAGGTAACTCGCTTTCCATCATCCACATAAATAAAAATATCTAGGCTTGTAAAACCCATACACCACTTCTAGCTAGAAAGAAACGCATGATCTCCCTAGGGTCCTTCTCCCATTTCTGGTTCATACCGGGGTGTGAGGCTCGTGAAGTAACGCTATACACAAAGCTATACTACAATAAAGTTGTGCTTTGATCATCAAACACAAGGCTCTACTTTTCAACAATAAGCCTTGATCATTTGCATCTTAGCATGCCACACTGACAATTCACGCCATGCGACTGATAATTATCAATATATAACCTCTGAGCTCGTGCGTCTCAGAGAAGAGTGTTAAGCAAGAGAATGAATTCTCCGCCACCAAACAGATATATATCAAATAGAAATCAATCAGCACGGAATAAAATCCAATGTTAGACATACATCCATTTACAAGTCCGTTCTTGGTCTGAACGAAACAGGAGACACCTTATTCCTCGTCCCATATGTCCAATACGGAAGAGAGATTCTCGCTAATCCGGACAATCAACAAGTAAGTCTGGACAACTACCACTGTAACCCTTTCCTGGGAGCAAATCAGTCCAGGGCATCAGTAGTCATCCATTCGATGTGAAGATCCCCGGTCTTCAATCACCATCATCAAATCTTCGACTTTCAATCGTCGTATAATTATTTGAAATGAGAGTTAACTTGGACTTTTCAAATAATTCTCGAATATATATATATAATTTAAGTCATTCTTTTCATTCCATATTGTTTATAATATTTTATAACGATTTATCGCTGTTTTTATTTATTTAAAAATAGTCATTTTCAATTAAACGACGCTTCGGGTCATTACATGGCCCTGGCGCTGTTTTCATCAAAATTTGATTTACACATTTCTCAAAATCTAAAGTTGCACCTTAGTGAATTTTATATCGTTGGAAAGATCTTTCCAAAACGAACCCAATGGTTCTAGTTTTGGGAAAATCCGACGGTCGGATCTTTCGGTATAATCATTTGAACTTACAATTTCAAAACGCGAATTACAGCAGGGCGATTCGTTTTATTTTAATTTATATTTATATATAACTGTATAAATATAAATCGTTCAACGATTTCAAACCATTTTCAATTCAACATTGATTTCTTTTATATATGAAATCATATATTACATTAAAAATGAAATTTTTAAAGTTAATGCAAATTCTTCCCGCATTGATTCTTTTATGTAATTCATATATATTACATAAAGATTAATGAAATCTTTTTATTTCAATATACTATTACATTAAAAAAATGTACTCTTTCATTTCATTGCATTATTACATTAGAAAATGTAACCTTTATTTCAGTGTGTTATTATATGGGAAAATTTAAACTTTCATTTCACTATATTATTACATTAGAAAATGTAACTTTTATTTCAATGTGTTATTACATTGAAAAATGTAAACTTTTCTTTTCACTCTATTATTACATTAGAAAATGTAATTTTTATTATGTGTTATTACATGGGAAAATGTAAACTTTCATTTCACTATATTACTACATTAGAAAATGTAACTTCTATTTCAGTATATAATTACGTTGAAAAATGTAACCTTTTATTTTAGTATATTATTACATTGAAAAATGTAATCTTTTATTTCTTTATTTAATTACATATAAAAATGTAAATTCTCACTTAATTCTTTGTTTGCATATAAAAATGTAAACTCCTATTTCATTCTTTGTTTGCATATAAAAAATGTAACTTTTAATTTCATAACATGATTACATTGAAAAATGTAATTTTTCATTTCAATATATGATTACATTGAAAAATGTAATTTTATCATTTCAATATAAATGTATAATTCAATGTTAATACATTTCTATATGACAAATGACTATTTTCAATGTTGCATTACATTCAAAGTGTATATTTCAATCTAAAACACATTTCTATTTAAAAATTTCTAATTTTTTATCTTGCATTACACTAAAAATGTATATTTTAATATAAATGCATTACAATTTAACAAATGACTATTTTTAATGTTGGGTTACATTAAAAATATTTATATTAAAGTAAAGACATTTTAATACAACAATGTCCATTTTAATGTAAAACATTTAAAATGTAAAATCTAGTGTAAATACATTTCATATAGTAATGTGATATTTTAGAAGTTTTCATATACATTGAAATGTCAATTTCCAATGTAGATATATTTCCACATCAAAATGTTTATTTTAATGTTTTCCTATAGATTGAAATATAAATCTAATGTAAACACGTTTTTAGTTTATAATATTTTTTTAATGTATCATTTACATTAAAATATGAAATCTAATGTCAAAACATTTTTATATCCAAATGTCTATTTTAAAGTTGCATTACAAAAAAAATGTAAAATGCAATGCAAATACAGTTTATTTTAATGTTTTGTTTACATTAAAAATGTAAAATCAAATGTAAATTCATTTTATTGTATAAATGTTTATTTTTACTATTACATTTACATTAAAATGTAAATTTAAATGTAAATTCATTTTTTTATGAACCAAATGACCATTTTTGATTACATTGAAATTGTAGACTTTATGTTGACATAAATGGTGATTTTCATACATGCATATATATATATATATATATATATATATATCTGATTATTATACTATTCAAACAATTAATGTATAATAACATTAATATTTTATAACACAAAAACATTTCAGAAAATTTCGGCAGTATAACGACAGGGTAATTAAAACCAGCACCGTCCCGATGTACGGCTCCTCGCACTACCTTAGGCCTCGTGGCGTTTACAAGGGGTTTGATTTCCTAATACATTTTTCTAGGCAGTCTAATGCCACAATATCAATCAATTTCATTTTTCAACCACAATCAAACACCCAAAAATCAATCAATTACATACCACAAAACAATCAAGTCGTCCACGGTCTGTGGACGACGGGTGTCGGGAGTTTTTAAACTCCGTCTGCATCCTAATATAATTTTGTTCAATTGATTAGGATTCAGAAATCTCACTTCGATTTTTATTTTTTCTGAAACTATAGAATGCTCCAAAAATTCTGTGGTCTCTTCTAAAATGTAGATCTCGATTCAAGGATTCCAACATTTCCTGTTTCATCGAATTTCGTTACTGTATGAGAAAGTTATGGTAATTTTTACGTTAAGTACTTTACTAAGGAAATTAAATAATCAATTAATTACTTTAATACCCTTCTCCTTGCTTCCTCCTACAGATCGATACTTCAAAACCCCGTCGACAACTAGGGTTCCAATCTGCACTTCAACCACTCGCCTAGACGATGATCGGACCTCACACCTTGCTACGTCTATGTGGCGCCCTCCTCCTCTATGAGTTCTGATGAACTCGATGGCTCCAGGAGCCCAGCGATCCCACGTGAACGACTCCTCTTCGAGGGTCGATTTCAAACAATCCACGCTATTATATTTGATCAAATCCGTATGGTTTCAAAGATCTCTCGAGTCCCTTCGATTTTTGTTTTAGTTTCAAGAATCAATTCGCCATAGGGAGGGAGGAATTTTGGATCAAATACGGAGCATTTGTTCTGTCGGTTTAGAAGATGGCGGCTTCAAAAGAATACAGTGTATTGTGTATTAGGGTTTCGCCATATGATACGATGTATTTATACTGTATACTATTGTACTTTACTATATTTAATTCTATTTAATTTGAATTCAGTTCCTATATTGCTCTTAACTCCAAAACAAACCCAACGAGTGACGCTCCTAGCTAAATAGCCCTATTCCGAACACAATGGGATATGTCCCGTAAGCCAATTCAATTGTTTCGACAGTTTTTTTTAATTTAAATATAAAATATTTAATTATTTAATTTAATCATAGATTTTAATTTAACGGGCCCATATACTAACTCTAAAAATTCCCAAAAAATAAATCTAGCTATGTTTTGACGATATTGTCCTAAAAAATTAATTTCGTTGAATTTGAAGAACGTTTGAAAAATGGTCATTTTCTAGTCGATCGAAATTGACAAAACACATTTTCTTCTGCCACGCTCTCATATTAATTCCAAAAATTATGAAAATTGAAACCTGCAATAATTTGACATTTCGGATCCAACCAGGATGGTTTCGTCGAAAATGGATGTCGTTTGCAAAATGGCTATTTATATGGGCTATATTTTATATTAAATTCCATAGCGACTATTCTAAATATTCAACTGGCCATAACTTTTGATTCTCGCTATGAAATTTCAATTTTTCGGATTTGTTGGAAAGATATTCTTAAACAGATTTAAATATTTTTGGTTTCACCAAAATCCGATTTATTTTGCATCCTGTACAGTAAGTCAAAGTTCGAATTCAAATTTTTAAACTGCCGCACTATTTCTAACTCCTTCAAAAATTAAAATAAATATATTCGTTCTAACTTCGATTTAAATAAATTTTTAATCGTTATTATTTAAAATAAATTATTTTAACTATTTAAAATTCAATAAAATAGCCAAAATTAAAAAAATTAAATTGGCTCTGATTTTCCTGGTTGTTACAATCTCCCCCACTTAAAATCTTTTCGTCCCCGAAAAGGATACATCAGTAAAGTAGGAAACAAAATGGAAAATGTAAAATATGGTAAATGTACCTTGCACTAGAGCTAGTTAGAGATATCCACTCTGCACTGGGGATAAGCCTGTCTAATGCTATCCTCGGTCTCCCATGTACAGTCTTTAGGATCTCCGCTCCACTGCACCGTGACTTGATGAATTCTTTTGATCCTCAGAACTCGGGTTTCTTTGCCAATGATCTTTACCGGGTCCCTTCTTACTGCTAAGTTCGGGGTAGTCTCCAAATCTTGTTGTGCAGCTTCCTCCACAATCAAGTCTGGATCATGAACATGCTTCCGAAGTTGAGACACATGGATTACATCATGTACCCCTGGCAACCAGTTAGGCAACTGAACCCTGTAAGCGAGAGTTCCAATTCTTTCTAGAATAGGGAATGGACCAGTGAATCTAGGAGCCAACTTCCCAGTCTTCCCAAAACGAAATACGCCTCTCAATGGAGAAACTCTCAAGTACACATAATCGCCAACAGCAAATTCCAAATCTCTTCTTCTTAAATCTGCGTAACTTTTCTGTCGGCTCTGAGCTGCTAGCAATCTCTTCTTAATGAAATCAACTTTGTATGAAGCTTCACGAATCATGTTGGGACCCAATACTAGTCTATTTCCTGATTCAACCCAACATGCGGGAGATCTACAAGGCCTTCCATATAATACTTCAAATGGTGACATTTGCAAGCTTGCTTGGTGACTGTTATTATAAGAGAACTCAACCAAGTACAAGTGATCTTCCCATGATCCGCCAAAGTCAAGAATACATGCCCGCAACAAATCTTCCAGTCTACGGTTCACCCTCTCAGTCTGGCCACCTGTTTGAGGATGATATGCGGTGCTCAAATTTAATGTTGTCCCCATCTCTTCTTGGAAACCTTCCCAGAATTTACTAGCGAATATAGGTTCACGGTCACTAACAATGCCACTGGGAACTCCATGTAGTCGGACAATTTCTTTGAAATAAATTTTCACTAAGCTTTGAGCCATTCTGGTTGATTTGACAGGAATAAAATGGCCAGACTTCGTGAAACAGTCAATGATCACCCAAATACTGTCATTACCTTTTCTGGTTCGGGGCAAGCCATCAATAAAATCCATGAGATTTGATCCCACTTCCAACTTGGAACTTCTATTGGTTGTAACAATCCGGCAGGTTTTTGCTGATCACTCTTGACTTGTTGGCAAGTAGAATACCTACTAACATAAACGGAAATGTCTCTTTTCGTAGATTTCCACCAGAACGTGTGCTTGAGATCATGATACATCTTAGTCACCCTTGGATGAATACAAAGCTTGGGTTTATGATATTCATCCATTACTTTTCTTCTGAGCTTAGAAATATTTGGGACACAAATTCGGCCTTTAAACCTCAGAACTCCCTTGCTATCAATTTGGAAACTAGAGGGTCCGCCTTCCCGAACTCTTTTGCTAATTCTCTAGATAAATTCATCATCTTTCTGGAGAGCAGAGATTTTGTCAATCAATGTAGGTGTAATGATGAGATTGGCGATGATAAGATTGGCGAAGCCCTCATTCTTTCTGCTAAGCGCATCCGCCACAACATTGGCTTTCCCTGGAGTATATAAGATGTCTAGATCATAGGCCGTAAGAAATTCTACCCAATGTTGCTGCCTCAAATTCAAGTCTTCATGGATTTATGATCTTATATAGTTCGAACTTCTCACCCAAAAGATAGTGCCTCCATATCTTCAAAGCGAACACGATGGCCATCAACTCAAGATCATGAGTGGGGTATTTCTTCTCATGCGATTTCAATTGACAACTAGCGAAAGCAACTACTTTGTCTCTTTGCATTAATACTGCACCGATACCTTCAATAGAAGCATCAGTCAAGACTTTTAAATCTTGAGTGCCATCAATAATGGTCAACACTGGAGCAGTGGTCAACCTCAATTCTAGCTCTTGGAAAGCTGCCTCACATTCAGGTATCCAATTAAACTGGCTTTTTTATAAGCTTCATTAATGGACAAGATAGTTTCAAAAAATCCTTAACGAATTTTCGATAATTGCCAGCCAATCCTAGGAAACTTCTGACTTTGGTAGGAGTATTAGGCTGCTTCCAATCTTGAATGGCCATGATCTTGCTAGGATCCACTGAAATTCCTTCCTTCGATACTACATGACCGAGGAACTTCACTTCTTCTTGCCAGAATACACATTTAGAAAATTTGGCTTTTAATACATTCTTTCTCAGAATTTCCAAAACTTGTTCCAAATGTTTTTCATGCTCGGCAGCTGACTTGGAGAAGATTAAAATGTCGTCAATGTAAACTAGCACAAATTTATTCAGGACATTTCGAAATACTCGATTCCTTAAATCAACAAAATAAGCTGGAGCATTGCATAAGCCGAACGACATTACTAACCACTTATAAAATATGTCTGGACCTGTGACGGCCTGGAATTTCGCTCGATCCGAATCAGTCGTTAAACCGATCTAGACCGTTCGAAACCCCTGACTGTTTGAGAACAGGACAAAATAGAACGCAGACGGGAGAACATTTCATTGGTTATTACAACAATTCCATCAGAATACGAGAATATACAGAGTATGAATGAATAAATTACATTCGATAAATATCAGAGATTAAAATAAATTACATAGCAGCGGTAAAATAATATAAAACACAACTGAAAGTAATGCACGGATACAGAGCTTTTCGAGCATCGTTCCAGCTGTAAATCAGGATCCTGTGAATATAAATCTGCAAAACCAAAACTACTAGCTGCCCGTGTCGAAAATAGGGGCACCCAGAGTTTAGGTTAAAACAATAAACTCCAGGTCAGTCATGTGACTGGTGTGAGAACTAAAACAGTTATTAATACTTTATTTTAAAAGAGAGTAATTCAAGGGACCACGCCGTATAACACGGAACGGGTTTCCTCCCAAGAATACCAGTGCATAGAATAAACAGCGCAATGCTTTTTCGAAAAATGAAGCTATTATAAGACCCAGGTCCCATCACACAATGCAACGCAAGCCGGAGGATAGGGTTTTACCTTATAACAGCCAAACATGCTTGGTACGTTTAAAACAAATCATTTGATACTATAATAAGTGTATAGTGTCAAAACAATTTCAATCATAAATATAAATCATAGACGGCATAGCATCCCATGCTACTATGTCGCCATACTAGGCTCTACAAATAAAGCCGAAATATCTCGTATTGAAAATTGGATTCCATCATGAGTCGAGGCAAGGGGCAAGCTCCTCTCCGCGTTCGAGACACTCTAGCAAATGCTCAGGACTACGCACTCTGGGCAGCCACTTGGATCGGTTGGGTCGGTCCTCACTTACGTTAGAGGATTATTTATTCCTAAACACACGTTTCCCGGTCCTTACAGACCTATAATCGAGGCGCCTCATTCCAACAACCACAAAGGTGAAAAGTATATAAATGTCAGGGTTGGTAAGTCACTGACACCACCAAAGTTAGAAAGAAACGTCGTGTTCTCCCAACGGTCCGTATCCCTTTTTTAACTCATACCGAGGTGTGAGGCTCGCGAATTCACGCTATACACAAAGCTTCCACGTAGGCCGTGCTTTGATCATTAACCACAAGGCTTTGCTTTTCAACAGAAGCCTTGATCATTGCATCTCAGCGTGCCACATAGGCAATTCATGCCATGCGATTGATATCTATCGATATATAACCTCTAAGCTCGTACGTCTCAGAGAAGGGCGTTAAGCAAGAGAATAAATTCTCCGCCGCCAAACAGATATATATTTAACAGAAATCAATCAACACGGAATAAAATCCAATGTCAGACACACAATCCATTTACAAGTTCGTTCTGGGTCTGAACGAAACCGGAGGCACTTTCCTCGCATATCCATCGATCTCCAGGTACGTCTGGACGACCACCAACTATTTCCGTCCTCTTGGGTGTACATCCCAATCAGGATCATCAGTAATTAACCAAACGATGTGAAGACTTCCGGTCTTCGACCACCGTCTTCGTCTTCGACATATCGTCGAATCGGTTATTCAGAATGGGTATAAACCCGGACTTTCCGAACAACCCGCGTATATTAAAAACAAATGTTACACAAACACAACATACGCCTCATTCCAATTCATTAACCACTAACCGTAAATCAGTAAGAGAGCAATTTCCCAAATATTGACCCCGAAGGCCGAAACCAACATCAGATCAATATCCAGGAGACCACTCATCTTAACTAATCTACAGCTAGTTTCTAAATTTCAATTCTTAGGGAAGGATTCCCATTAATTTTATCCAAGATAAATTCTTTAAAATTTATCCTTTAATCTTCCTTTGGATGTTATTTCAAACCAAATTATGGTTTTCCAAACTAGTCGAGATTAGCGAACCACACCGAAGTAATTATTTATTTATTTTTCCCAATCCCAACCTATTCATCCCATGAAGCAAAACTGGTAATACTCCATATCTAACACCACGGTGTTATCGGTAAAATTAATTACCATTTCACGTTCAAATCTAATTAAAGATTTAACTATCGCTTTGGAGCAAAACTGGTGATACTCCATTCTCGCTCATTTGCCAAATTTGATAATTTAGATTATCCATTCACATTTCAATTTAACTGCAGATTCATTAAAACTCCTTTTACTGGGTTAAAGAACTAGTGTCATTTAAAACACAGTTCACGATAAACCCAAATCATATCCTATTTATTATCGGGTTAAAGAACTAGTGTTATTTAAAACACTGTTCACGATAAACCCATAAATCAATTCTATTTCAATTCCAATTTATTTATTTAAAAATAAATGGGTTTTAATTTCAGTTCAAAACTAGTCCATTTCGATAAAAATCTGTTTTTATCTTTTCAAATATGGAGTTTTTCATCCTAATTTTTCTCGAATCATTTCTTATGATTTTACACAAATTATTGATATTTTTAATAATTTTATCAAGGCCCGTACAGTCGATTTCCTTCAACGGCCATCGAACTGCACTTACAGCGACCTTTTTCGAATTTGATTTGGACATAACTCCAAATCCATTCGTTAGATTTCGAATTTCTAATATTCGTTAGAAAGCTCTTTTCGATACGAACCCAACGGTTCCGGTTTTAGGAGAATCCGACGGTCGGATCTCCCGTAATGTCCGTTTGAAATAAATGGTCGAAATTTTCGAACTGCTGCGGCACGACGCGTTCTATTCAGGCCATTATATTATATATATAATATATATTTCGTCAATTTCTATTTAAAACGAATTATATAAATAGTTTGGAATTCGTTTCAAAAACAATTTCAACCTTTATTTCAAATCAAATCAAAATTAAATTTCTTCTTATAAATTCGTTTTAAAATTCATTTTTATTCAATTCAAATTTCAATTCAATTTGAATTCATTTCAATTCGTTTTCAATTCGATTCGAATTCGTTTTCAATTCGATTCGAATTCGTTTTCAATTCAATTCGAATTCGTTTTATATTCAATTCATTTCAAATTGGTTTTATATTCAATTCATTTCAAATTGGTTTTCTATTCGATTCAATTCAAATTGGTTTTCTATTCGATTCAATTCAAATTGGTTTTCTATTCGATTCAATTCAAATTGGTTTTCTATTCAATTCAATTCAAATTGGTTTTCTATTAGTTTCAAAATATTCGATTTCGAAATCACTTTTCAATATTCATTTTAAAATGAATAAAATCGATATAAGTATCGTTCACGTCAAAATGGCGTCAATCTAATCAACACGGCTTCATATATTTCTATTTTCTAATATTCTATTTCAAATATTTCTAATTATCAAAATATTTCGTTTCAAATATTTCTTATTTCAAATACTTCTATTTCAAATATTCTATTTCAAATATTTCTTATTATCAAAATATTTCGTTCAACACATGACTAATCTCAACGGATGAGTACTGTCAACACATGAACCTTTATTTTATAATATTGATAAAGATGCAAATTTTATTATTAAAATATTTCGTTCAACACATGACTAATCTCAACGGATGAGTACAGTCAACACATGAACCTTTATTTGATAATATTCTTTATTTTCTAAATTGGAATGAGGCCCCATCAATTACCATATAAAGTTAATTATATGGATTTTCATACATCACACGTATATAATAGCATTGAAAAATAATCAACCATCAACCAAAGTGCACTACACTGTATAAGCATCAAATATAGATATCTAACGCTTATAACAGCCTGTCGATCAATCGATCGACATATTTAATCAATCAGGATGCGTGAACTTCAAATTTCATCCCAACACCCGTGTGGGGTTTCAAACAATCAAACACAGATTTTATTTGTGCAGTTGGGCGATGTGTAAAATTTATCGTCCCAATCAATGTCCTTCAAATAGGTGTACATAAACAAACCGTCCGGTTTGTAAATGAATATTTATTTATTCACGTTAAAAATTATATTATTAACGATAAAACATTTTATTTCAACACATGAATTTTTATTCAGTTCATTTACAAAAATAAAAATGATATTTTTATTTTTCTAACTTATTTTAGAAAATTTCGGCGGCATAACGGCACGATACTAGAAACGGGACAAGGCCTAGCCTTATCACCGGTCTAGTGAAGGCCCACGCCATTCACACATCAATCAAATCCATTCCATTTCACCAAACAATTCAATTCAAACCAAATAATCTAACCAACTACACAACCAAACAATTAAACAAACAAGCCATCCATGGTCTGTGGATGACGGGTGTCGGGTGCTACTAAACACCGTCTGCATCCTAGTCTATATATATAACTAGAAAATGAAATTGAAGAGTGAGAGATTCTCACCAATAGCTATCCAATACCCACAACTCTTCATTTATAGAAATCTTCATCGTTATCGCATCTTTGTCATCTTCGTTGCCCGTAGCCACTACATACGTAAAAATCGAATTTTTACTTTGCTTTTCAATACATAAAAATCGAATTTTTACTATGCTATTCAATATATAAAAATCGAATTTTTACTTTGCTATTCAATATATAAAAACCGAATTTTTACTATGTTATTCAATATATAAAAATCGAATTTTTACTTTGCTATTCAATATATAAAAATCGAATTTTTACTATGCTATTCAATATATAAAAATCGAATTTTTACTTTGCTATCCAATATATAAAAATCGAATTTTTACTATGCTATTCAATATATAAAAATCGAATTTTTACTATGCTATTCAATATATAAAAATCGAATTTTTACTTTGCTATCCAATATATAAAAATCGAATTTTTACTATGCTATTCAACATATAAAAATCGAATTTTTACTATGCTATTCAATATATAAAAATCGAATTTTTACTTTGCTATTCAATATATAAAAATCGAATTTTTACTTCGCTATGGTATAGATAAAAATTCTATTTTTATCACGCTATGGTATAGATAAAAATTCTATTTTTATCACGTTATTCTTCATATAAAGATTTCGCCTTTTCAAATATAAAGATTTCGCCTTTTCAAATATAAAGATTTAAATCTCTTCCTATTTCACTAATCAAACCCTTCGCTATTTTAAAAATCATTACTTTTTATTGCTAACTATATAGTAAATATCATATTTTGATAACAGTGTTCATATCGATAAAGATTATATTTTTATAATTCCTGCTATATAAAAATCAAATTTTTATCCTTCCACTAGTTTGAAAATTATATTTTTAACCCTTCTACATTATAAAAATTATATTTTTATCGAAGTAAAAATCATATTCAAAGTAAAATCAGTTTTTAAATTAAAGAAAAATCAGTTTTTAACCTTAAAAAAATCAGTTTTTAAATAAAATTCGAAATTTAAAACTTACAGTGCATTTCAGAGGGAGGGGGTTCTTTGCGTTCGTTGGAGGGCTGTCGGCGAGGTCAGCGGGGGTGGGGGAGGTCGGGGCAACGCTCGGAAGGGGGGGTGTGGCGGTTGCGCGCAGGGGGGGGCTTCGACGGAGAAGATGGGGGGGGTTCGATCGGCAGCCTAGGGTAAAGTGGGGGTTTCGATCGGCAGCCTAGGGTAAGGGGGGTTTCGATCGTTCGAACGAGGAGGAGGGTGGCTGAGGGTAGCGGCGGAGGCAGGGCGGCGGTGGAGGTTGCGGTGGTAGAGGATGGGCGAGCGACGGAGGGGCGGCGTGGATTTAGGGCTCCCCCCTCATCGTTTTTTTTTCTTCTTCTGAATTAATGAAAACGAGAAAAAGGGGGGGTATATGCAAAAATAAATTATATTATTTTATTTTAGAAAAACGGACTTTTTTATACGACCTCTAAACGAGGCCCACCGCCTGTCGTCCATAGCGTTTTACCCCCATTCCGAACACAATGGGATATGTACCGTAGGCTGATTCGATCATTTCGATCAGTTTTCGTCAAAATCAACATATACTCTATATATTGAATTTGAACGCGCATTTCAATTTACCGGGGTCACACACTAACTCGAAAAATTCCAGAAAAATATTTTCTAGCTTCGTATTGACGATACGGTCCTAACAAAACTAGTTTCGTCGAATTCTGAGGCCGTTGGAAAAATGGCCATTTTCCAATCGATTAAAATCAACTAAAACTGGTCAAACGCGTTTTCCTTCGCCACGCTCACATATTGATTCGAAAAATTATGAAATTTGGAATCTAGCAATAATTTGACATCACGGACCCAACAAAAGTGGTCTCGTCAAAATCCGAGGTCGTTTGCCAAATTCCCATTTTTAAGGGCCTGAATTCCATAGCGACTATTCAGAATTTTCAACTGGACATATCTTTTGATTCCCGCTATGAAATTTTGATTTTTCGGATTCGTTGGAAAGATACTCTCTATTAGATCCTATCATTTTTGGTTTCGTTAAAATCCGGATTGTTTTGCACCCGGTACATTCAATTGAAGTTTGAAATCGAATTATCGAACTACCGCGCCATTTTCAATTCTATTTATAATTATATATAATAATTTATATTCTGACGACGACGCGTATAAATATATACGTTCTATTTCCATTCAAAATAAATTTCTCGTCAATATTATTTAAAATAATTCATTTTAAATATTCAAAATTCGCTAGAATTGCCAAAATAAAAAATTTAAACTGACTTAGAATTTCCGGGTTGTTACAGGACCACTGAAAGCTGTCAAAGGAACACACTCTTCGGCAATACGCCGTTGATGGAAATCCGTAGCTAGGTCCATTTTAGAGAACACTTTTGCTCCATTCAAACGATCCAACAAGTCATCTATACGAGGCAATGGGTACTGCTTGTTTAAATCTTGGTAATCCACACACAGTTTGAGAGTACCGTCTGACTTTGGGACAAACACTGCTGCTGCACTCCAATTTGAAAAACTAGGCCTGATTAGACCTTTCCATAAAAGTTGTTTAGTTTAAATATTTTTGGTTTCACCAAAATCCGATTTATTTTGTATCCTGTACAGTCAGTCAAAGTTCGAATTCAAATTTTCAAACTACAGTGTTATTTCTAACTCCTTTTAAAATTAAAATAAATATATTCGTTCTAACTTCGATTTAAATAAATTTTTAATCATTATTATTTAAAATAAATTATTTTAACTATTTAAAATTCAATAAAATAGCCAAAATAAAAAAATTTAAATTGGCTCTAATTTTCCGGGTTGTTACAATATATAATCTGATTTTCAATTGTATATATGTACATAAAAGGAATTTATGTTTTGATAACATATATGGTTTAAAATTTATTAACCAATTGGTTGTCTGATTGCTTGTTTAATAATTTGAGATGTCTGAGTAGGATATATATATATATATAAGAAAATGAAATTACTAATGTATAAAAAAAGGAATTTGATTATGGAAGGTTATATATCTTATAATAGGATTTGAGTATGTTATTTGAAGTCGAAATGGACTATCGTGTATAAGAAGATTTTGCATATACGCCTAGCTAGCATATATCTGAAGCCATGAATATACTTGATCGATATAGAATCACATTCTAGTCGCTTAAGGATGATTCTATTGATGATCATGACATCATCAGTGTTTATATTCAAGTTTCAAAAGTGGTATGACTATATAATTCCAATTAAAACATCGGAATGTACTTAAATTAATGTAAGTAAGTATTTGGAAATGATTTGAGCTTTAAATTTAACTAATATTAGTTAAATTGATTGAAAATATAAAAGCGACTCAAGCGAATTAAAATTTAATTCAAGTAAAGTTAAATAAAATTGGAACGAAAAAACCAAGATGAGAATGAAAGATTTAATTGAGATAAATCAAATTTAATATTGAATTGGTTAGAAATTAGTTTTTTTATCAGCCCAAATGAGAACGTTGGCCCAAGACCACGTTACACATCGGTTCCGCAAACCGACATTACACCACTTTACAAAATAAAAGTGAGAATATTCCCGGAAAGCAAATACATTTTCAGATCTATTGAACAAGTCATAGCATGGAAGCTAAGAAGAGGAATAAAATTGTTTACCCAACAAAAAGGTATATATTTATTTTATCAATTGGGTTTAATGATTTTAAGAGCCGATTGGCAAGCCGCTTGGCTTTTTGATTTTCTTTTGATTGATGCGAGATTGTTAAGGCCAGCTGTAGTTGTACCGATCAAGTCATACAAAGAAGGTTATGGCGAAATTTTTCAGAAATTTAAGGCGTTAGTTAAATTTTAGGAAAATTAGAAGTTCTTAGAAACTGAAAAGTTGAAGAACTCAAGCCAGAATGAAAGTTGAGTTGGTTAGTTAAACAACTTTCAGCTCCGTTCTTTTTTCGGGACAAAAAAGTTTTAAGTGGGAGAGATTGTAACAACCTGGAATTTTGGAACCAATTTAAAATTTATTTTTAATTGATTTTAATGGAAATTAAACATTTTGAACGATTTAAATTTGAGAATTAACAATGTAAAATTTATTTAAAACGAAGTTTGAGCGTATAAGTTTATAATATAATTAAAACAGCTTTAAATGGCGTGGTGGTTTGAAAATTTAGTTTTAAGCTTTAAATGAGTATATAGAATTCATTATAAGTCAAGATTTGATTAAACAAGAAATGTTAGAATCTATTTAATTATATCTTTCTAACGAATGTAAGAAATAAGATTTCAAGTTGTAAATTGCAAGTTATGCCCAACTCAAAATTTAAAATAATCGCTATGAAATCGTTTATAAAATATAACGATTTATTAAATTAAATATAACGATTTTTCATGTAAATTGAGCACGTTTGACTAGAAAATTATAATATCCTCCCCCCATATGTTCAGCCGCCGTCATCGAATTGAATGACCATGGAGCTCTGAAATTGATGCTCCAATTTTTCTCAATGCGCTCAGCAAAATCAAAATCTTCCTTCAGCAAAAATGATCAGCTCAGCAAGCTCTTGCTTCTCAATGGTGGCTATCGAAATTGGGGTGTAATATGCATGAATTTCAAGCCCAAAGGGGCTGCATTCGAGCTCAAATCATGAGGCACAGGGGCCATCGAGTGGTGCGCCACCGCCGGTTTGGGGAGAGGAGGCTCTGGCCTTCCTCGTGGCAACGTCTTGTCGGGCGCCTGTCCTCTCGTGAAGCTTGCGTGAGCAAGAAGGGGGTGGAGTGTTTTACCATGAACTGGAACGAAGGAGAAGGGATTAAAACCCATAATGGCTTAATTAAGTTAAGTTAATTATATTTAATTTGTAATTAAAGTTTATAATATCGTATCTTTTTCAAACAATATCAGAATTCAGCAAACCCAGATCCATTGGAATCGTTTTGACGAAATCTACAATATGAAACTAACTGGGAGGAATTTGTAGCTAGTTGATATTTTTGGTCAAATTAAATGCTCTGTTTAATTTGATTATAACAAACGTTTATTCAACGATTTCTATCCGATTAATGTGAGAACTCTCTCATTCAATTATTTTGTTGTGTTATATAATCATATTTGTATATATTGTGATTGCCAATGCTTATTTTTATTTAATTAATTATCACAAAATGTCATACCGTATATGGTAGCTTACATCGCTGTTGTTTAAAAACCCGTGGATAAATTGTTGATTTCTTGTTTTATGTTATGATTGTGAATTTGAGATATTTAACATGTTAAAATGATGTTGTTATATTAGTGTTAATTAAAATTGGATATAAATACCCATTTATAATTTGAATGGTAAAATTATTATTACTCGTTTAAGTAAAATTTGCTAGTTAGAAAAATAATTAAATTGGACTAGTAATGATTAAATTCATGAATCGACATTGATTGAAATTGACAGTTTTTTGGTTGTAAACCTCACACGGGTATCAGGAAGATATTTAATTCACACTAATCATAAGTGTTTAGATTTGATGTTAATCGATTGATTGACATATCGATATGAGCATTAAATATTTTATTTACAGCTTGTATGGATGTAAGTGCACACTGGATGTTAATTGAATGTTCAATGGTTGTTTATAATTATTATTGAATGTATAGCTCCATATAAATTTATTTATATGGATATTGATTGAGTTTCATTCCAATCCGAATTAAAATGAATATTTTAATAATATAATATTCAGTGAAAATTGAATTTTGATTTAGACGCCTGGTTTTGGATGGACGCAAAGATATAAAAATGTTAATGAATATTCGTAACTGTAACGAATGGTTTTGAAATAAAAATGAAATCAAATTTGACTGTACATTAAAATATGCAATTTTGAACATAAACGACTGAAACGAGCTTTCACAGAAAATTATATATTTTATTAAAATAATGATTTTGAAGCGTCTTGATTTATATTTAAAATTTATAAATCGATTCGGGCTTGGATAGAGTGCGTCGTGCAGCGATAGTTCACGAACGCCAACCCGTAACTTTGAATTGACGTATCCGACCGTCGGATTCTCCTGAAATTGGAATCGTTGGAACCATATTGAATAAACTTTCCAATAAAATTAATTTTTTTGAAATTTAATGGTTTGATTTTAATTTAATTCCAATGGTTTTGAAAAAGGTCGCTTTGGATGTCATTCGGTGGCCGACATTGAAAGTTGACTGTAAGTGCCTTAATAAAATTACTAAAAATATGGAAAAAATACGTAAAATCATAATAAATGATTTTGAAGGATTTTGGATGAAATATTCTAAGTTAGAAAAGATAAAAGATTTTTTATCTGAATGAACTAGTTAATAATAGAGTAATAATCTAATGATTTAAATTAATAAATTGGATTATAAATGGTTTTTATATAAGCATAGTTTTCCGATGTATGAAATTAGAATGGATTCGAATGGGAATTATCTTTGGATATTTTCAATATTGGATTTCATGATTATACGGATATCATTGAGGAATTTAAAAGATATTAATATCGTTATTTCAAATGATGTCTGTTAGTTTCAAAATTTGGTACCGAATGTAAGTCGATATGATTTTCATTTAAAGTCTTATATTTAATATCAAATTGGATTTTGGATTCATTGTGAATGGTATCTTAAATAGTATTGTTCTTGAACCCAGTTGTGAAAGGAATAAATATTTTAATTAAGATTTAATTAAGATTTAATGAAGTTTTCCATTTTATTTAATGAAATTGGAATTGAATGGAATTCGATTAATAATAATCGAGATGAGTTCTGTGAAGGAAGGCATTTACTATTTATGGAATTTAAAAGGCTTTGCAGTTATTCCACTTATATTATTAGTCGGATACAGAAATTTATATCGTTATAAATTGTTCAGATTTCCATGACGATTCCCTATTAAATGGAAGATGATTTTGGGTTTATTGTGAACGGTGCTTTTAAACGGCAGTTGTTCTTTAACCCAGTTAAAGACATGATTTATTCCCTAAAGTTGAATAATCATCAAGTAATGATTTTTGAGATTAAAATTAAGTTGGAGTTTTAATAAAAAAAATATTAGATGGAAATGTAAAAAGATATAATTAAATTTATCAAATTCGAGAAGTGCTCGAGAATGGAGTACGGCCAGTTTTACTCCCTACGATAGTTAAATCTTTAAATAGATTTGAACGTTAAATGGTAATTAAATTTATCAATAACATGATGAGTGTTAAATATGGAGTACCACCAGTTTATCTCCATAGGATGAATAGGTTGGGATTGGGAATAATAAAATAAATGATTACTTCGGCAAGGCTCGATAATTCCGATTAGTTATATAAACCTTAATTTGGTTTAAGTTGTGAAAATATATAATAAAATCTTTTGAAATAATATCCAAAGGAAGATTAAACAAAGATTTAAATGAATTAAATCTTTGATAAGATTTATGGGAATAATTCCCAGTAAAAGAATATTTGAAAAGACCGGGTTTAACCCATTCTGAATAACTGATACGATAATTAAAAGTCGACGATGATGACGGTGGTTGAAGACCGGAGATCTTCACATCATATGGATGATCACTGATGTCTCCATTGGGCGGTACACCTAAGACGAAGTGATAAGTGGTGGTCATACAGACGTACTTGGAGATCGACCGGATATGCGAGGACCGCTCTCCTGTATTGGACATATAGGACGAGGAATAAGGTGCCTCCAGTTTCATTTAGACCCAAAACGAACTTGCAAATGGATTGTGTGTCTGACATCGTAGTTTGTGCTATATTAATTGATCTTTACTAAATATATATCTGTGTGGTGGTAGAGAATTTATTCGCTTTGCTTAACACCCTTCTTTAAGACGTACGAGCACAGATGTTATATATTGGTAGATATTAGTTGTATGGTATGAGTTGACAATGTCACATGCTAAAATGCAATGATCTAGGCTTTTGTTGAAAATAAGGACTTTGTGGATGATGACCAAAGCACGACTTTAATATAGAACCGCTTTGTGTATAGCGTTAATTCGCGAGCCTCACACCCCGGTACGAGCCAAAAAGGGGAAAAGGGACAGCAGGGTGAATGTGTATATCTTTCTAGCTAAAGGTAGTATCATGGTATGGAGCCGATACATATTTATTTATGTGGATGATGGATAGAGAGGCGCCTCGGATATGGCCGTAAAAGGCCCGGATGGTCGACGTACTGACCAGATAGTAGGTCTGATAGGACCAGGAAACGCAGAATTCATGCATAAATAATCAGCAACATAGTGACTGACCGACCCTGTATATCCAAGGTCGACCAATGTGTGTGATCCTGGGCGTCCCGCTGGAGATGGCTCAAATTCGGTGAGGGGACATCCCTTGCCTTGACTCATAGATAGAATCCAATTTCCATTATGCGACTTTTACGGTTTTAGTTGTAAACCTATATGCGACATAATATAAGGTACCTATGTCATCTAGGATTGATACATTTATATTCTAAATAGTTTCCTGCACTATGCACTTATAATAATATCATAAACATTTGTTTTAAAGTGTATCAAGCATGTTTGGCTATCATAAGGTAAAACTCTATCATTCGGCTTGTGTTGCATTGTGTGATGGAGCCTGAGTCTTATAATAGCTTCATTTTTTAAAAAGCATTGCATTGTTTTATTTTTAAAACTGGTATTCATGTGAATTAAACCCGTTCCATGTCATACGACGTGGTCCCGTTATATTACTGTGTTTCAAAGTTAAGTTTTTAAATAACTGTTTTATGCTCCCACACCAGTCCCATGACCGACATGGAGTTTATTGTTTTTCACCTAAACTCTGGGTGCCCATATTTTCGATACGGGCAGCAAGTAGTTTTGGTTTTGCAGAGTTTCTTTAACATGATCTTGTTTTACGGTTGGTGTTATACTCCGGAAAGCTTTGTATCTGCGTATTTCTTTCCGTTGTGTTAGTTGATGTATTTCCATTGTGCATTTTATTTATACATTTTTATTTCCGCTGCATTGTTATAAATTATTCTCTGATATTAATTTTCCATTGTGTGTCTATTTATTGTATGTACTCTTATATATTCTGTACTCTAATGTAATATTGTTGTAATAGAAATGAAAAGTTCTCTTGTTCTATGTTCTGATGCGTCATGCTCTGAAACAATCCGCGTTCTCGTTCGGTCTAGGCCAGACGTGAATTTCAGGTCATGTCAGGTTGCATCAGAAATTTGGTTTACAAAGCTCGAGAACTGTAATGACCCAGATTTTTATGGTCGATTTATTCTAAATATTTAAAATGGTTTTAAATATTGAGTTGACAATATAAATTTATATTTATATTGAGGTATATATTTTATAATCAAAATACAATTTATTTCGAATATTTATAATTATCGAAATACGAGAAATTTGAAATAATTCAATTCGAATGTAAAATGGAGTTAAAATAATTCAAATGGTTAATATGGATTTTATTTTGAATTTAAAACAAAATTGAATCCAGAATTTTCAACTGAATCAAAACAATCCAGATGACCGGTATAAATTCAATTTCAATATATATTCTATTTGAATATAGATATAGATGATAATAATAATTTGTTATTAAGGAATTAAATTGTTTTGAATTTAATTTATATCAGTTTAATTAATATCTCCTCCATATGGTCGAATTGAGTTTCAATACCTGTCCCAGTTTGTTCAGAATAGCGGTTTTACCCTAGAAAGGTCGGTCGTTGTGTTCAAAAAGGAGTTTGCGATCACGGGATTTTTTAAAGTTAAATAAACACCATACCAGTTAATACCTGCCCGTAATAAACTCTGTACCTATTAAGACCTACCTCAGATAAATCCTACCTGGTAAAACACCTACCTAAAATTCCTTAATCGCTAAGTCTCTCCTCTTTATTTTGATCTCCTCTCATCTGTTCTGTTCAGAAGAAATCCCGTTCCTCTTATATAAATGTTTTAAATCTCTCAAATTCCAAACTATTAAAAACCAATGAAATGAATTAAAACTCCTCAGCACTTTCCCTTTTCTCAAATCAAAAACCAAAATCGTGTTTTTCCTTTCTTTCGAAAATCAAATCAGGATGGAAATAGAATTCGACTCGAATTCGTATATACATCGTAACTGAAGCACGATGGTCGAGCTCGATTGTAGGACAGTGAATTTGGGTAGAGATTTCGCAATGGATCTGGTGGTTCGAACCCAAGTGCGACGTGAGTACCAGGGCTCAATTTCGAGTACCCATCGCGCATCAAAGACATCGGTTATGGAAGGAGATGAGTGCATTGGAGTTTAAGTGACAAACAACGCGTGTAGAAGTCAAAGTAGGGTTGTGTTTTAGCCAGCTATCGTCGTTGTTGGGTGCTTGGATGGTAGCGTTAGTCTGGCGAAAGCAAGGCGTATGGATAGTGGTATTTCGATGGATTCCTTGCAACTTGATGTCGCACGAGGTACTATCTATGGCATGGTCGAATTTGTGTTCAAAGTTGTGAAGGGTAGTGTTTGAAATAGTGGAATTTAGTTCCTGCGTTTTGCTTAGGAAGGGAAAGGGTAATGATGTATGCAGCAAAGTGAAGTTGGGTTGGATATTTGGTTCACTCGAATGTTGGAAGTTGGAAGTCTACAGTGGGGAAAGTGGTTAGGTAAGAAGATTTAAGGTTAATTATTTAATTAGTGGATCATTGTAAAAATCGTAAATTGAGAAATGGAAACTTAAACTTGAAATTATTAAGTTGTTCGACTAGGAAGTTTAAAAGAAAATAAATTTTAGTATATTAGTTAAACTAGAAAAAATATATTGTTAGAATGGAACTGTCGTTTACTATTAATTCGGGATTTGGAAACTAAAAAGAAAATTTTAGTTAGTGAATCATTATATAAATTTTAAATTAGATAAGTGATATATTTATATTTAAAACCGTTAGTTGTTCAAAACTAGGAAATTATTAATTATTTTAGTATATTTTTAACATAAAAACCTGTTAAGGAAATCTATTAGCTTATTTATAGAATTTGGATTTTTCTTAGGTAAAGATAAATCAGATGGAATCATTTGTGTAGAGTTTGGAGACTCGGGAGTCGATGAATAGAAATTGGTACAAGTGCAAACTAAAATCACGGTGAGTAAATCTCAATCATTTTTATTTCGAATTATTTTATTCATTGAAATAATTGTTTGATTGTTGTTTGGTTGCATTAAAATATTACTGTGGCTATTATTAAATATATATTAGCTATTTAGGATTGGTGTTTGTGGTTATTATATATATATATATATATTGGTGATTGGATAGTTCCCGCGGTATCATTAGCGGATGCCCGCAGTATCATTAGCGGATGACCCTATACGCCCCACGCTATGATAGTGGATGACCTTTTATACCGCGATATCCTGCCTCGAAGCAAGATGGGTATTATTTATGTTGAATAATGTCTGTGGATGCAGGAAAACAGGTTGGAGGAATCCAACTGGATTCCTCAAAAATATTATCATTTGTTTGGTTTAATATATGTTATCTTATATGATGTGTTAGAAAAACCCGTGATTTGATAATTTGGTATTTTGGATGTTTGAAATATCACTGGGCCTAAGTGGTAATTTATTGAAATATCGTAAATAGGTTTTTGAAATTTAAAAAGGAAAATTCTATTTTTTTTCTAAAATAGAATTTGAATTTAGAATAGGCTAAAGATATTTACTTGTTTTGAAAAAAAATAAAAACAAGTATTGCACTTATAAACGATGTTTATAAATTAAATAACCAGGGAATTGAAGTAAATTTATAAATGGTGTTTATAAATAAAATGGAGTGATTTTGATTGGGTAATCAGGGATCTGAATTGAATTTATAAACGATGTTTATAAATGAAGGGAAATAAATTATCATTGGATGATATGAATATTCTAAATTCTAATGTGAATTTAAAGATATGAATTGGAAATCGTTTTAAGTAGAAAAAGATGAAATCTATTCCAATGTTCGGAATTGAAATTTAATTGGATAATTAAGTTAGATTATACTGAATTTATAAAATAAATTATATCAAGAAGGAATATTAGAATTGAATTAATTAGAGACTAATATTTAAATTAAATATTTAAATAGATTATATGTTATATGTAGATTAGTTATAATAATTAGAATATTCCAAAATAAGCCTTTGGTTTTCAAACAGATTTTGAAATGGGACTTGTTTTATTTTAAAACAAGGAAGTTGGATTTATAAACGATATTTATAAATCTAGTAAATTAAATTATCATTAGATAATTTAAAGATTTAAATTCAAGTATGAATTTGAAAATAGAATTTGAAATGGAATCGAAATGGGAACTTGTTTTATTTATAAAACAAGGAAATTAAATTTATAAACAATATATATAAATTAACGATAAATAAATTATCATTTGATAATTTAAAGATTTAATTTCAAATATGAATTTAACCGTGAATTGGAGATTTGTTTCAGAAAAGGGAACCATGGGTTTATTTTTGGAATTCGGAATATAAACTGAGATGAGATAAATCAGAAGGATTTATAATTTGAAATTCGATTATATCGAATTTTATAAATAATTTATTTATAAAGGGATTTGGAATTTAATATAGCAAATTGAGTTATAAATAAATTTACAACCTAGTAAGGAAAAATCAACAATTAGAGAAAATCAGAAATGTTAAGTTGGATTTGAAACTAGATTGAATATATACTAAGATATATATTAGAATGAGATTGAAATTTATTTCTAAAAGGAATTTATATTTAAATATAATTAAAACGAACTCGCCGCAGCGTAGTAGTTCGTAAATTGGCGTTTTGAACTTCAATTGAGTATATGGAACTCAAGGAATTCTTTGGAATAAGAATCGTCAGGACTGGTTGAATAATAGTTTTCTAATGGAAGAGAAAAATCTGGATTTCGTCTTATAGATTTTGAGTTATGTCAAAATCAAATTTTTAGAAAAACAGCGCCATAACCACTATGTAACCATAACGGTTTATTTAAATTAAATTAAGAATTCTATGAAAATAGAATATGGATTTTCATTATAAAAATTCGGACTTGAGTTATAAAAGTAAACATGAACTCAAGTGATGTAAAGGGATTGATTTTTACAGAAATCAGATTGTTAATTACTAGATAGAATTAAATAATTTGAAAGATAATTAGTTAAAATAGAAATTGAAATGGTGCTTTGGATAAGTGATTTAGATTTGTGGATTTCATATTCGAAAGCGAATATGAAACGTGAAGGGAAAATAGAATTCAATGGGTTTACAAACAAATTAGAAATATTTGAACATGATAGGTTCAAATAGAAAATGAAATGGGCAAAAGAATCGATTAGAGAATAAATTAGTGAATTAAGTTAAAATGACCAGACTAAGATGGAATAAATTAGAAATGGACGCATATATGTTAAACAGGTATGGAATGAAGAGAATAAAGTTTATAATTTGTGTGCCCGACAAAAAGGTACACGTTTAAATACCATATGAAGTTTTATGCGCCGAATCGGCAAGCCACTTGGCTTTTTTATTTTCTTTTTGAATGGAAAGGGCCTAGAGAGGCGAGTTGAGGTTTGAACTATTACTGGTACAAAGGAGGTTATGGCGAAATTTTCCGGAAATTTAAGGAGTTAGAATATTTTTAAGAAAATTTGATAATTAGAAATCAATATATCGATATATGTAGAATTCGATAAAGTAATGGTATTAAAAATAGAATAGTGTAACCAAAAAGGAAATCTATAAATTAGATTGTTAAAAATAGAAAGTTAAATGTATACACGTTTTAAAATGAATAATTAGTTTATACGATGTGAATTATTCAAGAGAAGTGGCTTTGTCCATTTTGAAGTTAAGGATGTTTTCAATCAACGTCTGAGAGGTAGATGTACTCCAACTTGGTTGATTTCGTTTTTAACCGATAAATAGCAAGATCCAGTCTCGAAGAGAAATGTTTGAATAAGAGTTAGTGGAATACAGTATTTTGGGTTGTTTGTAATGATGCTGTAATAACCCGGAAATGCGAGCCAGTTTAAAATTTTTATTTTGGCAATTTCAGCGAATTTTGATTATTTAAAATAGATTTTTTTGAATAATATCGACGAGAAATTTATTTTGAATATAATTCGAACGTATATAGTTATACGCGTCGTCGTTAGAATATAAATAATTATATATAATTATAAAAGGAATTGAAAATGGCGCGGTAGTTCGATAATTCGATTTCAAACTTCAATTGAATGTACCGGGTGCAAAACAATCCGGATTTTAGCGAAACCAAAAATAATAGGATCTATTTGATGATATCTTTCCAACGAATCCGAATAATCGAAATTTCATAGCGGGAATCAAAAGATATGTCCAGTTGAAAATTCTGAATTGTCGCTATGGAATTCAGGCCCTTAAAATGGGAATTTTGCAAACGACCTCGGATTTCGATGAAACCACTTTTGTTGGATCTGTGATGTCAAATTATTGCTAGATTCCAAATTTCATAATTTTTCAAATCAATATGTGAGCGTGGCAAAGGAAAACGCGTTTGACCAGTTTAAGTTGATTTTAATCGACTGGAAAATGGCCATTTTTCCAACGGTCTCAGAATTCGACGAAACTAGTTTTGTTAGGACCGTATCGTCAATACGAAGCTAGAAAATATTTTTTGTAATTTTTCGAGTTAGTATGTGACCCCAGTAAATTGAAATGCGCGTTCAAATTCAATATATAGAGTTATATGTTGATTTTAACGGAAACTGATTGTAACAATCGAATCAGCCTACGATACATATCCCATTGTGTTCGGAATGGGGGTAAATAGCTATGGATGACAGGCGGTGGGCCTCGTTTAGAGGTCGTATGTAAAAGTCAACTTTTTAAAGTTAAATAATTAAAAATTTAGAAAACCCTCTCTCCTCTTCCCTTTATTCTTTCTGTCCCCCCCCCCCCCTACTCTTCAGTTCAATCGACATTTCCAAAAAAAAAAAGACAGGGGGGAAACCCTCCCCCCCCCCCCCGATTGATCGCCGCCGCCGCCTCAAAGGAGGGGCGCCACCTCCGAAACCCCCCTTCCTCGATCGACGCGTCGAAGCCCCCCTACCCTATGCTGCCGCGATCGACGCGATACCCTCCCCCTCTTTTCTGCCTCGCGCCGACACCCCCCTCCCCCCCCCCCCCCGGCCGACGTTGAAGCCCCCTTCCCATTTCCCAGACCCGCGACTCCCCCAAACCCCCCCTCGTCTTAAACCTCCTCCTCCACTCTGAAGCCACTGCCGCCAACGTTCGTCGATGCCTCGCTCGCGCCACCTCCACTTCAACTGCTCCGAACTGCGCACCCCTGTAAGCTTCTTTATTTATTTTTACCTATTTTCTATGAATTAGGTTATAATATAAAGGAATGATTTTTTATTTATATATATAGATGGAATAAAAAAATGATTTTTATATGAGGTAAGGGTAGAAAAGATTTTATTCAGTTAAAGATAGGATTTTTATATTATAAAAAGGAATAAAAATATGATTTTTATATTTTTAAAGTATTAAAAATATAATCTTTATTATGTAGAAGATGTAAAAATATGGTTTTTGTTTATGTAGAGAATTAAAAATATAATTTTTACATGATAGGAATATTAGGAATATCACCTTTATATTGAATAGCATAGTAAAAATTCGATTTTTATATATTGAATAGCATAGTAAAAATGTGATTTTTATATATTGAATAGCATAGTAAAAATGTGATTTTTATATATTGAATAACATAGTAAAAATGTGATTTTTATATATTGAATAGCGAAGTAAAAATTCGATTTTTATATATTGAATAACAAAGTAAAAATTCGATTTTTATATACTGAATAACAAAGTAAAAATTCGATTTTTATATATTGAATAACAAAGTAAAAATTCGATTTTTATATATTGAATAGCGAAGTAAAAATTCGATTTTTATATATTGTATAGCGAAGTAAAAATTCGATTTTTACATATGTAGTGAATATGGGCAACGAAGGTGTCAAAAAGGCGAGAACGACGAAGATTTCTCTAAATGAAGTGGCGTGAAGTTGGAATAGCTATCGGTGAGAACTTCTCACTCTTCAATTTCTTTTTCTAGTTATATATATACTAGGATGCAAACGGTGCTTAGCAGCACCCGACACCCGTCATCCACAGACCATGGATGACTTGTTTGTTTAATTGTTTGGTTGTGTAGTTGGTTAGATTATTTGGTTTGAATCGAATTGTTTGGTGAAATGGAATGGATTTGATTGATGTGTGAATGGCGTGGGCCTTCACTAGACCGGGGATAAGGCTAGGCTTCGTCCCGTTTCTAGTATCGTGTCGTTATGCCGCCGAAATTTTCTAAAATAAGTTAGAAAAATAAAAATATCATTTTATTATGTAAATGAACTGAATAGAAATTCATGTGCTAAAATAAAATATTTTATCGTTAAAAATATAATTTTTAACGTGAATGTGAATAAATAAATATTCATTTACAAACCGGACGGTTTGTTTATGTACACCTATTTGAAGGACATTGATTGGGACGATAAATTTTACACATCACCCAACAGCACAAATAAAATCTATGTTTGTTGATTTGAAACCCCACACGGGTATTGGGATAAAATACAGTATACACTAATCCCAATAATTAGTTGTATGTCGATCGATTGATTGACAGGCTGTTATAAGCGTTAGATATCTATATTTGATTCTTATATAGTGTAGTGCACTTTGGATGATGGTTGATTATTTATCGTTGCTATTATATACATGTGTTGTATGGAATCCATATAATTAACTTTATATGGTAATTGATTGGGCCTCATTCCAATTTAGAAAATAAAGAATAATATAAAGTAAAGGTTAATGTGTTGACTGTACTCATCCATTGAGATTAGTCATGTGTTGAACGAAATATTTTAACAATAAAATTTACATCTTTATCATATATAAAATTAGAAACTAACTGGAAAATAGATAAGATGAGTGGTCTCCTGGATATTGATCTGATGTTGGTTTCGGCCTTCGGGGTTAATATTCAGGGAATCGTTCCCTTACTAATTTACGGTTGGAGTCTGATTTAATATCAAACGATAGATGCCTTAATTTTCATAAAATATAGTAAATAACAAAAATAGTCACACGTGGACAGTACTCATTCATTGAGATTAGTCGTGTGTTGACAAAAATATAGATTCACATATTGAATAGAATAAATATCCATTTGTTGAATAGAATAACGAATTTATTGAAATATATAAAGCCGTGTTGATTAGAGATGCGCTATTTTGACGCGAATGATATTTATATCGATTATATTCGAATTGAATTTGAATTGAATAGAAAACGAATTTGAATTGAATTGAATATATAACGAATTGAATTTGATTTGAATAGAAAACAAATTTGAATTGAATTGAATATATAACGAACTGAATTTGATTTGAATAGAAAACGAATTTGAATTGAATTGAATATATAACGAATTGAATTTGATTTGAATAAAAAACGAATTTGATTTGAATAGAAAATGAATTTGAATTGAATTGAATATATAACGAATTGAATTTGATTCGAATAGAAAACGAATTTGATTTGAATTGAATAGAAAACGAATTTGAATTGAATTGAATATATAACGAATTGAATTTGAATTGAATAGAAAACGAATTTGAATTGAATTGAATATATAACGAATTGAATTTGATTTGAATAGAAAACGAATTTGAATTGAATTGAATATATAACGAATTTAATTTGATTTGAATAGAAAACGAATTTGAATTGAATTGAATATATAACGAATTGAATTTGATTTGAATAGAAAACGAATTTGAATTGAATTGAATATATAACGAATTGAATTTGATTTGAATAGAAAACGAATTTGATTTGAATAGAAAACGAATTTGAATTGAATTGAATATATAACGAATTGAATTTGATTTGAATAGAAAACGAATTTGATTTGAATTGAATAGAAAACGATTTGAATTGAATAGAAAACGAATTTGATTTGAATAGAAAACTAATTCGAATTGAATTGAAAACGAATTGAAATGAATTCAAATTGAACTGAAATTTGAATTGAATTCAAATGAACTTTAAAACGAATTTATAAGGAAAAATTCAAATTTGATTTGACTTGAAATGGAAGTTGAAATTGTTTTTGAAACGAATTTAAAACTATTTATATAATTCGTTTTAAATAGAAATCGACGAAATATATTATATATATATATATATAATATAATGGCCCGAATAGAACGCGCCGCGGTAGTTCGTGAATTTCGACCATTTATTTCAAACGGACATTATGGGAGATCCAACCGTCGGATTCTCCTAAAACTGGAACCGTTGGGTTCGTATCGAAAAGAGCTTTCTAACGAATATTAGAAATTTGAAATCTAACGGTTGGATTTGGAGATACGTCCAAATCAAATTTGGAAAAGGTTGCTGTAAGTGCAGTTCGATGGCCGTTGATGGAAATCGACTGTACGGGCCTTGATAAAATTATTAAAAATAGTAATAATTTGTGTAAAATCATAAGAAATGATTTGGGAAAAATTGGGATGAAAAACTCCATGTTTGAAAAGATAAAAATAGATTTTTATCGAAATGAACTAGTTTTGAACTAAAACAAAAACCCATTTATTTTAAATTAATAAGTTGGATTCGAAATAGATTTTAAACAGAATTCATTTGTGGGTTTATCGTGAACGGTGTTTTAAATAACACTAGTTCTTTAACCCGATAATAAATAGAATGTGATTTGGGTTTATCGTGAACTGTGTTTTAAAAGACATTAGTTCTTTAACCCAGTAAAAGGAGTTTTAATGAATCTGCAATTAGATTGAAATGTGCATTGATAATTTAAATTATCAAATTTAGAAAATGAGCGAGAAAGGAGTATCACCAGTTTTACTCCAGAGCGATAGTTAAATCTTTAATTAGATTTGAACGTGAAATGGTAATTAATTTTACCGATAACACTGTGGTGTTAGATATGGAGTATTACCAGTTTTGCTTCATGGGATGAATAGGTTGGGATTGGGAAATAAAATAAATAATTACTCCGATGTGATTCGCTAATCTCGACTAGTTTGGAAAACCATAATTTGGTTTGAAATGACATCCAAAGGAAGATTAAAGGATAAATTTTAAAGAATTTATCTTGGATAAAATTAATGGGAACTTTTCCCTAAGAATTGAAATCTAGAAACTAGCTGAAGGTTAGTTAAGAAGAATGGTTTCCTGGGTATTGATCTGATGTTGGTTTCGGCCTTCGGGGTTAATATTTGGGGAATTGCTCTCTTACTGATTTACGGTTAGTGACTAATGAATTGGAATGAGGCGTATGTTGTGTTTGTGTAACATTTGTTTTTAATATACGCGGGTTGTTCGGAAAGGCCAGGTTTATACCCATTCTGAATAACCGATTCGACGATACGTCGAAGATGAAGACGGTGGTTGAAGACCGGAAGTCTTCACATCGTTTGGGTGATTACTGATGATCTTGATTGGGCTTTACACCCAAGATGAGGGAATCAGTTGGTGGTCGTCCAGACGTACTTGGAGATGGATGGATATGCGAGGAAAGTGCCTCCGGTTTCGTTCAGACCCAGAACGAACTTGTAAATGGTTTGTGTGTCTGACATTGGATTTTATTCTGTGTTGATTGATTTCTGTTAAATATATATCTGTTTGGCGGCGGAGAATTTATTCTCTTGCTTAACGCCCTTCTCTGAGACATACGAGCTTAGAGGTTATATATCGATAGATATCAATCGCATGGCATGAATTGCCTGTGTGGCATACTGAGTTGCATGGACCAAGGCTTCTGTTGAAAAGAAAAGTCTTGTGGTTGATGATCAAAGCACGGCCTCTGTGCGTAGCTTTGTGTATAACGTGAATTCGCGAGCCTCACACCTCGGTATGAGTTAAAAACGGGATACGGACCGTTGGGAGAACACGACGTTTCTTTCTAGCTTTGGTGGTGTCAGTGACTTACCAGCCCTGACATTTATATACTTTTCACCTTTGTGGTTGTTGGAATGAGGCGCCTCGATTATAGGTCTGTAAGGATAGGGAAACGTGTGTTCAGGAATAAATAATCCTCTAACGTAAGTGAGGACCGGCCCAACCGATCCAGTGGCTGCCCAGAGTGCGTAGTCCTGAGCATTTGCTAGAGTGTCTCGAAGCGGAGAGGAGCTTGCCCCTTGCCTCGGCTCATGACGGAATCCAATTTCCAATACGTGATATTGCGGTTTTAATTGTAGAACTAGTATGGCGACATAGTAGATGGTAGCTATGCCGCCTATGATTGATATTTATGATTGGAATTGTTTTGACACTATACACCTATAATAGTATCAGATAATGTGTTTTAAACGTATCAAGCATGCTTTGGCTGTTATAAGGGAAAACCTTATCCTCCGGCTTGCGTTGCATTGTGTGATGGGACCTGGGTCTTATAACAGCTTCATTTTTCTTTATTTAGCATTGCGCTGTTTGTTCTATGCACTGGTATCCTTGGGAGGAAACCCGTTCCGTGTTATACGGCGTGGTCCCTTGATTTGCCAAACTTTAAAACCAGTATTAATAACTGTTTTAGTTCTCACACTAGTCACATGACTAACCTGGAGTTTATTGTTTTAACCTAAACTCTGGGTGCCCCTATTTTCGACACGGGCAGCTAGTAGTTTCGGTTTTGCAGATTTATATTCACAGGATCCTGATTTACAGCTGGAACGATGCTCGGAACGTTCTGTATCCGTGTATTACTTTCAGTTTTGTTTTGTATATTTTTCCGCTGCTATGTAATTTATTGTAATCTCTGATATTTATCGAATGTAATTTATTCATTTATACTCTGTATATTCTTGTATCTGATGGAATTGTTGTAATAACAATGAGATGTTCTTCTGTTTGCATTCTGTTTTGTCCTATTCTCAAACGATCAGGGGTTTCAAACGGTCTAGATCGGTTTAACGACTGATTCGGATCGAGCGAAATTCCTTGCCGTCACATTTGGTATCAGAGCTTTGGTTTACAGAGCTCGAGAACAAGACACATTAGAACCACACGAAAGAATTCATCAGATATTGGATTAATAAAATCCAATTAGAATGACTCGTTAGAGATAGGATCAGTAGTATCCTAGAACGAGTGTGAAGAGTATATTTTTCAAAGGAAAACAACTTTGTTTTGAAAATTTAAACCATTTTATACGTATTTGAATATTTATTTATTTTGAATTTGGACAATCCGCTATATAAAGATTTTGCATATACGCGTCATGAACGTATATTCGAAGTTTTAATATACCGGATAGATATAGAACCGCACTCTAGTATCCCGGAGATGTTCTGATGGTGGTTCGAAACATCATCAGCATTTATTTTCGAGTGACGAAGGTGTGATATCTATATATTTCCATCAGACTGGTGTGAGAACCAAAACTTATATAGATAGATTTATTGTTGTGATTTGGCATCAAAAATGTGATTTTTTGTATATATATCAAAATTTTATGGATTTGAAACTCTAATCCACTAATTGATTGATGTTTGTGTTGTTTGTTTATTTGTTTGACAATTTTGAACCACTATGCCTAATTGAACCAAATTTGAATTATATTGAAATTGGTCGCATTTGCTTGCATATACATGTACTTACATTGAACAGGTCATAGCAAGTAGGCTAGAGCCAAAGAATAAAATTTGTTTGCCCGACAAATAGGTACATGTTTACTATAATTTACTGTTTTGTTTGGGTGATGATGATTTTATGAGCCTATTGGCTTTTTCTTTTTCTTTTTGAGATCAGAAGGCCTGTATGGCAATTTCGGGATTTTCCCGTGGCTCCCGGTGCAGGTGAGGTTATGGCGAATTTTTTCGAAAATTTAGGGTGTTAGCCAAATTTTTGAAAATTTGAGAATTCTCAGAAACTGAAAAGTTGGAGAATGGAAGCCAGATCAAACGTGGAGTAGATTAATCAAACCACTTTCGACTTCGTTCCTTTTCGGGGACGAAAAGTTTTAAGTGGGGGAGATTGTAATAACCCGGAAATGCGAGCCAGTTTAAAATTTTTATTTTGGCAATTTCAGCGAATTTTGATTATTTAAAATAGATTATTTTAAATAATATCGACGAGAAATTTATTTTGAATATAATTCGAACGTATATATTTATACGCGTCGTCGTTAGAATATAAATAATTATATATAATTAGAAAAGGAATTGAAAATGGCGCGGTAGTTCGATAATTCGATTTCAAACTTCAATTGAATGTACCGGGTGCAAAACAATCCGGATTTCAGCGAAACCAAAAATAATAGGATCTATTTGATGATATCTATCCAACGAATCCGAATAATCGAAATTTCATAGCGGGAATCAAAAGATATGTCCAGTTGAAAATTCTGAATAGTCGCTATGGAATTCAGGCCCTTAAAAATGGGAATTTTGCAAACGACCTCGGATTTCAACGAAACCACTTTTGTTGGATCCGTGATGTCAAATTATTGCTAGATTCCAAATTTCATAATTTTTCGAATCAATATGTGAGCGTGGCAAAGGAAAACGCGTTTGACCAGTTTCAGTTGATTTTAATCGACTGGAAAATGGCCATTTTTCCAACGGTCTCAGAATTCAACGAAACTAGTTTTGTTAGGACCGTATCGTCAATACGAAGCTAGAAAATATTTTTCTGTAATTTTTCGAGTTAGTATGTGACCCCAGTAAATTGAAATGCGCGTTCAAATTCAATATATAGAGTTATATGTTGATTTTAACGGAAACTGATTGTAACGATCGAATCAGCCTACGATACATATCCCATTGTGTTCGGAATGGGGTAAATAGCTATGGATGACAGGCGGTGGGCCTCGTTTAGAGGTCGTATGTAAAAGTCAACTTTTTAAAGTTAAATAATTAAATAATTAAAAATTTAGAAAACCCTCTCTCCTCTTCCCTTTATTCTTTCTAGCCCCCCTTTACTCTTCAGTTCAATCGACATTTCCAAAAAAAGAAAAAAAGAAAGAGAAAGACGGGGGGGAAACCCGCCCCCCCCCCCCCCCCCCCGATTGATCGCCGCCGCCTCCTCAAAGGAGGGGGGCGCCACCTCTGAACCCTCCCCCCCCTTCCTCGATCGACGCGTTGAAGCCTCCCCCTACCCTATGCTGCCGCGATCGACGCGATACCCCCCCCCCCCCTTCCTCGATCGACGCGTTGAAGCCTCCCCCTACCCTATGCTGCCGCGATACCCCCCCCCCCCTCTTTTCTGCCTCGCGCCAACACCCCCCCTGGCCGACGTTGAAGCCCCCTTTCCATTTCCCAGACCCGCGACTCGCCCAAACCCCCCCCCCCTCGTCTTAAACCTCCTCCTCCACTCTGAAGCCACTGCCGCCAACGTTCGTCGATGCCTCGCTCGCGCCACCTCCACTTCAACTGCTCCGAACCGCGCACCCCTGTAAGCTTCTTTATTTATTTTTACCTATTTTCTATGAATTAGGTTATAATATAAAGGAATGATTTTTATTTATATATATAGATGGAATAAAATAAAAAAATGATTTTTATATAAGGTAAGGGTAGAAAAGATTTTATTCAGTTAAAGATAGGATTTTTATATTATAAAAAGGAATAAAAATATGATTTTTATATTTTTAAAGTATTAAAAATATAATCTTTATTATGTAGAAGATGTAAAAATATGGTTTTTGTTTATGTAGAGAATTAAAAATATAATTTTTACATGATAGGAATATTAGGAATATCACCTTTATATTGAATAGCATAGTAAAAATTCGATTTTTATATATTGAACAGCATAGTAAAAATGTGATTTTTATATATTGAATAGCATAGTAAAAATGTGATTTTTATATATTGAATAGCATAGTAAAAATGTGATTTTTATATATTGAATAACATAGTAAAAATGTGATTTTTATATATTGAATAGCAAAGTAAAAATTCGATTTTTATATATTGAATAACAAAGTAAAAATTCGATTTTTATATACTGAATAACAAAGTAAAAATTTGATTTTTATATATTGAATAACAAAGTAAAAATTCGATTTTTATATATTGAATAGCGAAGTAAAAATTCGATTTTTATATATTATATAGCGAAGTAAAAATTCGATTTTTACATATGTAGTGAATACGGGCAACGAAGGTGACAAAAAGGCGAGAACGACGAAGATTTCTCTATATGAAGTGGCGTGAAGTTGGAATAGCTATCGGTGAGAACTTCTCACTCTTCAATTTCTTTTTCTAGTTATATATATATAATAGGATGCAGACGGTGCTTAGCAGCACCCGACACCCGTCATCCACAGACCATGGATGACTTGTTTGTTTAATTGTTTGGTTGTGTAGTTGGTTAGATTATTTGGTTTGAATTGAATTGTTTGGTGAAATGGAATGGATTTGATTGATGTGTGAATGGCGTGGGCCTTCACTAGACCGGGGATAAGGCTAGGCTTCGTCCCGTTTCTAGTATCGTGCCGTTATGCCGCCGAAATTTTCTAAAAAAAGTTAGAAAAATAAAAATATCATTTTATTGTGTAAATGAACTGAATAGAAATTCATGTGCTAAAATAAAATATTTTATCGTTAAAAATATAATTTTTAACGTGAATGTGAATAAATAAATATTCATTTACAAACCGGACGGTTTGTTTATGTACACCTATTTGAAGGACATTGATTGGGACGATAAATTTTACACATCGCCCAACCGCACAAATAAAATCTATGTTTGTTGATTTGAAACCCCACACGGGTATTGGGATAAAATACGGTATACACTAATCCCAATAATTAGTTGTATGTCGATCGATTGATTGACAGGCTGTTATAAGCGTTAGATATCTATATTTGATTCTTATACAGTGTAGTGCACTTTGGATGATGGTTGATTATTTATCGTTGCTATTATATACATGTGTTGTATGGAATCCATATAATTAACTTTATATGGTAATTGATTGGGCCTCATTCCAATTTAGAAAATAAAGAATAATATAAAGTAAAGGTTCATGTGTTGACTGTACTCATCCGTTGAGATTAGTCATGTGTTGAACGAAATATTTTAACAATAAAATTTACATCTTTATCATATATAAGATTAGAAACTAACTGGAAAATAGATAAGATGAGTGGTCTCCTGGATATTGATCTGATGTTGGTTTCGGCCTTCGGGGTTAATATTCAGGGAATCGTTCCCTTACTAATTTACGGTTGGAGTCTGATTAATATCAAACGATAGATACTTTAATTTTCATAAAATATAGTAAATAACAAAAATAGTCACACGTGGACAGTACTCATTCATTGAGATTAGTCGTGTGTTGACAAAAATATAGATTCAAATATTGAATAGAATAAATATCCATTTGTTGAATAGAATAACGAATTTATTGAAATATATAAAGCCGTGTTGATTAGAGATGCGCTATTTTGACGCGAACGATATTTATATCGATTATATTCGAATTGAATTTGAATTGAATAGAAAACGAATTTGAATTGAATTGAATATATAACGAATTGAATTTGATTTGAATAGAAAACGAATTTGAATTGAATTGAATATATAACGAATTTAATTTGATTTGAATAGAAAACGAATTTGAATTGAATTGAATATATAACGAATTGAATTTGATTCGAATAGAAAACGAATTTGAATTGAATTGAATATATAACGAATTGAATTTGATTTGAATAGAAAACGAATTTGATTTGAATAGAAAACGAATTTGAATTGAACTGAATATATAACGAATTGAATTTGATTCGAATAGAGAACGAATTTGAATTGAATTGAATATATAACGAATTGAATTTGAATTGAATAGAAAACGAATTTGAATTGAATTGAATATATAACGAATTGAATTTGATTTGAATAGAAAACGAATTTGAATTGAATTGAATATATAACGAATTTAATTTGATTTGAATAGAAAATGAATTTGAATTGAATTGAATATATAACAAATTGAATTTGATTTGAATAAAAAACAAATTTGATTTGAATAGAAAACGAATTTGAATTGAATTGAATATATAACGAATTGAATTTGATTTGAATAGAAAACGAATTTGATTTGAATTGAATAGAAAACGAATTTGATTTGAATAGAAAACGAATTCGAATTGAATTGAAAACGAATTGAAATGAATTCAAATTGAACTGAAATTTGAATTAAATTCAAATGAACTTTAAAACGAATTTATAAGGAAAAATTCAAATTTGATTTGACTTGAAATGGAAGTTGAAATTGTTTTTGAAACGAATTTAAAACTATTTATATAATTCGTTTTAAATAGAAATCGACGAAATATATATATTATATATATATAATATAATGGCCCGAATAGAACGCGCCGCGTCGCGGCAGTTCGTGAATTTCGACCATTTATTTCAAACGGACATTACGGGAGATCCAACCGTCGGATTCTCCTAAAACCGGAATCGTTGGGTTCGTATCGAAAAGAGCTTTCTAACGAATATAAGAAATTTGAAATCTAACGGTTGGATTTGGAGATACGTCCAAATCAAATTTGGAAAAGGTCGCTGTAAGTGCAGTTTGATGGCCGTTGATGGAAATCGACTGTACGGGCCTTGATAAAATTATTAAAAATAGTAATAATTTGTGTAAAATCATAAGAAATGATTTGGGAAAAATTGGGATGAAAAACTCCATGCTTGAAAAGATAAAAATAGATTTTTATCGAAATGAACTAGTTTTGAACTAAAACAAAAACCCATTTATTTTAAATTAATAAGTTGGATTCGAAATAGATTTTAAATAGAATTCATTTGTGGGTTTATCGTGAATGGTGTTTTAAATAACACTAGTTCTTTAACCCGATAATAAATAGAATGTGATTTGGGTTTTTCGTGAACTGTGTTTTAAAAGACATTAGTTCTTTAACCCAGTAAAAGGAGTTTTAATGAATCTGCAATTAGATTGAAATGTGCATTGATAATTTAAATTATCAAATTTAGAAAATGAGCGAGAAAGGAGTATCACCAGTTTTGCTCCAGAGCGATAGTTCAATCTTTAAGTAGATTTGAACGTGAAATGGTAATTAATTTTTCCGATAACACCGTGGTGTTAGATATGGAGTATTACCAGTTTTGCTTCATGGGATGAATAGGTTGGGATTGGGAAATAAAATAAATAATTACTCCGATGTGATTCGCTAATCTCGACTAGTTTGGAAAACCATAATTTGGTTTGAAATGACATCCAAAGGAAGATTAAAGGATAAATTTTAAAGAATTTATCTTGGATAAAATTAATGGGAACTTTTCCCTAAGAATTGAAATCTAGAAACTAGCTGAAGGTTAGTTAAGAAGAATGGTTTCCTGGGTATTGATCTGATGTTGGTTTCGGCCTTCGGGGTTAATATTTGGGGAATTGCTCTCTTACTGATTTACGGTTAGTGACTAATGAATTGGAATGAGGCGTATGTTGTGTTTGTGTAACATTTGTTTTTAATATACGCGGGTTGTTCGGAAAGGCCGGGTTTATACCCATTCTGAATAACCGATTCGACGATATGTCGAAGATGAAGACGGTGGTTGAAGACCGGAAGTCTTCACATCGTTTGGGTGATTACTGATGATCTTGATTGGGCTGTACACCCAAGATGAGGGAATCAGTTGGTGGTCGTCCAGACGTACTTGGAGATGGATGGATATGCGAGGAAAGTGCCTCCGGTTTCGATCAGACCCAGAACGAACTTGTAAATGGATTGTGTGTCTGACATTGGATTTTATTCTGTGTTGATTGATTTCTATTAAATATATATCTGTTTGGCGGCGGAGAATTTATTCTCTTGCTTAACGCCCTTCTCTGAGACATACGAGCTTAGAGGTTATATATCGATAGATATCAATCGCATGGCATGAATTGCCTGTGTGGCATACTGAGTTGCATGGACCAAGGCTTCTGTTGAAAAGCAAAGTCTTGTGGTTGATGATCAAAGCACGGCCTCTGTGGCGTAGCTTTGTGTATAACGTGAATTCGTGAGCCTCACACCTCGGTATGAGTTAAAAACGGGATACAGACCGTTGGGAGAACACGACGTTTCTTTCTAGCTTTGGTGGTGTCAGTGACTTACCAGCCCTGACATTTATATACTTTTCACCTTTGTGGTTGTTGGAATGAGGCGCCTCGATTATAGGTCTGTAAGGATCGGGAAACGTGTGTTCAGGAATAAATAATCCTCTAACGTAAGTGAGGACCGTCCCAACCGATCCAGTGGCTGCCCAGAGTGCGTAGTCCTGAGCATTTGCTAGAGTGTCTCGAAGCGGAGAGGAGCTTGCCCCTTGCCTCGGCTCATGACGGAATCCAATTTCCAATACGTGATATTGCGGTTTTAATTGTAGAACTAGTATGGCGACATAGTAGATGGTAGCTATGCCGCCTATGATTGATATTTATGATTGGAATTGTTTTGACACTATACACCTATAATAGTATCAGATAATGTGTTTTAAACGTATCAAGCATGCTTTGGCTGTTATAAGGGAAAACCCTATCCTCCGGCTTGCGTTGCATTGTGTGATGGGACCTGGGTCTTATAACAGCTTCATTTTTCTTTATTTAGCATTGCGCTGTTTGTTCTATGCACTGGTATCCTTGGGAGGAAACCCGTTCCGTGTTATACGGCGTGGTCCCTTGATTTGCCAAACTTTAAAACCAATATTAATAACTGTTTTAGTTCTCACACCAGTCACATGACTGACCTGGAGTTTATTGTTTTAACCTAAACTCTGGGTGCCCCTATTTTCGACACGGGCAGCTAGTAGTTTCGGTTTTGCAGATTTATATTCATAGGATCCTGATTTACAGCTGGAACGATGCTCGGAAAGCTCTGTATCCGTGTATTACTTTCAGTTGTGTTTTGTATATTTTTCTGCTGCTATGTAATTTATTGTAATCTCTGATATTTATCGAATGTAATTTATTCATTTATACTCTGTATATTCTTGTATCTGATGGAATTGTTGTAATAACAATGAAATGTTCTTCTGTTTGCATTCTGTTTTGTCCTGTTCTCAAACGATCAGGGGTTTCGAACGGTCTAGATCGGTTTAACGATTGATTCGGATCGAGCGAAATTCCTTGCCGTCACAGATGTTTTACACAACAGTCATTTTAACCCAAGTAAGTAGAATTTTGGAATATATCATGAATATTTCCAAAGTATAAAAATAACTGAGTCGGGAAAGAGATAAGTGATTGAAATGTTTTTCAATTGCAAATAGAATATATTTTCTAACTATAGAAAATAAAAGAAGTTGATATTTTGAAATGTTCCCCAAATAGCGTAAGAGGCCGAGATGATTATTGAAAATATTTGGTTAACAAATATTGACAAGGAAATGGAGAAGTGTTTTAATTAATGAAATATTAATTAAGGGGCCCAGTGGTTGTTTGATGTTTTGAATGGATGTTTGTTCTCCTTCGATAGTTAAATAACCGATTATCGAAGTGTTTGCCAACATCGTTGTCAATATGGAGAGAACGGTTGGATTATTATCCGAGAACCACTCCATATTGGCAGTAGCGTTGCAAATCAGATTTTATGAAGATAATCGAAGATGGAGTAAAGTGCAAGGAATTTTTCTATTAATGGAAATTGTACCTTCGGTTTCGTTCAGCCCCAGAACGAAGTGTATGGACGAATGTCTGATGGGGTATTTCCAATGATCGCATATGTTGGTCTGTATAAATATATATGGTGGTGGAGGATTTATTCTCTTAGCATAATATCCAGAATATATTTGTGCAATCAATTCGTGATCAACGGATCTGACAATGTGGCATTCAAAGTGATTGTGGTATCAATGAATGGAAAGTAATCGTAGCCTCAGGCCTCAACAACCGTGAAATGACAAAAATCGGGCAGGCAGCATGGCTATGTGGTTCGCTCCCATTAGGGTGTATAATCACCTATCTAGATAAATTTCTTTTACTTCTTTAATCTATCGATGCTGTCCCTTTTCGGGAAACGATTGCTGATCCCAACCGTTGGTGATATACATTCGATACACTCAAGCGAAATGAGTGGTCGGTCATGTGTGGTGTAACGACCCGTGTTTTTCAACCATTTGAATCTGAATATTTAAATTAGTTTTAAATATTTTATTTGGAATATCGATGGAATTTAATATTGAATTCGTTACTTAAACGAAATTCGAACGTTATATAATTTTATAATTATAAATCGAGCTCGAAATAGCGCTGCAGTTCGTAAATTGGAGTTTTGAACTTCAACTGAGAATACAGGATCCAATATAAGTCGGATTTCTGTGAAACAAGAAACCTAGAAGCGTGTTGACGATAGTTTTCATATGAAAGATAAAAATCCAGATTTCGTATTATAGATTGTCAGTTATGGCAAAATCAAAATTTGGAAAAAACACTGTGGAAATCGTTATTAAATTATAGGCCTTTAAAATGGCTATTTTGCAAACGATCTTGGATTTCGACGAAATCAGTTTCATTAGAACCGTAACGTTAAATTATTGTACGGTGTTGAATGGCGTGGCAAACCGATGTCGTATATGACCACGGTAGCCATAAATACTCGTTCATTTTCTATATCACGTATTTAAATAAATAAAGGGATATTAGAGTATAACTTGAGCAAACGATCGAATTAAGCCGTGAAATCAGTTCCGTTGAGTTCGTAGCGTCGATTATAGTCAGGGTAGGTATATAGTTTGTTATTTTTAGAGACCGGGTAATTTGGCGTTGAAAAGGGTATCGCGGTGCGCGATAAAAATGGCCTACCGGGGAAACAGTCTCAGAATGTGACGAGACTGGTGCCGTTGGGTTCATATCAACAAATTATTGTAAGATTTCAAAGTTTCGAGTTGATGTGATTTATCTGGTGATCGTGGAAAATTAAAACGCATGTTTATTTCTGGTTTTATAAAGGAAATTTTTTCATATGACCTCAGATTTCGACAAAACTTGTCCCACTGGGTCCGGAATACCTTTTTACATTAAGATTAGCTTTTTTACCAAAAGACGGAAGTCGTTTGTAGTGGTTTTATCGCGTTACTTTAGGATGAAGTTTCATTGGATTAAAATAATAATATTCCTTCCCGCATACCCTATATAAACTAATGCTAAACCTAATTTCAGTCAGACAGAAACTTTCGTGGTCAACATGAGATATCCGCCACCACCATTAATTGAACGAACAACATTTCACAAACCTTCTCCTCAAATTCCTCGAAATCCGTTGATCAAGCCCTAACACTTCTAATTACAAACATGTTAAGGCTAATGAGATCTTGAAATTGGACGGTCGTGATCGGGAAAGGGGTGTTCTGGCGGTCGGAATTTGTTCAGGAAGACTAGCCGTTCATGGTGACTTTGGGAGCATAAGGGGGCATCGAGTTGTACGGGTCTCAAGGCATGGGTGGAGTTCACGAAGGCCGTCGAGGTAACATCGTCGGATCTTGATCCAATCGACTTTGAGGGTGGGGGGTTTGTGACCTAGGATCGATGGTTTGGGGGGTTTCAAATGGAATGATGTGGTGTCAGTAGCGGAGACGAGATAAACAAAGCAGGCTTGGATTGTGTTTCGAACAAATGGGTATAAACTATGATCGGTTTAATTAAAACATCTGTTAAAATAATGGTCAGTTAAATGAAATCACGTTGGCTTTTCAGGAACCAACAAAGAGGATTTGACGGAGTAAAACCGTGAAGAGCAGGAGTTGTTTAGAAGAAGGAAACCGAAAAAAAAATAACAGTTGAAAGGAAATGTTTTGTTCCCAAACCTGGAAGCAGCGTGGACTTGGTACCGTGAATCAAAGCAGCAGGGGAGCAACAAAGTCTATCCCCCGAGGATCATAATTTAACAGTAAATGGGTTTTTAGTAGATTTAATTTAGTAATTAGTTTACATTAAGTTTAATTAAATAGCATAATAATTTAGTTAACCAAAAATCTGAAGTTGAATTCTTGTTTAACTATGATAGGTTTTGGAACCGAAGGCATAACGAAATGGGAAAAGGTTTACAAGCCAACCGATTTGGTGTCGAACAAAGAAGTACTGGCTTCTGAAAATCAAAATGTAATTAAACCGTTATGACTATTAGTAAGGAGTAAATTTTATCTAATCATAAACTATAATTTGAAACGAACATGGAGGAAAACTACACCATCCTGAGAACCTCCTAAACCAAAGTAATTAGAATTTAAAAAATATATAATTAAAGAAAGTGTTTAGTTAACTTAATCGTGTAATTTTAATAATTATGATTCGCGCATATCTTATCAGAATGGGGGCAAACATGGTGCCATTAGAACTGCACGACAAGATCTACACAATGGGATAGGAATGGTCGGATTTGAAATCAACTATGGTTTTCAGTTGAATTAGATGCTTGTTTAATTTAACTGAACCGAACTGTTTCAACAACAAATCAAATCAAGGTGAGTTAAACTCATTGAGTTTTCCCATTTATATTTTATATAATTTGGGTTTTTATTTTGTATGCTCTGTTTGCTATGGTTGACTATTTGCCAGTATATATTTATGTGTTGATTAAAACTGATGAAATTAAACAGTTGTTTAATTTCAGTGAAATACCAAATCGTTATTTTTACGATTGGTTCCAATAAAGGTAACTAACCTTATTGGTCACGTTTATTTATAAACGTATTCAAATTATTGAATTGTTTGCATTTCTTGTGGTTGATGTTAAATGGCCGTTATTTATTTTTATCAGTTAAATGAAACTGAATGATCTGGTTTGCGATAACCGTTTTGAATACAGGGAAGAACAGGTTGGAGGGATCTAACCAGATTCCTCAAATATATTATTCAATTATTTTCATATTATCATATATGAACTGTCCTGTTTGAGTGATTTATTTGATTGTTGATTTTTGAATATTCAACATCTGTTTGTTTAAACCAATTGGTGATATTGGTTTGGTATTTGGCAGTATATGGCCTATAAAATCAATCATTTTATAAATATTGATTCACTGTCCGGTGAATCAATAGAAATGAAGTTATAAAATTTATTTTATAACTGGAAATAGATTTTTGAATATATTATTAAAGAGAAATAAATAAATATTTTATTTATTTTAGACTTCGATTTGTTAATAATTTATTTTATAAAGTAAATTCTGATGTTAATCAGATTTACAAGCATGAGAATAAGAAATGAATCAAATGGTTAAACTTTGATAATTGTTTTGTAAAAAAAACCATTAATGGAATTATTTAAATAAATTATAATTTTAATTAGTTTAAAGTGAGGATTATTTGGGATCGGTTAACGAGATAATCGAGCTTTGAATTAATTAAATCGACTGTTTTGAATTGAAATTGATTATCAAATTGATGTGTTTCGATTAAAATAGTTAATGAATATTTAAATAAAGTTTAAAAGAGACTTACTATTTAATTTAGTTAATAAAGTAATTAACTATTGAAATAGCTAATGATTGAAATAAGTTATTTTTGTAATTAATGATGATTTGGAAAATTATTTTTTATTTTAAATGGGAATGCATTTAAAAGTGATAGATGGTGAAATGTAATCAAAGTGAATGGTGAAAGGATTTTATGAACGGGTTTTATATTTAAAACCCGAATTTTTATAACAAAGTTATAAAGAGAATGGTAAGTGAATACGAGGGCTTAATTTAAAGGATACTTGGATTAAGAAAAAGGATAGAAAGATGGGAATGGTTTTTAATAAGCCAGAATTTTATAAATGTGGTTTAAAAGAGTAAAGGCGTTAATTTTTCATTAACGTTACTTGACAATGAGATCAAGTAAAAATGGGAAATTGAAATATGATTTCAAAAGTAGGAAATAGTTGAATAGATTTGAAAGGAGATTGGTAAAAGTGTATTTGAGGTAAAGAAGGGGGTCGTAGGGTTGTATAACCAAAACCAATTTATAATGGAATTTGTTTTAAGACGTGAATGAAATATGAGTTTGATTACAACTTATATTTATCTAAGGATATGAAAGTTGTTTATCAAGGTCTGAGAGGTAATTAAAATACCCCAACTTGAATGACATCAGGATTATCTGAAGATGATATTAGTTGGAAATCGTAAAAGAGGTTAGGGATAGTTCGTTATCTCCATTAGTGAAATAACGCAACGTTGGTGAAAATTGGAATACATATATAACGAGAAATCCGAAGTAAAGGAAATGTAAAGTTAGTTTTATTCCATACTAATCAATGTTAGTTATGGTTTCGAGAATGGAATACAAGATATTACGTAACGTTATTTAAAGAAAAATCAGTTGAATGGATTTTCCATGTTTTAAATAATAAAGAATGATGTAATGAATGTTTTTGAAAGAAGAATTAAGGGGGAATTAAATATGGTTATTTTACCAAGTATTAGAAAGAATTGGTTTTGAGAATACTAATTAAGAATTCAATTATCGTATTTTTAAAGATTTTAAGAGTTAGAAGTTTTGATTAAACAGAAGTGAATCAATTTGTTTAAGTTTAAAGGCCAAGGGATGCTGGATACTGAACCAGTGAACTCATTGATGTGTCATGATTGAAACACTGTTATTTTAATAGTTAAATCACTGACTATCAAATTTGTCCAATACGATTGTTGGAATGGAAAGACCGGGATCGAATTTATATTCGAAAACCATTCCGACCAACAAATACGTGAAGATATCAAAAGATGATCGAGATGGAGCATTGAAGACCATGTATTTTCATAAATGGAAGGACCACTAATATTCTCTGGCTGGCAAGCAGAGATAAGCTGTGATTCCGTTGTGTTTGGAATCTATAGGTTGCAAGGACTTCTCGCTACTGATCCATGGGGTGATTCCTATATTGGATGCGGTAGGAGAGTGCCTTCGGTTCATCTTGTTCCTGGATGACTTGTATGGACGGATGTCTGACGGAGTATTTCCAAAGGATCACGTACGTTGATTTCTTTAAAAGCGCTATAGTTGTTGGCCGAGAATTTGCCGTTCTCTTAGCTTCTAACTAGAATATTTTTGTGGACGTCAATTAGTGATATCTGATGGATTTGACGATGTGGCATTCAAAGTGAATGGTGACCTGTTGTTTCAGAAGTTAATCTAAACCTCAAGCTTCATCAACCGGGAAATGACAAAAAATCGGGCATGCAGCATGGCTATGTGGGTCGCTCCCATTAGGATGTATAACACCTATCTAGAGAAAATCTTAATTGCTTCTAAAATCTATATTCGATGTTGTCCCTTGTCGGGAGACGGTTGCTGATCCCAACCGTCGGTGATATACATTCGATACACTCAAGCGAAATGAGTGGCCAGTCGTGTGAGGGCCGGGTTGCAAGACGTTCTTGTTGAACCCAGTGTACTCACCTCTAGAGATACACTATCGACAGGTGGTCCCATACCTTGTCATAGTCGGAATCCAATCTCCAATAAACGCTCGTGGTTTTGATTATATATTATATATGTGGAGCGTGAGATGCAAGCGTTCTACTAGATTTCTATTTACTTGTATTTAGACATTATTATAATATCAGACAAGATATTGGTTTCAAAAATGTTTTGGGTTATCTTAAGGCAAAAACCGTCCATGTTTATGTGTGGATTTGCTCTTATGATTACCTTTTTCTTTTGAAAAGATTTTGAACTTTAAAATCATGGTTGGATGATTTACCCTTAATACTATGCGAGTTTATCTCACTCTGGCTCACCAGACTAACCCGGTGTTTTGTAAATGCTCGGGTTAGCCCGAGGTGTACAGGTTCAGGTTATCGAATGCTGTGAAGTTCAGAGACGAGCTGCAGATGTTCAGACGTATGATATTATATAGCTATTATTCCGCTATGTTATGTATATGGGAACAAGTTATTATAACTCTCCCGTTGTGTGCTGTACTCTGATATTTTAAGTATTTTTAAAGCTCTCAATAAAGATTTATTTCTGTATTGTATTTTGTTCCGCTGCGATGTGAGACTGTGTGTCGTGTTGTTTCTTCTTCTTCTTCTATTCTAATATTTCTTTCTTTCTTGTCTCACCCTCTAATTTCTTTCTAATAACTATCCAGTGTTTTCGGTGCTTGGAGGGTCGGCATGAGTTATGGTATGGGTACTTATGTCGATTTCCAGGGCCGGAAATCCTTTGGGTTGTTACAGTGGTATCAGAGCCAGGTTAAGTGATTACCTTGGCTCTGTGGCGTGACTCAGTAGAGATGGGGTTAGCAATACCCTTGATTGAGTTGAGTGTATATATATGAGTGAACATATTTGTAGATTTTATAAAAATTGTTTTATATTGTGGAGATTTTTTGGTTGAGTTGTTTATGAGTTCTCGTCAATCAGTTTGATCCACTGTATCGATAGGAGTTTCTAAACACTCAAGTACGTTAAACCGATGCAGTATGTTCTGACAGACGGTAAATGAAATAATTTACTCAAATTATATTTTAATATAAAAGAAAGATTAATATTTGAAGTATTATAGTATATTGGATGTGTTGGTTGATTATAATTGAAATGGTTATATAAATAACCAATTAGAATTCGTATAATATAAAAGCAGATATATTAAATCTGAAATTAAAATTAGAATTGGAATTAAATTTCCTAGAAATGGGAAAGAAATTTGAAAATGAACTTGGATTGAATACATGAAAATTTTAAAATCCTAGGAGATTTTAAATTATTTTAAACATTGAGATGGATATTTTGAAATAATTTCAAAAGGAAGTGTTTAAATATGATTTTGATAAGTGGTATAGTATTGAACTCACTTTGATAGCTGGGGAATAACTCTGATGATGCTGGCCACACCATTAGTGTTCATTTTCGAGTTCTAAGTGACGGATTACTACCAAAGATTTTTTTTGAATTACTTCGAGAAAACAAGCTGTTTTAAATCCTGAAAAGGAATATTTGATTTTTGAAAGAGATGAACTGTTTAAAAACTCCCAGGGAAATTGTTTGAACAAAGGCAAAAAGAAATAGAAATTGGGAAAGAAAATATGAATTGAATTGAAACCAATTAACTGGAAATTGAATCGGGATATAATATATGAAGTGGAATCATATTTTGAATTTTGAGACAGGAATCTGAAATGGTGTTGGACTGGTAAGTTAAGAGTTGAAATTAGTAATGGATGGAAATTGAGTTAAGAATGGGATTTGGCTTGGACGCCTGAAGGATTTGGTTTTGAGGATAAAATTGGAATTTTGTTTGGGAATACATTTGTATGTGCTGACAGGGTAGCAGACGGAAAAGATAAATGATATGCCCGACCAAAAGGTACACGTTTATTTTTATATGGGTTTGGAGATTTATGAGCCTATTTGGTAAGCCGCTTGGCTGTTTTATTTTCTTTTGAACTGGAGAAGGCCAAGAAAGGCGAGTTGTAGTTGTACCGATTGAGCCGTACAGAGGAGGTGCTGGCGAAATTTTTCGGGAATTTAAGGTGTTAGAAAATTTTCAATACTTTTGAAAATATTTATATATCGTATTGAAATTGGTTTCTAATTTAAAATAAACTGGATTTGAAAATTAGTGGGTTTGTAACATCTTTTCTTACCTTGGCAATTTCGAGGACGAAAATATTTTAAGGGGGGAAGAATGTAACGACCCGTGTTTTTCAACCATTTGAATCTGAATATTTAAATTAGTTTTAAATATTTTATTTGGAATATCGATGGAATTTAATATTGAATTCGTTATTTAAACGAAGTTCGAACGTTATATAATTTTATAAATATAAATCAAGCTCGAAATAGCGCTGCAGTTCGTAAATTGGAGTTTTGAACTTCAACTGAGAATACAGGATCCAATATAAGTCGGGTTTCTGTGAAACAAGAAACCTGGAAGAGTGTTGACGATAGTTTTCATATGAAAGAGAAAAATCCAGATTCCGTATTATAGATTGTCAGTTATGGCAAAATCAAAATTTGGAAAAAACGCTGTGGAAATCGTTATTAAATTATAGGCCTTTAAAATGGTCATTTTGCAAATGATCTCGGATTTCGACGAAATCAGTTTCATTAGAACCGTAACGTTAAATTATTGTACGGTGTTGAATGGCGTGGCAAACCGATGTCGTATATGACCACGGTAGCCATAAATGCCCGTTCATTTTCTATAACGCGTATTTAAATAAATAAAGGGATATTAGAGTATAACTTGAGCAAACGATCGAATTAAGCCGTGAAATCAGTTCCGTTGAGTTCGTAGCGTCAATTATAGTCAGGGTAGGTATATAGTTTGTTATTTTTAGAGACCGGGTAATTTGGCGTTGAAAAGGGTATCGCGGTGCGCGATAAAAATGGCCTACCGGGGAAATAGTCTCAGAATGCGACAAAACTGGTGCCATTGGGTTCGTATCAACAAATTATTGTAAGATTTCAAAGTTTCGAGTTGATGTGATTTATCTGGTGATCGTGGAAAATTAAAATGCGTGTTTATTTCTGGTTTTATAAAGGAATTTTTTTCATACGACCTCAGATTTCGACAAAACTTGTCTTATTGGGTCCGGAATACCTTTTTACATTACGATTAGCTTTTTTTATCAGAAGACGGAAGTCATTTGTTGTGGTTTTATCGCGTTACTTTAGGACAAAGTTTCATTGGATTAAAATGATAATATTCCTTCCCACATACCCTATATAAACGAACGCTAAATCTAATTTCAATCAGACAGAAACTTTCGTGGTCAACATGAGATATCCTCCGCCACCATTAATTGAACGAATAGCATTTCACAAATCTTCTCCTCAAATTCCTTGAAATCCGTTGATCAAGCCCTAACACTTCTAATTACAAACATGTTAAGGCCAACGAGATCTTGAAATTGGACGATCGTGATCGGGAAAGGGGTGTTCTGGCAGTCGGAATTTGTTCAGGAAGACAAGCCGCTCATGGTGATTTTGGGAGCATAAGGGGGCATCGAGCTGTACGGGTCTCAAGGCATGAGTGGAGTTCACGAAGGCCGTCGAGGTAACATCGTCGGATCCTGATCCGATCGACTGTGAGGGTGGAGGGTTTGTGACCTAGGATCGAAGGTTTGGGGGGGCTTCAAATGGAACGATGTGGTGTCAGTAGTAGAGGCAGGCTTGGATTGTGTTTCGAACAAATGGGTATAAACTATGACCGGTTTAATTAAAACATTTGTTAAAGTAATGGTCAGTTAAATGAATTCATGTTGGCTTTTCAAGAACCAATGAAGAGGATTTGATGGAGTAAAACCGTGAAGAGCAGGAGTTGTTTAGAAGAAGGAAACTGGAAAAAAAAATAACAGTTGAAACGAAATGTTTTGCTACCAAACCTGGAAGCAACGTGGACTTGGTACCGTGAATCAAGCAGCAGGGGAGCAACAAAGTATGTCCGCCGAGGATCATAATTTAACAGTAAATGGGTTTTCAGTAGATTTAATTTAGTAATTAGTTTACATTAAGTTTAATTAAATAGCATAATAATTTAGTTAACCCAAAAATCTGAAGTTGAATTCTTGTTTAACCATGACAGGTTTTGGAACCGAAGGCATAACGAAATGCGAAATGGTTTACAAGCCAACCGATTTGGTGTCGAACAAAGAACTACTGGCCTCTAAAAATCAAAATGTAATTAAACCGTTATGACTATTAGTAAGGAGTAAATTTTATCTAATCATAAACTATAATTTGAAACGAACATGGAGGAAAACTACACCATCCTGAGAACCTCCTAAACCAAAGTAATTAGAATTTAAAAAGTATATAATTACAGAAAGTGTTTAGTTAATTTAACCGCGTAATTTTAATAATTATGATTCGCGCATATCTTATCAGAATGGGGGCAAACATGGTGCCATTGGAACCGCACGACAAGATCTACACAATGGGATAGGAATGGATGGATTTGAAATCAACTATGGTTTTCAGTTGAATTAGACGCTTGTTTAATATAACTGAACCGAACTGTTTCAACAGCAAATCAAATCAAGGTGAGTTAAACTCACTCAGTTTTCCCATTTATATTTTATATAAATTGGGTTTTTATTTTGTATGCTCTGTTTGCTATGGTTGACTGTTTTCCAGTATATATTTATGTGTTGATTAAAACTGATGAAATTAAACAGTTGTTTAATTTCAGTGAAATACCAAATCGTTAATTTTACGACTGGTTCCAATAAAGGTAACTTACCTTATTGGTCATGTTTATTTATAAACGTATTCAAATTATTGAATTGTTTCCATTTCTTGTGGTTGATGTTAAATGGCCGTTATTTATTTTTATCAGTTAAATGAAACTGAATGATCTGGTTTGCGATAACTGTTTTGAATACAGGGAAGAATAGGTTGGAGGGATCCAACCGGATTCCTCAAATATATTATTCAATTATTTTCATATTATCATATATTAACAGTCCTGTTTGAGTGATTGATTTGATTGTTGATTTTTGAATATTCAACATTTGTTTGTTTAAACCAATGGGTGATATAGGTTGGGTATTTAGCAGTATATGGCCTATAAAATCAATCGTTTTATAAATATTGATTCACTGTCAGGTGAATCGATAGAAATGAAGTTATAAAATTTATTTTATAACTAGAAATAAATTTTTGAATATATTATTAAGGAGAAATAAATAAATATTTTATTTATTTCAGACTTCGATTTGTTAATAATTTATTTTATAAAGTAAATTCTGATGTTAATCAGATTTACAAGCATGAGAATAAGAAATGAATCGAATGGTTAAACTTTGATAATTGTTTTGAAAAGAAAACAATTAATGGAATTATTTAAATAAATTATAATTTTAATTAGTTTAAAGTGAGGATTATTTGGGATCGGTTAACGAGATAATCGAGTTTTGAATTAATTAAATCGACTGTTTTGAATTGAAATTGATTATAAATTGATGTGTTTCGATTAAAATAGTTAATGAATATTTAAATAAAGTTTAAAAGAGACTTACTATTTAATTTAGTTAATAAAGTAATTAACTATTGAAATAGTTAATGATTGAAATAAGTTATTTTTGTAATTAATGATGATTTGGAAGAAAAAAAAATTTTAAATGGGAATGCATTTAAAAGTGATCGATGGTGAAATATAATCAAAGTGAATGGTGAAAGGATTTTATGAATAGGTTTTGTATTTAAAACCCGAATTTTTATAACAAAGTTATAAAGAGAATGGTAAGTGAATACGCGGGCTTAATTTAAAGGATACTTGGATTAAGAAAAAGGATAGAAAGATGGGAAGGGTTTTTAATAAGCCAGAATTTTATAAATGAGGTTTAAAAGAGTAAAGGCGTTAATTTTTCATTAACGTTACTTGACAATGAGATCAAGTAAAAATGGGAAATTGAAATAAGATTTCAAATGTGGGAAATGGTTGAATAGATTTGAAAGGAGATTGGTAAAATTGTATTTGAGGTAAAGAAGGGGGTCGTAGGGTTGTATAACCAAAACCAATTTATAATGGAATTTGTTTTAAGATGTGAATGGAATATGAGTTTGATTATAACTTATATTTATCTGAGGATATGAAAGTTGTTGATCAAGGTCTAAGAGGTAATTAAAATATCCCAACTTGAACGACATCAGGATTATCTGAAGATGATATTAGTTGGAAATTGTAAAAGAGGTTAGGGATAGTTCGTTATCTCCATTAGTGAAATAACGCAATGTTGGTGAAAATTGGAATATATATATATAACGAGAAATCCGAAGTAAAGGAAATGTAAAGTTAGTTTTATTCCATACTAATCAATGTTAGTTATGGTTTCGAGAATGGAATACAAGATATTACGTAACGTTATTTAAAGAAAAAACAGTTGAATGGATTTTCCATGTTTTAAATAATAAAGAATGATGTAATGAATGTTTTTGAAAGAAGAATTAAGGGGGAATTAAATATGGTTATTTTACCAAGTATTAGAAAGAATTGGTTTTTAGAATACTAATTAAGAATTCAATTATCGTATTTTCAAAGATTTTAAGAGTTAGAAGTTTTGATTAAACAGAAGTGAATCAATTTTTTAAGTTAAAAGGCCAAGTGATGCTGGATACTGAACCAGGGAACTCATTGGAGTGTCATGATTGAAACACTGTTATTTTGATAGTTAAATCACCGACTATCAAATTTGTCCAATACGATTGTTGGTATGGAAAGACCGGGATCGAATTTATATTCGAAAACCATTCCGACCAACAAATACGTGAAGATATCAAAAGATGATCGAGATGGAGCATTGAAGACCGTGGATTTTCATAAACGGGAGGACCACTAATATTCTCTGCCTGGCAAGCAGAGATAAGCTGTGATTCTGTTGTGTTTGGAATCTATAGGTTGCAAGGACTTCTCGCTACTGACCCATGGGGTGATTCCTATATTGGATGCGGTAGGAGAGTGCCTTCGGTTCATCCTGTTCCTGGATGACTTGTATGGACGGATGTCTGACGGAGTATTTCCAAAGGGTCACGTACGTTGATTTCTTCAAACGTGCTATAGTTGTTGGCGGAGAATTTGCCGTTCTCTTAGCTTCTAACTAAAGTATTTTTGTGGACGTCAATTAGTGATATCTGACGGATTTGACGATGTGGTATTCAAAGTGAATGGTGACCTGTTGTTTCAGAAGTTAATCTAAACCTCAAGCCTCATCAACTGGGAAATGACAAAAAATCGGGCAGGCAGCATGGCTATGTGGATCCCTCCCATCAGGATGTATAATCACCTATCTAGAGAAAATCCAAATTGCTTCTAAAATCTATATTCGATGTTGTCCCTTGTCGGGAGACGGTTGGTGATCCCGACCGTCGGTGATATACATTCGATACACTCAAGCAAAATGAGTGGTCGGTCATGTGAGGGCCGGGTTGCAAGACGTTCTTATTGAACCCAGTGTATTCGCCTCTAGAGATACACTATCGGCAGGTGGTCCCATACCTTGCCATAGTCGGAATCCAATCTCCAATAAGCACCCGCAGTTTTGATTGTATATTATATGTGTGGAGCGTGAGATGCAAGCGTTCCACTAGATTTCTATTTACTTGTATTTAGACATTATTATAATATCAGACAAGATATTGGTTTCAAAAATGTTTTGGGTTATCGTAAGGTAAAAACCATCCGTGTTTATGTGTGGATTTGGTCTTACGATTACCTTTTTCTTTTGAAAAGATTTTGAACTTTAAAATCATGGTTGGATGATTTACCCTTAATACTATGCGAGTTTATCTCACTCTGGTTCACCAGACTGACCCGGTATTTTGTAAATGCTCGGGTTAGCCCGAGGTGTACAGTTTCAGGTTATCGAATGCTGTGAAGTTCAGAGACGAGCTGGAGATGTTCAGACGTATGATATTATATAGCTACTATTCCGCTGTGTTATGTATATGGGAACAGGTTATTATTATTATCCTGTTGTGTGCTGTACTCTGATATTGTAAGTATTTTTAAAGCTCTCAATATAGATTTATTTCTGTATTGTATTTTGTTCCGCTGCTATGTGAGACTCTATGTCGTGTTGTTTCTTCTTCTTCTATTCTAATATTTCTTTCTTTCTTATCTCACCCTCTAATTTCTTTCTAATAACTATCCAGTGTTTTCGGTGCTTGGAGGGTCGGCATGAGTTACGGTATAGGTATGTATGTCGATTTCCAGGGCCGGAAATCCTTTGGGTCGTTACATGTGGGCCGGGTTGCAAGATGTTCTTGTTGAACCCAGTGTATTCCCCTCTAGAGATACACTATCAGAAGGTGGTTCCATACCTTGTCATGTTGGAAATCCAATCTCCAATAAGCGCCATGCGGTTTTTGATTTTATACTATATATGGAGCGTGGGATGCAAGCGTTCCGCTAGATTCTATTTATTTGATGTAGACATTATTATAATATCACTGGATTTGATATCAAAAATATTTTGGGTTATCGTAAGGTAAAAACCATCCGTGTTTATGTGTGGATCGATCTTACTATTATCATTTCTTTCGAAAGGATTTTTAAAGTTAAACAAATGATTGGAGTTTACTCACACCAGTCCCATGACTGACCCAGAGTTTATTTTGTTTATGTTTTCCCTAAATTCTTAGGTGCCCAAATTTGAACGGGCAGTCAAGTAGTCGGGATTTTTCAAATTCACTTGGAAGAGCTGGAAGCAGGAGGCTTCACCAGTTAGCTATAGACTATCATATTTTCGTTGTGTACTATGTTGTATCTGGAAACAGGTGTTTATAACTGTTCCAGCAATAACTGTTGTGCTCTAATAATGGTATGCATATACAGTTACTGATTTGTATTTCAAAAGTTATGTTATTTAATATATTTTATTCGTTCCGCTGTGAGTTTTGTGTTCTTCATTTTTCTTCTATTCTAACTTTTCTTTCTTTCTATTTCTCATCCTCTAACTTCTTTCTAATAATGATTCGTATTTCTGTACAATTTGGGTTGGATGTGTAGTGTTATTAGTCAGCTCAGATAGTACGGATTTGCGGGCCATTACAAGAACAAGACACATTAGAACCAAACGAAAGAATTCATCAGAGGTAGGATTAGTAATATTCTAATAAAGAATACTCAAGAATACTCATTATAGATTGGATCAGTAGTATCCAAGATAGGATTAGTAATATTGCCATGAATACTCACATTAAAAAAGGGTAGTTTTTCATGCAACTATAAAGATGTATAAATCACATAACATGGATTTGTATATTAGCAATAATGACAAAGTTAATATGTGAATATGCTGTGATCTACTTATATCAAGAATTTATAATATATTATATCATTTTTTTTTTGAACATTAGTAACACCACAGTAAATTTATACGCTTTTTTGTAAAAAAAATCAATTCTTCTTGCTATGCTATACATTTAATCTAATTTGTATTTTACACTTAACTTATTTAAACAATTCTATTAAATAGTACTTTCTAATTCAACAAATAAATTAGTAACATACATCATTTTCAACATATATATATTTATCTATATTAACAATAATGATTAAAAAAATTCTCAAGTACACATACATACATATTTTTTGTATAAGTTATAGAACGTAAATAACATACAAATAATAATAATAATTTTAATTAGTAGTTTATGCACTTCTCAACAACATTTATCATATATTGCATAACAAAGTCCTTATTTTAACATTAAAGTAACAAATATTATTTTAATAATAGTATCGTGTGCAATGCACGAGTTACACTAGTTAAATAATAGTAAAACAGAATCTTTTAAAGGTCTATCCTTACTTCTAGGAGTTTTCTCTTTTTTCCTTAAATCTCTTTGGTTATTTTATTATTAAATTACTTAATCATTTTACACTTATTTACTATTTCTTTCACATTACTTTACTTGTTCTTTCATTTTACATTTTGACACGGACATTTCAAAGTTTACACAATTATTTATTAACAATTAGATCCTAACATTTTATATTTAAAAATATAATTTAAAATAATTACAAAATGTAAAATTTAAATAAATTTAATTAACTAATTTTTTTAAATACTAAAAATGACAAAATTATGTTTTTCTTGCTCTAAATACCTACAATTTAATTTTTCTATAATCATTTAAGTCTCTTTCAATTCTTTTTTAACAATTTACATTTAGTACCATATTTTACAATTAATTACATAATATTAAAACTATTCAAATAATTTTAGCAAACTATTATTAATCAATTTGTCTAATAAATCACATCAATATTAACTATATTCATACCAAATTCGTAATTTTACATTTAACTTATTTAAACAAATTCTATCAAATAATATTTGCCATTTCATCGAATAAATTACTAGCATACGTCAATTTCAATAGGTATATCTATATTAACAAAAACAATTTAAAAAAATCTCAAATACAAATACATACATATTGTTTGTGTAAGCCATATAACATAAATTACACACAAATAATAATAATAATTTTATTTAATAGTTTATGTATTTTACATCAAAATTTATCATATATTGCATAACAAAATTCTCTTTTTAACATTAAAATAATAAATTCTATTTTTATTTTTAAATTATTTTATCACTTTACACTTATTTACTAATTCTCTTCCATCGTTTTACCTTTTGATATAGACATTTTAAAGTCTACAAAATTGTTTATAAATAGTTAGCTTCTGACATTTTATATTTAGACTACATGTTCAAATTAATTTTAAAACCCAAAACTTAAGTAATTTAAATAAGTTTAATGAACTAACATTTTTTTAAATACTAAGAAAATAACAAAATTATTTTTGACTTCAAACACCTACATTTTAATCTTCTTATAATTATTTAAGTCTCTCAATTCATTTTTAATATTTTACAGTAGTATCATATTTCATAATATAAATAATATTAATATTATCTAAATAATATTAGCAAACTATTATTTATTGATTTGGCTAATAAATCCCATAAAAAAAACCATATTCATATTAACAATAAAAATTAGAAAATTAATAATTCAAATATATAAACACGTCAGTCATAGAACATAAATCACACATATCTAATAACAATTACAAACATAAACTACACAATTATTTAAATGGATTCTATTAGATAATTGTTAACGATATTTTTCGTCAACACCGGAAATGAGTTAGCGGCGACAGATCTTAAGGGAAAGTAGGATGGATCGATCCTCTTTTCTGACCGACTTCGGTGGGGATTGGGAGGCTAAGGTTCAAAGGTGCGGGCTCGCTGAGGTTCACAGATTGGGTCTGAACTCAATGAACGAGATTTGATGGCCATTCAAGGGTGTAATGGACGCGAGTTCGAGCTCCTCTATAGAATCGATAATAAACTACGACTATTACAATTAAAGAAATAGAAGTACAAACTTACAGAGTAATTTTCTCATATGAAGATCTCCTTTTATTGAGCTTTTAATGGATATACATTGAGATTATAGGGAGGGATTCTCCATTAATGTTCTTTTCTTAGTTGTTTTCCAAGATTACAAAAAGTAAGAGTCCCCCCTTTATGCGGTCCCTGAGGTCTTATTTATAGTTGCTCAGGACTTCTTCCGTCGACGGGCTCGTGCCTCGTAGAGATCCTTGTCGGTCATTTTATTCTTGGCTTCGGGTGCTTGACCTTCGGTTGCTTTTGGTACCTTGGTCACAATCCCTGAGAAATACTTGAATCTCTGAAGTGACTCATGAATGCGGGCTTGTGGGTATGAGCTTTCAGGTGTAGGGTTTCGGCTTTATCGCGAATACTTAGAGGAACTTGTCCTCGTGGTGTATGTTGATGTCTACCGGTCCGAAACCTCCTCGGGATTCGGTACTAAGTGAATTAGTACGAGTAGCCTGTGTACCCGCTCGGGTCTCAGTTAGCTTTTCGATGGGGATTCTGTGGTAGCCTGGATTCTCAAGGGATGGCTTCTAATGTCTTTCCTATCATTTGTGACTTCATCCTTTCGGTATCTATGCTGTAGGTGCTCCGGGAGTTGGTTCTGGCGACCTTTATGCTCCTTCGGTTTAGTGTCTTCAGTGCTTTCGCCTTTGGATGTACCGGTGTTTGAGTAGGTTATTTACTGAAGATTTCCTTTGGGCTTTGCCCATCAGTTTTGTTGTCTCCGATCTCTTTGGTTTTCGGTCGGAGTGGTTCTTTTCACGAAGCCTTTTGTTAAACCGATACTATCGTAAGGGTTTTGTCAGACTAGTTTTGACGAAGAGACTAGTTAAAGCGGCATTTCGGATTACTTTTTCCTGCTCTCGCTCTTTCGTTATTAGTCCCCACTCCCTATTGAGCCTTTCATGAGCTTTTAGTTATTCGATACCCCTTCACCACCAGTTTTCTTCAATGTTGATTTTGGTAGTAACACTTGCCCCCCTCTTAGTGAAGGGGTATTTTTGACTTTACATGTCAAACATTTGTCTTTCCTTTCAGAACGTCATGTCAGGGTCCCTCGATCTTCTTCAATCAGGAGCGTTGCTTGGCTTTTATTTGAGTGGCTTCAATTGACTTTGAATTTGAACATAGCTTCTCTTCCCTACTACTCCCGTCTTTCACCTATAAATCAAATTCTTAAACAAGATTACTATTCTTATAGGAGAAAACGCTTGAATTCCCTTTTTTCTTGAAGACTCAAGTTTGATTACTGGTGAGTATTTTCACATTTCCTATAAATTGCAGTCCTAAAATATGCATTAAAATTGACACGAGGGTTAGTTAAGATCATGCTTGTCTATAAAGATAGGTCCAGGTACTAATTTTAATATTACTCTTGAAAGAATTCCAATGTCATTGGGACTGCCTCTTCCTGTAGTCGTGTCATTTTTTGCTTAGGGCTTCTGGATATTTGTGTTAGGCATGGATGAAACATTATTTAAGGTATAATAGGTGTGATTTTCCCTGTATCTCCTATCTGGATTCGATTTAGTTTTCTGCCTACTTGCCCTACGTTGAACGAGGTGTAATGGTATTTAATGATATTAATAATGCCATTGGCAGGAGTGTTTGCATAAGAGATACTCATACTGATCGTATTATCATGAAACGATGTTACCTGGAAGGATCATATCTCATACAAGCCCTGTTAAGGAGAAGGTTAAGGATTTCAAGTCTTCCCGTCCTAATAAGGCATTTGCGCCCAAGCCATCTTTGATTACATCCCAGCAGTCTGTGGATGCCATCTTGGATAATTTTGGCATAGTGGGTGCAGATGCCAAGGTTGTTGCCTCCCCAGATTTCTTCAAGAATCCTCCCAAGGGTTTCTTCGAGTATTTGGCTATTCATATCTGGCATGGGGTTTTTCTCCCTTTCCCTCCCTTTCTACGCAAGCTTTTGGAGGATTTGAGAGTTGCTCCTATTCAACTTTCGCCGGACACATATACGACCATGTTGTGCGTGGAGGCCCTGGCGTTTGCTTCAGATCAAAGTTCTTTGAGTCCTAACCTCATTCGTCATCTGATCCAGTTATCCAAGATCTCAGAATCACCGATTTGGAGGGCCAGCCTGGTCAAGAGGTTGATCACTGATGTCATTAATAAAACTAGGTCGTGGGAGGACCGATACTTCCTTGTCCGATGCCCCCCGGCATATCAGGACAATTTACCGATGAAGGTAAGCTTTTTGCCCCTTTTTTTTCTTACTTCCCCTTCGTTTCAGATCCTCCCTCAAAAGATGTGAGTTTGACTCTAGAGGAGGCTCGAGTGGTCGATGCTATCTTCAACGTACTGGTAAAGCAGATGTGCAGGGAGTTTTTTTTGAGTGTAGATAGAATCTGCGAGTATGGATTGCTCCCTCCTGGGAAGAAGATATTGGGACAACCCCCATTCAGTTCCCTGATCTAAAAGGATTATTGCAATGTTCTGATGTGTTTAATCAAGGGTCTCCTCTTCGCCCAGGTACTCTTGGGCGAGGACCACTCGCTTGCTTTGACAACCTCTGACATTCCTTTTCTTGTTTGTTGCAGTTTTTAATTTATCCTCCCCTTTGTCTAGGATCTTCAATTTTTCAGGATACAACCGTTATTGCTGCTTATAGCCGGTCTAGCGTCCAGGCTGTGAAAAGGCTTGCTCAGTCCGCCGTTGGCCCTACTCTGAAGAAGTCTAAATGTGAGGAGTTGGTTGGTTTCTCAGGAGATTATGTTGTTATTCCGAAAGCGAGGAGGTTTTTTGACCCTTCGACCATAACTATTGATCAGCTGGTGAATATTGACGCTTCCCAGACACTTCTTCGAGAGGTAAATCAGCGAATGACCCTGCTCCTCTCGATGTCGTTGATAAGGCGGATGAGGGAAGGCTTGACTCGTCGGTGCCATCTTCTCCTCGGTGTGCTCCTTGTTCCTTATCTCTTCCACCTGCTTTAGGTTTCGAGAAGCTTTTGGAATTGGTTCTCCTTTCCCCTGAAGTAGTGGATGTTGCTTCAACTTCTGCTACGGCGAACCCGGTGGATCTCTACAGACAGTAAATGAGGGACTTCCTTTTGGTACGCGTTCACCTTCTGTCTTTTTCCCTTTCTCTTTTCTTCCTTTTTTTTACTTATTCTTCATCTCTAGATGATGAAAACTTTGTATGTCACCCGAGGGCCACTTTCCACTTTAGCGACTGAGGTCAACACCTTAAGGGAAGAGAATAAGGCGCTGGTAGAAAAAATGGATGTTTTGCAACAGGAGCCAGTAGAGGGAGACAATGAACGCAAGGGATTGGCAACTTCGTTAGAAGAGGTGAGGAAGGCCAATGAGGGCTTGACGAAGCAGGTTGAGGCGCTTAGTGCATAGAAGGCGGAACTAGAGATTGACTATGCTGTCGACATGGGCAAGATGGACTCCCGGCTGACCTCCGCGAAGAGGATTATTTACAAAGCTACCGATAGAATTTCAAATTTTTTTAACGTCCATCTGAACAATATCGCCATGGAGTATTACGAGGATGCCCTCCTCCTCGCCTTTTCGGACTACTACGAAAGGCTTTCGGAATTTAGCATTACCTCAATTGATCCCTGTATTCGGAGCAGGGTCTTATAGAAAATTGAGCAGACGAAACGGGGGCACAAGGTTTCTCCAACGAACAAGATTGATCCCGCACCGCTGTTGTTTATTGTTGAGTTCATGGAAGATTACAAGGACGACGGGGTGGAGCCTTACATAGCAGGCGGAGAAGCAGAAAGTCACACAGATCAGGCAGGCGGGTCCAGAGGAGGTGCTGGAGAACCTACCCTTACATCTCAGGAGAGGCCTCTCGAGGACGAAAGCTTTCTGAGCTCAGAGAAGAGGAAAGCTCCTAGTCGTTCTGATGTTGATGTCACCTAGGCATGGCTTTCGCTCTCAAGGTGTCTTTCTCTCCCCATGAGTTTCATTAGTAAATAATTTTCCCGTATTACAGCAATCCTCTGTTTCTCCGAAGACTTGAATTGCAGTCATGTTTTGGACTCTTTGTTTTAGAATTTTAAGGAAAAACTTGAGAGGCTTGGTTTAATACAGGTGGTTTTAACACGGGATTTTGAGTGTTGTTGTATTAAGTATACATTCTTTTGTGGTTTGTTTATGGATTGTGTTAACTTTGTGATTCTCGGTAGTGTATGGTGTTGTGACGATGTGCTAGTGTGAAGGCGGTACCTATAATGTGCATGAATCAATAAACATAATGTGATTGTCTTTCTTTTTAAAGAAGTATGATGTAGTTAATACATATGGAATGTTTGCAATGTTCGTATTACAATGTTTCCCCTTGACTGTGGTCAGGAGGATTCGTTCTATACCCCTCCCTCACAATTTAGGGAGGGAAGCTTGAACGCCGTGGGTAGCAGAGATATTTTTAGCGATTCTCCGCCGTTGGGATAAAAAAGATGTATTATCTTCAGAAGGTGACGATCACAAACTTTAAGGAACAAGTGTCTTATTTGGAAAGGCAATTGAAAGAGAGGGATGAAGCTATCCGTGGTTTACAACATAAGCTGGCAACGAGATTCTTCGAAGGCGCATATGCGGAGGTTGGCAGGTTATATCAACGGATTGACAAGTTGGAGAACGAGTTGAAAAAGGCTAAAGAGGATTGTGCTTCTTTGGAATTCACATTGCGTAATCCTGAATCGGAATGAGAGGTAGAATTTTATTGTATGTTTTGGGCGTGGAAATTTTTATTCCTTAGAACAAAGACTATGTGTATGTAATAACTTGCATCGCTATTTCTGGTGGGACTGATCGTGTGTAAAAACCCGTAACTTCCCCGTAAAGGAAAGCGTCGGATAGTTCGAGAACAAGCCACAGAGAAACGCAGACGGAAGAACATTTCATTGTATATTACAACAATGCACCAGATTACAAGAATATACAGAGTATAAATGAATATTACACAGAAATAACAGAGATTTAAATTACATTTAAATACATCGCAGCGGAAAATAATACAATACACAACTAGAAGTAGATATACGGATACAAAGCTTTCCGGATATCGTTCCAGCTGTAAACCAGGGTCCTATGAATATAAATCTGCAAAACCAAAACTACTAGTTGCCCGTGTCAAAATAGGGGCACCCAGAGTTTAGGTCAAAACAATAAACTCCAGGTCAGTCATGGGACTGGTGTGAGAACTAAAACAGTTATTAATCTTTATTTGAAAGTTCGGTAAATCAAGGGACCACGCCGTATAACACGGAACGGGTTTCCTCCCAAGAACACCAGTGCATAAAACGAAAAGCGCAATGTTAAATAAAGAAAAATGAAGCTATTATAAGACCCAGGTCCTATCACACAATGCAACGCAAGCCGGGGGATAGGGTTTTTACCTTATAATAGCCAAGAATGCTTGATACGTTTAAAAGAAATCATTTGATACTATTATAAGTGTATAGTGTATAAAACAACTTCAAATCATAAGTATCAATCATAGGCGGCATGAATGCCCCATACCACTATGTCGCCATATATAGGTTATACAATCAAAATCGCAAAGTCACGTATTTGGAAATTGGGTTTCCATCTATGAACCGACGCAAAAGATAGTCCTCAACCGATTCGAGACAATCTAGCCTACCATGTCTCAGGATCAGAGCTCGAGTGACCCTAGGAGCGATAGGGCCGGTCCACCGATGTGGATTAAAATTCCTGAACAATACGTTTCCCCGCCCTTTGGGGCGCAAACGAGCCAATGAATGACTTCATCGGACCCGGATCGTCCGATCTAACCGAGGCGCCTCGCAACAGCAACAACCACACAGGTGAAAAGTATATAAATGTCAGGGCTGGTAGGTCACTGACACCACCCTAGCTAGAAAGAAACGCATGTCCTACCTGAGGTCCTTCCTCCCGTTTTTGGTTCACAGCCGGGGTGCGAAACTCGCGAAGTAAACGTTACACAAAGCTACGCCACAAAGGCCGTGCTTTGATCATCACCACAAGACTTTGCTTTTCAACAGAAGCCTCGATCAACTGCCACTTAGGCATGCCACACAGGCAATTCACTCCATGCGTTTGATATCCATCAATATATAACCTCTGAGCTCGTACGTCTCAGAGAAGGGCGTTAAGCAAGAGAATAAATTCTCCACCGCCAAACAGATATATATTTAATAGAGATCAATCACACGGACTAAAATCCAATGTCAGACACACAGTCCATTTACAAGTTCGTTCTGGGTCTGAACGAAACCGGAGGCACCTAGTACCTCGCATATCCATCGATCTCCAAGTACGTCTGGACGATCACCAACTGTTTCCATCTTCTTGGGTGTACAGCCCAATCAAGATCATCAGTAATCACCCAAACGACGTGAAGACCTCCGGTCTTCGACCATCGTCTTCATCTTCGACTTATCGTCGTATCAGTTATTCAGAATGGGATAAACCCGGTCTTTCCGAATAACTCGCGTATATTTTAAATAAGTGTTACACAAACACAACATACGCCTCATTCCAATTCATCAGTCACTAACCGTAAATTAATCAAGAGAATAATTCCCCAAATATTAACCCCGAAGGCCGAAACCAACATCAGATCAATATCCAGGAAACCATTCTGCTTAGCTAACCGACAGTTAGTTTCTGAATTTCACATTCATAGGGAAAGGTTCCCATTAATTTTATCAAAGATAAATTCTTTATATTTATTCTTTAATCTACTTTTGAATATCAATTCAAACTAGTCGGGATTAACGAACTTTACCGAAGTAATTATTTGTTTTAATTTCCCAATCCCAACCTATTCATCCCATGAAGTAAAACTGGTAGTACTTCATATGTAACACCACGGTGTTATCGGTAAATTCAATTACCATTTCACGTTCAAATCTAATTAAAGATTTAACTATCGCCTGGAGCAAAACTGGTGATACTCCATTCTCGGTCATTTCAATCTAATTAAAGATTCATTAAAACTCCACTTAGTTTTAATCTTTAACTGGGTTAAAGAATCAGTGTCATTTAAAACACAGTTCACGATAAACCCAAAATCACATTCCATTAATTATCGGGTTAAAGAACGAGTGTTATTTAAAACACTGTCCACGATAAACCCAAAAATCAATATCAATTCAATTCCAATTAAATATTATTTAATTGGTACACTTCATTAAATCTAAATAAAAAGATTTAATCTTTTCTCAACTGGGTTCAAGAACAGTGTTAATGAAGACACCATTCACGACAAACCCAAATCACATTTGATATTCAATACAAGGCTCTGAATAGAAAATATATCGGCTTATATTCAATATCAAATTCTACGATTAACAAATGTTGTATAGGAAATAACGATATAAATATATATCTTTCAAATTTCCATAACAACATCCGTACAATCACGAATTCCAACATCGAAATATTCCGAAGACAATTTCGATTCAAATCCACTCCAATGCAATCATTGGAAATTCTGGTTATTTTTAAAACCCTTTTCAAATTCAATTTATTTACTTAAAAATAAATAGAATTATAATTCTAGTTCAAAACTAGTTTATTTCGATAAAAATCTATTTTTATCCTTTCAAGTATGGAGTTTTTCATCCCAATTCTTTCTAAATCATTTCTTATGATTTTACACAAATTATTACTATTTTTAATAATTTTATCAAGGCCCGTACAGTCGATTTCCATCAATGGCCATCGAACTGCACTTACAGCGACCTTTTTCGAATTTGATTTGGACATAATTCCAAATCCAACCGTTAGATTTCAAATTTCTGTTATTCGTTAGAAAGCTCTTTTCGATACGAACCCAAGGTTCCGGTTTTAGGAGAATCCGACGGTCGGATCTCCCTTAATGTCCGTTCGAAGTCAATGGTCGAAATTCGCGAACTGCCACGGCGCGGCGCGTTCTATTCAGGCCATTATATTATATATAATATATATAATATATACTTCGTCGATTTCAATTCAAAACACGCTTTATAAATCGTTTTAAATTTATTTTCAAAACGGTTTCATGTTCATATTCAATTGCATTTCAATTCGAATTCATTTATATTCAATTTCAATTCGAATTCAATTCTATTCAGTTTCAATTCGAATTTCTATTCTTTTCAAAATATTAGATTTTGAAATCACTTTCGATATTCATTACAAAATGAATAAAATCGATATAAATATCGTTCACGTCAAAATGGCGTCAATCTAATCAATACGGCTTCATATATTTCTATTTTCAAATATTTCGTTCAACACATGACTAATCTCAACGGATGAGTACTGTCAACACATGAACCTTTATTTTATGTTGATAAAGATATGAATTTTATTATTAAAATATTTCGTTCAACACATGACTAATCTCAACGGATGAGTACAGTCAACACATGAACCTTTATTTTATATTGATAAAGATGCAAATTTTATTATTAAAATATTTCATTCAACACATGGCTAATCTCAACGGATGAGTACAGTCAACACATGAACCTTTATTTTATATTGATAAAGATGCAAATTTTATTATTAAAATATTTCGTTCAACACATGGCTAATCTCAACGGATGAGTACAGTCAACACATGAACCTTTATTTTATATTGATAAAGATGCAAATTTTATTATTAAAATATTTCGTTCAACACATGGCTAATCTCAACGGATGAGTACAGTCAACACATGAACCTTTATTTTATATTATTCTTTATTTTTCAAATTGGAATGAGGCCCAATCAATTACCATATAAAGTTAATTATATGGATTCCATACAACACATGTATATAATAGCATTGAAAAATATTCAACCATCAACCAAAGTGCACTACACTGTATAAGCATCAAATATAGATATCTAACGCTTATAACAGCCTGTCAATCAATCGATCGACATATTTAATCAATCAGGATGAGTGAACTTCAAATTTCATCCCAATACCCGTGTGGGGTTTCAAATCAACAAACACAGATTTTATTTGTGCAGTTGGGCGATGTGTAAAATTTATCGACCCAATCAATGTCATTCAAATTAGTGTATATAAACAAATCGGCCGATTTGTTTATAAATATTCATTTATTCATATTCACGTTAAAATTATATTTTTAACGATAAAACATTTTATTCCAACACATGAATTTCTATTATTCATTTACACAATAAAATGATATTTTTATTTTTCTAACTCATTTTAGAAAATTTCGGCGGTATAACGGCACGATACTAGAAACGGGATGAGGCCTAGCCTTATCCCCGGTCTAGTGAAGGCCCACGCCATTCACACATCAATCAAATCAATTCATTTCACCACACAATTCAATTTCAATCAAATAATCTAACTAATTTTTGCAATCAAACAAACAAGTCCATGGTCTGTGGACGGTTGTGTCGGGTGCTACTAAGCACCGTCTGCATCCTAGTATATATATATATAACTAGAAAAGAAATTGAAAGGTGAGAAATTCTCACCAATAGCTATCCTAACTCCACGGCACTTCAAATGCAGGAAATCTTCACTGTTCTCGTCTCTTATCACTTTCTTCGCCCGTAGCCACTACATATATAAAAATCGAATTTTTACTTCGCTATTCAATATATAAAAATCATATTTTTACTTCGATGTTCAATATATAAAAATCACATTTTTACTTTGATGTTCAATATATAAAAATCACATTTTTACTTTGATGTTCAATATATAAAAATCAAATTTTTATTTCGCTATTCAGTATATAAAAATCACATTTTTACTTCGATGTTCGATATATAAAAATCACATTTTTACTATGCTATTCAATATATAAAAATCGAATTTTTTACTTCGCTATTCAATATATAAAAATCACATTTTTGTCAATTAAAACTCATATCATTTCTAATTCAAAAATCCAATCTTTTCTAATTCAAAATCCGATTTTTTTCTAATTCAAAATCCGATTTTTTTCTAAAATAAAAATTAGACTTTCCCTTAATAAAGATCCTAACTTTTATATTAAAGCAAATCAGAATTTTTTTATCGTAGAAAATACATGAAAGTATTTAAAATAAAACCCACATTTTTCTTTGCGTTGAGGGGGGAAGGGCTGCTCGCTAGAGTTGGAGGTGGTGCTGAGGGGGCGTCAGGCGGTCGGAGGCAGCAGCTGCGGTGGTGGCTCGGGTAGTGGCAGCGCGATTTAGGGATTGGGCTAGGGGGTGTTGCGATTTGGTGCAAAAGGGGGCTGACGTCGTGCAAAGGAGAGAGGGAGGTGGGGTTCGCTGTCGAGGTGAAGGGCGCCTGAGGCGGCGGCGCCTCCATCGGCGGTCGGTGGCGCGACATCGAGGGTGCGATCCTTCGTTGTCTTTTTTTTTTCTCTGATGAATCGAAAAGGAGAGAGGGGGGCCAGAACGATAAAAGGGGTGAGGAGATATTTATTTTTATTATTATTTTAATTACATAAAGTTGACTTTTACATACGACCTCAAAACGAGGCCCACCGCCTGTCGTCCATAGCGTTTTACCCCCATTCCGAACACAATGGGATATGTATCGTAGGTTGATTCGGACGTTACGATCCGTTTCCGTTGAATTTACATTTAAATCATTATATTGAATTTTAAACGTACATTTCAAATTACCGGGGTCACATACTAACTCTATAAATTCCATAAAAATATTTTCTAGCTACGTATTGACGATACGGTCCTAACAAAACTAGTTTCGTCGAATTCTGAGACCGTTAGAAAAATGACCATTTTCCAGTCGATTAAAATCAACTGAAACTGGTCAAACGCGTTTTCCTTTGCCACGCTCACATATTGATTCGAAAAATTATGAAATTTGGAATCTAGCAATAACTTAACATCACGGACCCTACAAAAGTGGTTTCGTCGAAATCCGAGGTCGTTTGCAAAATTTTAATTTTTAAGGGCCTGAATTCCATAGCGACAATTCAGAATTTTCAACTGGACATATCTTTTGATTCCCGTTATGAAATTTCGATTTTTCGGATTCGTTGGAAAGATATCCTCAAATAGATCCTAATGTTTTTGGTTTCACTGAAATCCGGATTGTTTTGCACCCGGTATGTTCAATTGAAGTTTGAAATCGAATTATCGAACTACCGCGCCATTTTCAATTCTATTTATAATTATATATAAATATTTATATCCTAACGACGACGCGTATAAATATATACGCTCGAATTATATTCAAAATACATTTCACGTCGATATTATTTAAAATAATCTATTTTAAATGTTCAAAATTCGCTAAAATTGCCAAAATAAAAATTTTAAACTGGCCCAGATTTTCGGGTTGTTACAATCTCCCCCACTTAAAACTTTTCATCCCCGAAAAGGAACAAAGTCGAAAGTGGTTTGATTAATCAACTCTACGCTCGATCTGGCTTCCATTCTCCAACTTTTCAGTTCCTGAGACTTTTCAAATTTTCAAAAATTTGGCTAACACCCTAAATTTTCGAAAAATTTCGCCATAACCTCCCCTGCACCGGGAGCATCGGGGAATTTCAAATAGCTTCCCCAGTCCTTCTAATCTCAAAAAGAAAAAGAAAAAGCCAAGCGGCTAGCCAATAGGCTCAAAAAATCATCATCACCCAAACAAACAGTAAATTATGTAGTAAACATGTACCTATTTGTCGGGCAAACAAATTTTATTCTCTGCTCTAGCCTCCTTGCTATGACCTGTTCAATGTAAGTACAAGTACATGCAAGCAAATGCGACCAAATTTCAATACAATTCAATATGTGATTCAATTAGGCTAAATGGCTAAAAATTAGCAAACAAATAAACAAACAACCCAAACATCAATCAATTAGTGAATTAGAGTTTCAAATTCATAATTTTGATACATATACAAAAATCATGTTTTTGATGCCAAATCACAACAATAAGCCCTATCTAATTTTGGTTCTCACACCAGTCAATAGAAGATATATAAATATCACACCTTCAACACTCGAACACTAATTCTGATGATGTAGCTACAATCATCAGAATCATCTTCGGGCGACTAGAGTGTGAATCTATATCTATCCAGTATATTAAAATTTCAAATACACGTTTGCAAGGCGTATATGCAAAATCTTTATATACTGGACTGTCCTAATCAATATGAAATAAATAATCAAATACGAATAGTTGATTTAAATTTTCAAAACAAAATTTTGTTTTTACTTTTAAAAATATACTCTTCACACTCGTCCTAGGATACTACTGATCCCATCTCTAACGAGTCGTTCCCATTGGATATTACTAATCCAATATCTGATGAATTCTTTCGTACGGTTCTAATGTGTCCTGTTCTCTGAGCTTTGTAAACCAAAGCTCTGATACCAACTGTAAAAACCCGTAACTTCCCCGTAAAGGAAAGCGTCGGATAGTTCGAGAACAAGCCACAGAGAAACGCAGACGGAAGAACATTTCATTGTATATTACAACAATGCACCAGATTACAAGAATATACAGAGTATAAATGAATATTACACAGAAATAACAGAGATTTAAATTACATTTAAATACATCGCAGCGGAAAATAATACAATACACAACTAGAAGTAGATATACAGATACAAAGCTTTCCGGATATCGTTCCAGCTGTAAACCAGGGTCCTGTGAATATAAATCTGCAAAACCAAAACTACTAGTTGCCCGTGTCAAAATAGGGGCACCCAGAGTTTAGGTCAAAACAATAAACTCCAGGTCAGTCATGGGACTGGTGTGAGAACTAAAACAGTTATTAATCTTTATTTGAAAGTTCGGTAAATCAAGCGACCACGCCGTATAACACGGAACGGGTTTCCTCCCAAGAACACCAGTGCATAAAACGAACAGCGCAATGTTAAATAAAGAAAAATGAAGCTATTATAAGACCCAGGTCCTATCACACAATGCAACGCAAGCCGGGGGATAGGGTTTTTACCTTATAATAGCCAAGAATGCTTGATACGTTTAAAAGAAATCATTTGATACTATTATAAGTGTATAGTGTATAAAACAACTTCAAATCATAAGTATCAATCATAGGCGGCATGAATGCCCCATACCACTATGTCGCCATATATAGGTTATACAATCAAAATCGCAAAGTCACGTATTTGGAAATTGGGTTTCCATCTATGAACCGAGGCAAAAGATAGTCCTCAACCGATTCGAGACAATCTAGCCTACCATGTCTCAGGATCAGAGCTCGAGTGACCCTAGGAGCGACAGGGCCGGTCCACCGATGTGGATTAAAATTCCTGAACAATACGTTTCCCCGCCCTTTGGGGCGCAAACGAGCCAACGAATGACTTCATCGGACCCGGATCGTCCGATCTAACCGAGGCGCCTCGCAACAGCAACAACCACACAGGTGAAAAGTATATAAATGTCAGGGCTGGTAGGTCACTGACACCACCCTAGCTAGAAAGAAACGCATGTCCTCCCTGAGGTCCTTCCTCCCGTTTTTGGTTCACAACCGGGGTGCGAAACTCGCAAAGTAAACGTTACACAAAGCTACGCCACAAAGGTCGTGCTTTGATCATCACCACAAGACTTTGCTTTTCAACAGAAGCCTCGATCAACTGCCACTTAGGCATGCCACACAGGCAATTCACTCCATGCGTTTGATATCCATCAATATATAACCTCTGAGCTCGTACGTCTCAGAGAAGATCGTTAAGCAAGAGAATAAATTCTCCGCCGCCAAACAGATATATATTTAATAGAGATCAATCACACGGACTAAAATCCAATGTCAGACACACAGTCCATTTACAAGTTCGTTCTGGGTCTGAACGAAACCGGAGGCACCTAGTACCTCGCATATCCATCGATCTCCAAGTACGTCTGGACGATCACCAACTATTTCCATCTTCTTGGGTGTACAGCCCAATCAAGATCATCAGTAATCACCCAAACGACGTGAAGACCTCCGGTCTTCGACCATCGTCTTTATCTTCGACTTATCGTCGTATCAGTTATTCAGAATGGGATAAACCCGGTCTTTCCGAATAACTCGCGTATATTTTAAATAAGTGTTACACAAACACAACATACGCCTCATTCCAATTCATCAGTCACTAACCGTAAATTAATCAAGAGAATAATTCCCCAAATATTAACCCCGAAGGCCGAAACCAACATCAGATCAATATCCAGGAAACCATTCTGCTTAGCTAACCGACAGTTAGTTTCTGAATTTCACATTCATAGGGAAAGGTTCCCATTAATTTTATCAAAGATAAATTCTTTATATTTATTCTTTAATCTACTTTTGAATATCAATTCAAACTAGTCGGGATTAACGAACTTTACCGAAGTAATTATTTGTTTTAATTTCCCAATCCCAACCTGTTCATCCCATGAAGTAAAACTGGTAGTACTTCATATGTAACACCACGGTGTTATCGGTAAATTCAATTACCATTTCACGTTCAAATCTAATTAAAGATTTAACTATCGTCTGGAGCAAAACTGGTGATACTCCATTCTCGGTCATTTCAATCTAATTAAAGATTCATTAAAACTCCACTTAGTTTTAATCTTTAACTGGGTTAAAGAATCAGTGTCATTTAAAACACAGTTCATGGTAAACCCAAAATCACATTCCATTAATTATCGGGTTAAAGAACGAGTGTTATTTAAAACACTGTCCACGATAAACCCAAAAATCAATATCAATTCAATTCCAATTAAATATTATTTAATTGGTTCACTTCATTAAATCTAAATAAAAAGATTTAATCTTTTCTCAACTGGGTTCAAGAACAGTGTTAATGAAGACACCATTCACGACAAACCCAAATCACATTTGATATTCAATACAAGGCACTGAATAGAAAATATATCGGCTTATATTCAATATCAAATTCTACGATTAACAAATGTTGTATTGGAAATAACGATATAAATATATATCTTTCAAATTTCCATAACAACATCCGTATAATCACGAATTCCAACATCGAAATATTCCGAAGACAATTTCGATTCAAATCCACTCCAATGCAATCATTGGAAATTCTGGTTATTTTTAAAACCCTTTTCAAATTCAATTTATTTACTTAAAAATAAATAGAATTATAATTCTAGTTCAAAACTAGTTTATTTCAATAAAAATCTATTTTTATCCTTTCAAGTATGGAGTTTTTCATCCTAATTCTTTCTAAATCATTTCTTATGATTTTACACAAATTATTACTATTTTTAATAATTTTATCAAGGCCCGTACAGTCGATTTCCATCAATGGCCATCGAACTGCACTTACAACGACCTTTTTCGAATTTGATTTGGACATAATTCCAAATCCAACCATTAGATTTCAAATTTCTAATATTCGTTAGAAAGCTCTTTTCGATACGAACCCAACGGTTCCGGTTTTAGGAGAATCCGACGGTCGGATCTCCCGTAATGTCCGTTCGAAGTCAATGGTCGAAATTCGAGAACTGCCGCGGCGCGGCGCGTTCTATTCAGGCCATTATATTATATATAATATATATAATATATACTTCGTCGATTTCAATTCAAAACACGCTTTATAAATCGTTTTAAATTTATTTTCAAAATGGTTTCATGTTCATATTCAATTGCATTTCAATTCGAACTCATTTATATTCAATTTCAATTCGAATTCAATTCTATTCAGTTTCAATTCGAATTTCTATTCTTTTCAAAATATTAGATTTTGAAATCACTTTCGATATTCATTATAAAATGAATAAAATCGATATAAATATTGTTCACGTCAAAATGGCGTCAATCTAATCAATACGGCTTCATATATTTCTATTTTCAAATATTTCGTTCAACACATGACTAATCTCAACGGATGAGTACTGTCAACACATGAACCTTTATTTTATGTTGATAAAGATATGAATTTTATTATTAAAATATTTCGTTCAACACATGACTAATCTCAACGGATGAGTACAGTCAACACATGAACCTTTATTTTATATTGATAAAGATGCAAATTTTATTATTAAAATATTTCGTTCAACACATGGCTAATCTCAACAGATGAGTACAGTCAACACATGAACCTTTATTTTATATTGATAAAGATGCAAATTTTATTATTAAAATATTTCGTTCAACACATGGCTAATCTCAACGGATGAGTACAGTCAACACATGAACCTTTATTTTATATTGATAAAGATGCAAATTTTATTATTAAAATATTTCGTTCAACACATGGCTAATCTCAACGGATGAGTACAGTCAACACATGAACCTTTATTTTATATTATTCTTTATTTTTCAAATTGGAATGAGGCCCAATCAATTACCATATAAAGTTAATTATATGGATTCCATACAACACATGTATATAATAGCATTGAAAAATAATCAACCATCAACCAAAGTGCACTACACTGTATAAGCATCAAATATAGATATCTAACGCTTATAACAGCCTGTCAATCAATCGATCGAAATATTTAATCAATCAGGATGAGTGAACTTCAAATTTCATCCCAACACCCGTGTGGGGTTTCAAATCAACAAACACAGATTTTATTTGTGCAGTTGGGCGATGTGTAAAATTTATCGACCCAATCAATGTCATTCAAATTAGTGTATATAAACAAATCGGCCGATTTGTTTATAAATATTCATTTATTCATATTCACGTTAAAATTATATTTTTAACGATAAAACATTTTATTCCAACACATGAATTTCTATTATTCATTTACACAATAAAATGATATTTTTATTTTTCTAACTCATTTTAGAAAATTTCGGCGGCATAACGGCACGATACTAGAAACGGGACGAGGCCTAGCCTTATCCCCGGTCTAGTGAAGGCCCACGCCATTCACACATCAATCAAATCAATTCATTTCACCACACAATTCAATTTCAATCAAATAATCTAACTAATTTTTGCAATCAAACAAACAAGTCCATGGTCTGTGGACGGTTGTGTCGGGTGCTACTAAGCACCGTCTGCATCCTAGTATATATATATAACTAGAAAAGAAATTGAAAGGTGAGAAATTCTCACCAATAGCTATCCTAACTCCACGGCACTTCAAATGCAGGAAATCTTCACTGTTCTCGTCTCTTATCACTTTCTTCGCCCGTAGCCACTACATATATAAAAATCGAATTTTTACTTCGCTATTCAATATATAAAAATCATATTTTTACTTCGATGTTCAATATATAAAAATCACATTTTTACTTTGATGTTCAATATATAAAAATCACATTTTTACTTTGATGTTCAATATATAAAAATCAAATTTTTATTTCGCTATTCAGTATATAAAAATCACATTTTTACTTCGATGTTCGATATATAAAAATCACATTTTTACTATGCTATTCAATATATAAAAATCGAATTTTTTACTTCGCTATTCAATATATAAAAATCACATTTTTGTCAATTAAAACTCATATCATTTCTAATTCAAAAATCCAATCTTTTCTAATTCAAAATCCGATTTTTTTCTAATTCAAAATCCGATTTTTTTCTAAAATAAAAATTAGACTTTCCCTTAATAAAGATCCTAACTTTTATATTAAAGCAAATCAGAATTTTTTTATCGAAGAAAATACATGAAAGTATTTAAAATAAAACCCACATTTTTCTTTGCGTTGAGGGGGAAAGGGCTGCTCGCTAGAGTTGGAGGTGGTGCTGAGGGGGCGTCAGGCGGTCGGAGGCAGCAGCTGCGGTGGTGGCTCGGGTAGTGGTAGCGCGATTTAGGGATTGGGCTAGGGGGTGTTGCGATTTGGTGCAAAAGGGGGCTGACGTCGTGCAAAGGAGAGAGGGAGGTGGGGTTCGCTGTCGAGGTGAAGGGCGCCTGAGGCGGCGGCGCCTCCATCGGCGGTCGGTGGCGCGACATCGAGGGTGTGATCCTTCGTTGTCTCTTTTTTTTTTTCTCTGATGAATCGAAAAGGAGAGAGGGGGGGCCAGAACGATAAAAGGGGTGAGGAGATATTTATTTTTATTTTTATTATTATTTTGATTACATAAAGTTGACTTTTACATACGACCTCAAAACGAGGCCCCCCGCCTGTCGTCCATAGCGTTTTACCCCCATTCCGAACACAATGGGATATGTATCGTAGGTTGATTCGGACGTTACGATCCGTTTCCGTTGAATTTACATTTAAATCATTATATTGAATTTTAAACGTACATTTCAAATTACCGGGGTCACATACTAACTCTATAAATTCCATAAAAATATTTTCTAGCTACGTATTGACGATACGGTCCTAACAAAACTAGTTTCGTCGAATTCTGAGACCGTTAGAAAAATGGCCATTTTCCAGTCGATTAAAATCAACTGAAACTGGTCAAATGCGTTTTCCTTTGCCACGCTCACATATTGATTCGAAAAATTATGAAATTTGGAATCTAGCAATAACTTAACATCACAGACCCAACAAAAGTTGTTTCGTCAAAATCCGATGTCGTTTGCAAAATTTTAATTTTTAAGGGCCTGAATTCCATAGCGACTATTCAGAATTTTCAGCTGGACATATCTTTTTATTCCCGTTATGAAATTTCGATTTTTCGGATTCGTTGGAAAGATATCCTCAAATAGATCCTAATGTTTTTGGTTTCACTAAAATCCGGATTGTCTTGCACCCGGTATGTTCAATTGAAGTTTGAAATCGAATTATCGAACTACCGCGCCATTTTCAATTCTATTTATAATTATATATAAATATTTATATCCTAACGACGACGCGCATAAATATATACGCTCGAATTATATTCAAAATACATTTCACGTCGATATTATTTAAAATAATCTATTTTAAATGTTCAAAATTCGCTAAAATTGCCAAAATAAAATTTTTAAACTGACCCAGATTTTCGGGTTGTTACATCGTGTGTTATTCGATGTTATATTTTTCTTTTGTTAGGAACGATGTTATCATGTTCCAAAGGTGTTGCAATGAATGGAAACTTAACAGTATTGCATGTTGATAAGGGAGCATTTTCCCGAAACTATCGTTCTTGAAATATTCCTAATGGACAATCACCTAGAATAAATAGCAAGGGATAGTCGCTCATAGGATGTTGTTGAAATCGTTTGCGATCTTCTTTTCGCTCGCTCTCTGGATCGACGCTATGATATGATGTCGCTTTCCAGAGTTGCGTAAGGATTTGATATAGAAGGAAAAAAGAAAGTAACTAATGGATATACAAGTGGAAGGTACTTCCCTGAAGGGTTTGTAAGCCTATTATTGGTGTCAAACCTCGAATCCTTGCTGGAATTCACGAGAGGGGTAAGCGATTCTCTTTCTGTTTGAGTTGGGAGTTGTATTCATATGCTTGGCGTAGCCTTGGTGACTCCGCATCTAGTGAAGGTTTTTCTTTTCGCGGGATTGCCCCGGGTTATGACACATGAGATTATCGGCTTGCTTTGGGACTTCGTTGAGAAGCCGATTCCACTGGGATTCTGGTATTGAAAGACCGGAACCCCTTCCGGATTTGTTTACGAGCTGAATGGATCCAGATTCAGGTATTAGCATAGAAGACCGGAACCCCCTCCGGTATTGAGAAAGTGTCGAATCGACTCAGATTCAGATATTAGCATGGAAGATCGAAACCTCTTTTGTGTTAGGGGAACGCCGAATCGACTTAGATTCGGGCATTAATATAGAGAATTGAAACCTCTTTCGGTGTTAAAAGTGAGTCGAATCGACCCAGATTCGGGTGTTTGCATAGAGAACCGAAACCTTTTTTGGTATTAAGAGAGCGCCGAATCGACCCATATTCGGGTATTTACATAGAGAACCAAAACCTCTTTCAGTATTAAAAGAGCGCCGAATCGACCCAGATTCGGGTATTTGCATAGAGAACTGAAACTTCTTTCGGTATTAAGAGAACGCCGAATTGACCCAGATTCGGGTATTTGTATAAAGGACCAAAACCTCTTTCGGTATTAAGAGAACGAGTATCCCCTTCGGATTTGATTTTGGAAGCAGAGGTTGTACGTGCTTCTTGAGCCTCCCCTTGGGCTCTCGTAGTCAAAGCAGAGGATGTACGTGCTATGTTGGCCACTCTCTGGACCTGTGCGTTCGGTGCGCTTGGCTAGCTTATCCACAAGCAGGGCCCAAGGACTTACCCAACCTCCCTCCAGGAGGCTCCTCATCCTGACCATCGTAGGCGATGATGAGGGCTTAGAAACTTAGACGGGGCCATCGTAGGCACAGAACTAAGGTTTACTCTTTTTCCTCTCTACACGGGCCATCGTAGGAATTGGTAGAGGCTTATACGCCACCCCCCTCCAAGGGGTGCCTTATCCTGACAATCGTAGACGATGATAGGGGTTTCCGCTCCCTTCTGCAGGTAACACGGAACATAAGCAGAGGCAGGATGTGCTCTTCTACGAGCAGAGGTAGGACGTGCTTAGTTCGAGCAGAGGCAGGGCATACTCTTCTACGAGCAAAAGCAGGGCGTGCTAATTTTAGATGCACCGCCACGACCATTTCTGGTGTGAAACAGCGGCTTATGCTTTCGATGCTTTAACTTTGCCCCCTCTGGTTTGGGCAAGGAGAAAGACTAACACAATCATCCATCCCCCTCCGGGGGAATGCCTCGCCCCGGCCAATTTGGCGATGACGAGGGATTTAATCCATTGATAATTGGGCCCCCTTTTGGGTTTTCCTTCTAAAAATTTGAGAAGCGGGCTTTCCGAACATTGGTACACATGCATTAACCCTTTTCCTAAGGGTTTTCCTTTTCAAATTAACCTTAATTTTTCGATAAATTCCCATAGTCAGCCTTGAATGGAGAGTCTGACAATAGCTTCCCCGAGAGCTCTGCAGTGATTATTCTCGTGTCCATCCATCAAGTGATAATGACAGTAAGGCCCTCCCATCTTCCTTTCATATTTAGGTCTTTTCTTCGTGGAGGTCCTATGGTCGAGGTCGTGTTTGGTTAAGAAGTAAGCATTCTCCATAAAACTAATGAGGTGACATTTCTGGGGTATGTTAGGCATACGCTTCCCTTTTCGCCTACGTGGCCTAATCCTTTTATGCTTTGTTTCAGTTGTGGGTCTCATACTCTCACTCCCTTCTTTTGGAACATATCGGCATTGAGTTGTCACCTCTTTGATCCATCTGTCGGTGAAGCAGTTGGAATTTCCCATTACTTCGCGTTCGGGTGTTATTCCCCTAACTTGCATGTAGAGAGCGTCCTTCAAGTGGGGGAAAACGTTGATGTCCTCTGATGTAGATCCCATGGGTGGGAACGCCAGGGTTTGTTCCAAGTGGGAAGAGTTGTTATTCCCTGCCTCGTAGGCATGTAGTTCCATCTTCCTCTTCCCCCTTATTGCTCGTAAAGCCTCTGCCCTTAGCTCTTGTTCTTCCATCAACCTACGGCTAATGGTTCTCGACTTATTCGTTCGAGATCCTGAGAATCTTCGCTTGGGTCTCTTGCTCATAACCTTTCTTCTTCAAAGTTAGTCCAATCGGAGACGGAACAACACAGGTAGATTTGTGGCTGTTAACCACAAGGTCGGAGGTTCAGGCCCTCCTTCTAGCGCCAAAAGTGTTAACGATATTTTTCGTCAACACCGGAAATGAGCTAGCGGCGACAGATCTAAAGGGATAGTAGGATGGATCGATCCTCTTTTCTGACAGACTTTGGTGGTGATTGGGAGGCTAAGGTTCAAAGGTGCAGGCTCGTTGAGGTCCACCAGATCGGGTCTAAACTCAATGAACGAGATTCGATGGCCATTCAAGGGTGTAATGGACGCGAGTTCGAGCTCCTCTACAGAATCGACAATAAACTACGACTATTACAATTAGAGAAATAGAAGTACAAACTTACAGAGTAATTTTCTCATAAGAAGATCTCCTTTTATTGAGCTTTTAATGGATATACATTGAGATTATAGGGAGGGATTCTCCATTAATGTTCTTTTCTTAGTTGTTTTCCAAGATTACAAAAAGTAAGAGTCCCCCCTTTATGCGGTCCCTGAAGTCTTATTTATAGTGGCTCAGGACTTCTTCCGTCGACGGGCTCGTGGCTCGTAGAGATCCTTGTCGGTCGTTTTATTCTTGGCTTCGGGTGCTTGACCTTCGGTTGCTTTTGGTGCCTTGGTCACAGTCCCTGAGCAATACTTGAATCTCTGAAGTGACTCATGAATGCGGGCTTGCGGGTATGAGCTTTCGGGTGTAGGCTTTCGGCTTTATCGCGAATACTTAGAGGAACTTGTCCTCGTGGTATATGTTGATGTCTGCCGATTCGAAACTGCCTCGGGTTTTGGTACTAAGTGAATTAGTACGAGTATCCTGTGTACCCGCTCGGGTCTCGGTTAGCCTTTCGATGGGGATTTTGTGATAGCTTGGATTCTCAAGGGATGGCTTCTAATGTCCTTCCTGTCATTTGTGACTTCATCCTTTCGGTATCTATGTTGTAGGTGTGGAGTTGGTTCTGGCGGCCTTTGTGCTCCTTCGGCTTAGTGCCTTCAGTGCTTTCGCCTTTGGATGTACCGGTGTTTGAGTAGGTTATTTGTTGAAGATTTCCTTTGGGCTCCGCCCATCGGGTTTGTTGTCTCCAATCTATTTGGTTCTAGGTCGGAGTGGTTCTTTTCACGAAGCCTTTCGTTAAACCGATACTATCGTAAGGGCCTTGTCAGACTGGTTAAAGCGACCTTTCAGATTACTTTTCCCTGCTCTCGCTCTTTCATTATTAGTCCCCACTCCCTATTGAGCCTTTCATGAGCTTTTAGTTATTTGATACCCCTTCACAACCAGCTTTATTCAATGTTGATTTTGGTAGTAACAATAATATTAGCTAATTCATCAAATAAATTACCAACATAAATCAATTCCGACATGTATATTATTTCAGATTAGCAAAAATGTTTTTTTTTAAATACACACATACATATTATTTATGTAAGCTATTAAACATAAATTAAATACAACCAATAATAATAATTTTAATAAATGTTTTATATATTTCACATCAAATTTAGCATACACCGCATGATAAAATTCTCATTTTAACTTTAAAATAATAAATACTATTTTAAATAATATTATCGTGTGCAACACACTAATATGTATTTCAACTATTACAACTACGTACACACACAAACACATAAAAGCGTTGGAAGTTGAAACGGTTGATTTTCAGCACATACGCATTAATCCAAATATCAAAAAGGATATCTGCGGGCCGCAAGAACTTTCATGGTTTGCTTTGTTCACGCGTACTCATGTACCCGTGGAACAAGTATTTGCCATCGAATTAAACATTCAACTACTTCTCCCGCAAGGATCCGTCCTTTCTTTTTTCAGCTCCTCAAAATCAATTTTCTCTGCCATCAAGCTTCATTAATTTGAATTTTATTTATATCTCTTATAAATAAATAATGAATTTGTAAATTATATTAGTTTGCTAGATTATGTTTTTAAGCATGTAGAGATATTTTAAATTTGTAAATAAGTTTATGTATTAGATTCTATTTTTAAAGCGTGAAGATACATTTAGAGATCATGAAGAAGTTTAACTCTAACATCTTATTTTTAAGCATGGAGGAATATTCTAAAATTGTAAATAAATTTAATTACTATATCATATCTGTGTAGAGGCGTTTTTGGTTGTTAATGCTGACATCAATAAAGTGGGATGCCAACATGTATTTCAATTATTACAATTAATATTATGCATGCACACAAATGGATTCAAATATCAAAGTGGATTTATGCGGGCCGCAAGAACTTTCGTGGTTTGGTTTGTCCACGCGGCTCCCGAACCCGTGGAATAAAACATTCAACTACTTCTCCCGCAAGGAACCGTCCTTTCATTGCACCTCCTCAAAATCAAATTTCTCTGCCACCAAGCTTCATTCAAACTTCAAACCAAATCCATTTTTCATGGACGACTTCCAAATCTCCCCTCCACGCGTCGACCTATCCTCCCTCCAAATCATCTCCGCCACCGGCCGCGGCGCCAAGGGCATCGTCTTCCTCGTCCGGAACGCCTCCACCGACCAAACCCTCGCCCTCAAGGCCGTCTCCAAATCCTCCATCAAATCCAGCAATGTCGACTCTCAGCATCCCTTCCGCCGCATTCTCTTCGAACGCGACGTTCTTATCTCTCTTAACCATCCGTTGCTCCCTTCCTTTCACGGATTTATTGAAACCGACAAAATATTTGGGTTTTTGATCGATTTCTGTTCCGGCGGAGATTTGGCTTCCTTGCGCCGGCGGCAGACGGAGCAGATGTTTTCCGACGATTTGATCAGGTTGGTTATTCACAAACGAATTCCAGCTTATGATAGAAACTTCGAATATGTAATCCTGATTTTGTGTTTATTTACGTTACAGATTTTATTCGGCGGAGGTAGTACTAGCGTTGGAATATCTACACAAGCGTGGTATTGTTTACAGAGATTTGAAACCCGAAAACATATTGATTCAGGATTCAGGTCACATAATGCTAGTCGATTTCGATCTATCGATAAAACTTCCAACAAGAACCGATTCGGTAAGGAAGCAGCTCGATCCACCTCCTGCTGCAGAAAACAAGCCTAAAAAGCGTATGTTCGGGTGCAGTTGCTTTTCAGCTAATTCGGGTATTTCACCCGAAACGTCCGACACGAATAGATCCGATAGCAACAAATCAATGTCCGGAAAATCAAACTCGTTTGTGGGGACGGAAGAGTACGTAGCGCCGGAAATAATAAAAGGAAATGGGCACGATTTTGGAGTAGATTGGTGGAGCATGGGAGTGGTGATGTATGAAATGCTGTACGGACAAACTCCGTTTCGAGGGCAGAATAGGAAAGAAACGTTTTATAGGATTTTGAGCAAGCAAACGGAGTTGGTGGGAGAAAGAACGGCGTTGCGGGATCTGATAGGGAGGCTGCTGGAGAAGGACGCGGAGAAGAGGATAGGATTGGAGGAGATTAAAAGGCATGAGTTTTTTAGAGGGGTAGATTGGGAAGGGATTTTGTTTGTTGAGAGGACTCCGTTTTTGCCTGAAGGAGTGGGATTGGAAGAGAAGGGTAGTTTGGCCATTGATGTGGGGGAGTATGTGGAGGAGGTTTTTCGGGGAGGGAAGGAAAAGCGTGAAGATGAAGTTCGGAATGACCGGGAGGTTAGTGAAAAAGAATTTGAATTGTTTTAAAAGAATCGCTTTAGAGATTGTTAACGTATTATACTGACTGGTCAAAGATTCCAGTTTTGAACTGCCAATTTTTAGTATACTTTTCTTGAAAAATGGATACAGGTTGCTAATTAGTCTTACAATTTAAATTTTTTGTTCATGCTAGCATGGAATTATATGCTTGGGAACTGTAATTTTCTTTGATTAATCTTCATTCTTAAACACTATTAAAATTCTTGGTTGGTGGATTTATATGGTAACGTGCATAAGTCTTAAACTTCAAGTTTATTTCTTTCTAAATCCATAGAAAAATGTTAACATTGACCGCTAATTAACCATAAAAGAGTAATCGGTTTGCGTATCAATTTTCAAATATTGGAAATGCGCAAGGTCACCCCGGATTTATCTATTATTCACTTGTAAATTTAAAAATATATGCTTTTGTTAAGATAATAATGTTTACCTCACAAATTTTTGTAGAGTTGAAGTGAAATAGGGTTTTCAATTTAGTTCAAGTAAGCAACATTTTAATACAATAACACATTGTGAGAATAAACTTCAACGATACAAATAGTGAGAACCCAAAATGTATAGCCTTAAAATAATATTTCCTTACTAGTATATATATGTATGTATGTATATGTGTGTGTGTGTGTCTATATATATATATATATATATATATATATATATATATATATATATATATATATATATCAATGGCACCCGGAATAGTGGAGCACCCTTTTGGTCTCCCTATTTTTCACCACAGGCATTTAGGGTGCTTCATTTTTTGGGTTGCAACCGAACGCTTGCCTATATACATACATACATACATATATATATATATATATATATACACACACACACACACACATATATATATATATATATATAACGAACATTTAAAATTGTGTATAAATATGCATGCTAAATTGTATATTGTGCGCAAAACATAAAATTAGGTCAAGTGTTATGAAGACAAATACAAACCAAGGGGCAAAAATGGGTATTGGCAAGGAAATAAAACCCTAGCCGTATAACTTAACATAATAAAAAGAAAAAGGATAGGCCACCCGATCTCATTATCTCCTTAAAAACAAAAAGAAAACGAAAATGGCCAAAGCCCTAGCAACCTAAACTAGGAAAAATCAACAAATGGATCATCTCGCATCAAAATGGAGATGGATTCGTGAGGGAGATGGATTCGAGTGAGATAGCAGCAACGAATCTGAGGGCTTCGAAGGCAAATCGAGATCTCAAAGGAGTGAAATCGGGAAATAGAGGCTCGGTGAGTGTATTGTCTTTTCCTTGGCAATAAGTTCTATTAGAGGCGGCTATTTTACATATATGTTTTGTTGTAGGGTCATCATAACTAAACATAGAGGCTGGTTATGTGATTTATGTGTTATTTTTGGATGATTTCTGTGGATGGATGTTATATTGGTTTGAATACCATGTTCCTATAGTTAGCTTTTGATGCTTGTTCTAGCTGTTTTCTAGTTGCAAACTAGATATATACATATAGATTTGTTATAAAGTAAAACAGGGGTTTATAAAATGATTGTGCAAGATTATACCACTTAATCTTTTACCAACTGTGACATACATCATAATAAATTTGACGGGAGTACACCATAAAAATATATATATATATATATATATATATATATATATATATATATATATATATATATATATATATATATAATATGTGTGTGTGTGTATGAATCAATTGACCATTATTGAAGCAAATGTTTAAATATATATTTGCATGGCTGAATGATTGTTGCTATGTTGTGATGGTTGGTCTTGCATGAGTTATTGGTCACTGACTGTTATGTGTAAATTGTGGGGTGTGTGTGTATGTATGTATGTGTGTATATATATATATATATATATATATATATATATATGCATATATATATATATATATATTGAATTTTATTTGGGTATTCATGTCAGTATTGTGGAATGAATATAAAGGGAATAAGGGAGGGGTACACACATCTCAAAAATACATAGATATAAACAGGTTTTACACATAAGGACAATCATGTTAAAGTTAGTTGTACGGTGTCTTTTCTGATTTGCTTGAATAGTGCATTTACAATATTATGGCACTTCCATTTCTCAGTAAACAGGAAGTTAAATGAACTCACATGCTCCTCTGTTATAAACATTTGCATATATGGTTAAATCCCAAAAATTGGGACTGTGCATATGATATGTATATGCTTGGATGTATGGTTGTGCTGGAGATTCACTTTTAGATGCACTTATTTTAATTTTGGAAATTAAGTAAATATGTGTATGTGTATGCATAGGCATGAAAATGCATGTGTGTGTGTGTGTGTGTGTATTATAGAAATAATATATGCCAGATGAAATTGAACGGATATGTATGTATATATGCATGGAAGTGCATGTATATTTTTTTATTTTTTTGAAATGCCAAATAAAAATTGAATGGATATGTGTATGTATATATATATATATATATATATATATATATATATATATATATATATGCATGATAATGTATGTGTGTGTGTGTGTATATATATATATATATATATATATATATATATATATATATATATATATTAGAAATGATCTTCTAGATGACTTTGTAACTAAGTGGATTTATATATATACCTGCATGAAGAGAGAGAGAGAGAGAGTGTGTGTGTGTGTGTATAAAAGGAATAAATTGCTAGGTTGAGGCTGATTAAATAACATTAACGGATATATATATATATATATATATATGTGTGTGTGTGTGTGTGTGTGTGTGTGTGTGTGTGAGTGTGTGTGTGTGTGTGCGCATGTTAAGGCTATTAGAGGAGATATTTTCTATTCTCTGAAAACATATTAAAAAGAGATGTGTATTGTTGGGTAAACAAATGACTAAGATTATATCATTGTTTAGACACTTTCAATCTGTTTGTGGGAGGATTAGTTTAAACTGAAAAATATAATAGAAATTGTACACTGAAGTGTTTAATTGCCTAATGATTTATAAATAAATTGCCCAGTAAGAATGAAGTTGATTAAATGATATGATCATATATATGAATGCTTTGAATATATATATATATATATATATATATATATATATATATATGAACGTAAGTTTGCTGATTCATTATAATTGGTTGAATACATTTAAGCTGGTAGTTAATCTTAGAACCTGCCATATATATGTTATATCTATTTGAGTATAACAGTTAAGATTGTGATGAACTGATGCACACTATTCTCTGAAATTAATTGAATTAAGTGATACTTTGAAGAGTTGCTTATGACCTGTAACATGCATTTGTCTAAACCCAGTATAACAGTAGGGTAAGCAGAGCACTAAACAGTGGATATAACAATTGGTAAGTATAAACTAGCATTATATATGCCACTTCACTTATGAAATACACTCAAACTAGACGTGTAATGTCTGACCCTATTGATTGCCCATGCAATCTCCTAAGGTGTCTGAAACACCCCACCTCCGTTAGGGTCACTCTCAAAGGGAATGCCCTAATTTTGGTGGAGGTTTATAAGTATAAGTCACAGATACACAAGACAGATATAAATACACATATTTTTAAACAGCGGAAAACAACAGCAATTTTTATTTCAACGAAATACGTGTTACACAAACCATGTCATAATTGTCTTACAATACTTCCAAAAACCATTACATTCTCACAACTGTCTTGATTTCATAACTTAAAGAAGCATAAAAACAAAAGTAAACTGCATAAGTCCCCATAGTTGCAATCCAAAGCCATAGTCCAAAACGAAAGAGATCCAAGCAATACATTCTTTCTCTTCAAGCTGGATGTGAAAACTGGTCAAGCTGCGGTATTCCCTCCCTGTGGACCTGGGGGGGGGGGGGGGGGGGGACGAAAGAAGGAAGACGAAAGAAAAGTAGAGTCAGACATAAAGTCTGAGTAAGTCTAGGACTATTCAGTCTATGAATAAAGAATTGGGCATGATAAGTATAAACTGGAAATGGGAAAGCACCATAAACTAAGTTAAGTTGTTTAGAGTCGAATATACTTATCGTACCCCATATTAATCTCTGCATCCACATAAACCAGTTCCCAACAGGCACCCCATAATCAGGGTGAAGTGAACCGTTTCTAATGATCGGCTCCTACTCGCATAGTTACATGTGTCTTACGGCCCCCGATGTTGTAGTTACCTATGCTGGTCCCACCATGGGGTGTATCAAGTCCCATGGTGGCGGCCCGACACAATTCTAGAATGCACAGGTATACTACTGGTGCCCAGTGCCTTATTTTTCTGCGCCGGAGTGTGTGCACGCCCGCACCCCGTTAGAACCTACACTGCCGCACCACCGTCGTCGATTTGACCTCTTACAGTCATCCCAGTAATCGTGCCCCACCCTGCCTAGTTCAGGGTATCCTGATACACCTTGTAGGGTTACTGCTGAAAAGGGTCCCCCCGCTACTAGGTTTTCTATTTCAAGCCAACATGCTAAGTTGGTTAAGTGTTTTGTAAACCTAACCCCCAATCAGTCTGTATAGTTTAGCATGTTCCATTTTGATTAAGTATTAATTCAATTTACTTAATCCTATCAATCCTGACTCAGCCTTAATTGTCTTATTAAAGCCTCGACCTCTCACATTAGACAGATGTTGTTGTGGCTGCCTGTTGCCGGTTGGGTCTGGGCAGTCTTACGCCACAACTCAGTCTAACCTCGGGTCCTTATTGGGCTCTGTGTTTAACCACCCACATTGGATAGGTATTGTTGTGACTACTGGACAGTCGGGCGGTTCCAGGCAGGTTTACATCACAACTCAATCCAACCTCGGGTTAAACACATTGTATTTTCTAAATTTACATATTTTGTCTCTTTTCTTTTTATATGTAAATATTTGCGGCCCATTATTCAAATTCATCTTTATTGGGTGAAATTAATTTACACCACTTAATTGTTTTTCAAGGTCGTTGGCATGCGTCAAACATGCCAACACATATGTTTTACATTTTAACCCAAACTCACTACCCCCGTTTTATACGTTCGCTACAATATAACATATGTTGGGTTTAACATTTAAACCCAACTTAGCCACATGAAAAAGGGGAGGCTTAGAACATGGTGTTTATATATTCTAAGTAACATAAAAAGTGGAGTGTGAACGCATGAACTTGCAACAAAGCGAACCAATTAACATAAATTTGGCACTTGTGAACTTGCATTGTAATAGCATATAATCATGGCATAAACATACCTAAACATGAAATCATGGTTTTTGATCTATTCATATAATCATGACATAAATATACCTAAACATGAAATCATGGTTTTTGATCTATTCATACAAACTTGCAATTGGAATGTAAATCTAACTTAGCTATGTGTCACATATATTATCATATGATTTTTGATAACAATATAGGCCTAAAACATGTTTTTCAATTAGGCATAACACCAAACATAGTCTAGTCATGTTCATAGAGTCAACACAAGTTCACAAAGATGCTTACTTTTGTCTCTAATACAAAAGTATGGTTTTACACTTGAATCATGATGCCAATTCCAACATAAATTCACATAAGTCATAATACCCAAATGGATCCAACTACACTAAAAGTGATTATAATATATATTATGTTGGCATAATAGTGAATCATATACTTGCATGAATCTCAAATAAACTACCACAAACATGTAGTTGTTAACTTTCAACATGAATCACATACTTGCAAATATCCAATCGTTATACCATAACATCCCAAATCGTTTAGAATCAAAGCAACATTCAAATATGAATTATTATCACCACAAATCAAATACAATTCTATTTCTCATTTTACACAAATCAAAACACAATTATTTATTCACATCGGAATAGCATTCTACTTACAACGTATGACGAATCTTCAATTCAGGAATCTGAATTCTGAATTTGGAGATGCTATCCTTTGTTGTAGGCATTGTTTTGATTTAGTTGTCGATGCTTTAAGCTTTTGAATTGTCTCTTAGGCTTGCTGGTTTGTCTCTAGGGTTTCTAATTGACGGCCATTCCTAGTTCCTCTCCAGCAGCATGACGGCTATTGTATTCTATTATTTGTGTGAGTTTAAGGTTAGGTTTGAGTTGTATTTATAGAATTTTAAATTGTTTTGAGCCGTCGGATGAAGATAGGAGGAATCTAGACCATACAAAGTTCAAAGAGCCACTCAAAAGGTGACAAGTAAGCCCTAGTGACTCAGCCAAGCATCAGAATTCGACCAGACCCTGATCAGGCCAGCCAAGACCTGACCAGCAGGTCATTCTGACCTGGGCGCACTTGGCAGGTGCGCCAGGCTAAAAATGTACTGGCGCACTTCCCAAGTGCGCCAGTTCATTTCTATTCTGGCGCACTTCCCAAGTGCGCCAGTGCATTCTGACCCGTTTTCTGGTTTTTCGCCCAACTTCGTTCGTCCATAACTTCTTCATACGATATCCGTTTTACGCAAACTTGAGCTCTATCTCAAGTAGAATTTCGAAACGAACGCAATGGCGTAACCCATTTCCCTTGATTTCATCATTTATAATTAATTATACTTTAATTCGTGAAGCTTATCGTTATAGAATTCACGGGGTGTTACATTCTCCCCCACTTAAAAGGATTTCGTCCCCGAAATCTTCAAGTTAGGAAGAATGTATATCTTAACATCCAAACATCCATCTACTCATCCATCAAACACGAGCATCCGTTGTCCTTAAAAGACTTCTAATGCTTCATGATCATATGCGAAGTGTGTGTACATGTACTTATCTAATGCGAAATCAGTTGGTCTACTGATTCAGTTGACCTCCTTAATGCAAATTATGTAAGTGTCATGAATCCATTATGTATGCAAATTTTCCTATTCATGATTTTACATGGGTGCACAATCATTCACATATAAATGCAACATCCATATGGCAACACATTAAACTTCAACCATATACAAATATAAATACATATATGCACATGCAACATGAAGTGACTGAGCCGATCTAAAACCTAAATTGTGTGTGTATATGCAACCACGAGCAACCACTAGCAATCACTTGCAACCACTTGCAACCATCATCCATAACATGTTTCAATTACATGTTTTCATCCAAAGAGTTTCTACCTAAAAGATAAGGTCGAGGAGATATACCTAAAAAGATAGATAAAAGCGCAACTTAAGGAAAAAGAAAGATCAAAGATGTACCCTCGAAAAGAAAAGGGTAGGCAGCGCGTATTCTAGCTTCAGTTTCCCAAGTTGCGTCTCCCTCGGCGTCGCTCCACTGAACTTTGACGAGTTTGACTTCGCGGTTTCGTAGCTTCTTCACTTCCGTTCCTAATATGCGGGTTGGAACTTTCCTCACGGTTGCTTCGCGTTCCACTTCAGCTTCTTCTAGGATATTTGGCTCTACCACTTCAGCAGATTCATGTAGACATTTTCGGAGGTGCGAAACGTGAAAGACGTTGTGAATTCCGGCCAACTTTTCGGGTAGCTCTAATCTATAGGCCATTTCCCCAATTTTCTCGATGATAGGAAATGGCCCTACGAACCTTGGTGCTAGCTTCCCTGTGGTTCCAAAACGAACAACGTTCCTTAGCGGAGATACCTTAAGAAAAACTCTGTCCCCAACCTCAAATTCAAGGTCAGTCCTCCTCTTGTCGGCGTAGGATTTTTGTCTGTCTTGGGCTGTATTCATTCTTCTCCGTATTAAGTCTACTTTTTCTGAAGTCTCTCGGATCATATCTGGCCCAAGTATGAGTTTATCAGTAGACTCCCACCAACAAGTGGGCGATCGGCACGGTCTTCCATATAAAGCTTCGAAGGGTGCCATTCCGATGGTGGCTTGGTAGTTGTTGTTGTAGGCAAATTCCACCAAAGGAAGATGGTCTTCCCACGTCCCTCCGAAGTCAAGGACGCACAGTCTTAAAAGGTCCTCCAAAACTCTGTTCACTCTTTCCGTCTGGCCGTCGGTTTGGGGGTGATATTCTGTGCTCAAGCATAACTGTGTGCCTACCGCTTCTTGCAGACTCCGCCAAAACTCACTTGTGAAGATAGGGTCTCGGTCACTAACAATGCTGGAGGGTATTCCATGGAGTCGAACAATTTCCTTGAGGTAAAGAGATGTTAGGGATGAGGCAGTTCTTTTACTTTTGATAGGTAAAAAGTGGGCGCTTTTAGTAAGCCTATCCACTATTACCCAAATGCTAGTGTTGCCTCTTCTAGACCTAGGCAGCCCATCAATGAAGTCCATTGAGATGCTATCCCACTTCCACTGCGGGACCTCTAGAGGATGGAGCAGACCGACAGGCTTTTTCTGTTCCGCTTTAACCTGTTGGCACACCATGCACTTAGAAACGAAATCTGCCACGTCCTTCTTCATGTCGTTCCAAAAGAAAGTTCTCTTTATGTCCTTGTACATTTTATCTCCGCCTGGGTGTATCCTCATCTTGGAGTGATGTGCTTCCTCGAGAACCGTCTTTACCAAATCCCTTGTCTGTGGGACGCATAGTCTTCCGTCTCGCCTTAGCCAACCCTTATCGTCGATGGAGTATCTGCTGAGGTGACTTGAAGTCTCACCCCTAATTAGCCTATCAATCGTCTCCACAAGCTGAGGGTCTTCGCGTTGTGCTGTCCCTATTGAGTCCACTAAAGTCGGGCGTACTTCGAGAGATGCTAGCAAGCCCGGTACAAAATCGGAGGAGGGCCTAAAGTCAAAGCTGGCTATAAACTCTAGGCTTTGTCTTTCAACAAACAGCGAGCTTAGGGTTAGTTTCTTTCGGCTCAACGCGTCTGCCACTACGTTGCCTTTGCCCGGAGTGTAGGAAATCTCGAAATCGTACGAGGCAAGAAACTCCATCCATCTCTGTTGCCTCAAGTTAAGATCTTTCTGCGAGAAAAGATATTTCAATGATTTATGGTCAGTGTAAAGTTCAAACTTCTCACCTAGGAGATAGTGTCGCCAAGACTTGAGTGCAAAGACGATGGCGGCTAACTCAAGATCGTGGGTCGGGTAGTTCTTTTCATGAACTTTCAATTGTCTTCCGCCATAAGCTACTACCCTTCCTTCTTGCATTAAGACGGCGCCTAGCCCTGTCCCACATGCATCTGTATAAACTGTGAACATCTTGCATCCATCTGGCAACGTCAAAACTGGGGCTGTTGTAAGAGCCCTTTTTAGTCGTTGGAAAGCAAACTCGCAATCCAAGTCCCAATTGAACACTAGATTCTTCTTGGTCATCCTTGTGAGAGGAGCTGAGATTTTTGCAAAATCCCTTATGAATTTTCGGTAGAAACCTGCTAGCCCTAGAAAACTTCGGACCTCAGTTGCGTTTCTTGGTGTCTTCCAATCCTGCACCGCTACTACTTTAGCAGGGTCCACAGCTAACCCATTTTTGGATACTATGTGCCCAAGAAACCTTACTTCCTCTCTCCAAAAGTGGCATTTGAAGAATTTGGCTTTTAACTGATGGACTCGCAGAGTTTCCATGATTGCCCTTGGGTGCTGGGCTTGCTCCTCTTCACTCTTTGAGAAGATCAAGATATCGTCTACGAAAACCACTACGAACTTGTTGAGGAAATCTCTGATCACCCTACTCATTAGGTCCACGAAGTAAGCGGGTGCGTTTGTCAAGCCAAAAGGCATGACAAGCCATTCAAAGAAGCCGTCTGGGGTTCTGAATGCTGTCTTATCGATGCTATCTTCAGCCACCCTTAGCTAATGAAAACCGGTCGCCAAATCGAGTTGGGAGAAAACAGACGCTCCTACAAGTTGATCAAACAGATCGTCAATTCTGGGGAGAGGGTGCCTATTCTTTTTCGTTAGCTTGTTGAGCTCCCTATAATCAACACACAGATGGAGTGAACCATCCGCCTTTGTAGCGAACACCACTAGAGCGCCCCATTCTGAAATGCTCCTTCTAATGAACCCCTTCTCTAGAAGCTCTTTAATCTGTTTACTGAGCTCCTTCCTTTCCCGTGGAGCCATGTGTCTAACGGGCAACGCAACGGGCTTTGCATTATCTACAAGATATATGCGGAAGTCTATCTCCTGCTTCGGAGGCAAGCCCTTCACCTCTTCGAAGACATCCGGGTACTCCCGGACCACTCTAACCGATTGCAAACTTTCAACAGAGGCATCTAGCGATTCAAGATAACTAAGCATAACCGCATACGAGGGATTACAAGTAATTTCCAGAGTGTTACCGAGTTGGGTCAGAAGCCTAACCACCCTTTTCTCACAATCAAGGATGGCACCATTACTGGATAGCCAATCCATGCCCAAAATCAAACCATATCCCGAGAAGCCCAAAACAAAGGCACTACATCTAAATTCTACGCTTAGAATAGAAATTTTCAATCCCACACAGATCATAGACAGATGAGCTGGGCCCCCAATTGGATTTGAAACAATTAAGGGGTCCTCTACCATACTAGTTTCTAGGTGCAGAGATTCTACTAAAGCAGATGAAATAAAGGAGTGTGATGCGCCAGAATCAAATAAAGTGCGAACTGGGTGATCATAAAGATAAACTACACTTTCTACAGAAGTATTTATACCTCGTTGTTGCAGAGGTGGCGCTTCTAGCACATGAACCTGTGCCCCTGAGGTGGATCCAGCCCTCTGCTCCTGCCCTCGTTTCTTTGGGCAATCCTTAGCCATGTGGCCTGTCTCACCGCAAGAAAAGCACCCACCATTCATCTTGGCCTTCTTTTTCCGGCAATCTTTCACTAAGTGCCCCACTTTGCCACAGAAATTACACTTCCTCTTCTCTTTGTTGTCTTTCCCACCCTTCTTAAAGTCTGTTTTCTTAGGCTGTAAACCCTCTTTCTTCCCTTGAGAGCTTTCTACCTTTGTCTCCTTCTTGCCCTTATCCTCTTCGTTCAGCAATGCCATCTGCACCAACCTTTCATATGTAGCTCCCATGGGTATATGGGTCATGGCCAAACTGTGTAATGGCTCATTCAATCCTTTGACAAAGCGGGGAGCCTTCTTGTGCGGAGTGTTCACTAGGTCCAGTCCGAACCTAGCCAGCTGATCGAACTGATTAACATACTCTTTGACTGTCATATTCTCTTGCTTAAGAAATAAGAATTTTTCCAACTGAAGACTCCTTTCAGCTTCTGAGAGAAATTTAGCCTCAAACCTTGCCCTAAAGTCCTCCCATGTTTCCACTGGTCTTTCTGCATTGGTGACTTCCCACCAGTAGGAAGCCTCGCCTTTAAGTAGCCATACTGCCAGTTGTACCTTCTGCCTATCTTCTACCTCAAAGATGACGAATAAGTCCTCGGTTTCCTTCAGCCAATTCCTGTCTGCCACGAAGGACTCGGTTCCATGAAAGTCCTTTCCTCCCATAGCTTTGAAATCTTTACATATCTTAGCAAAAGTATTACCCCGCGGAGGTGGTGGAGGAAGAGGTGCTGCCGCAGCTGGATGATTTCCCGCAGCTGGGGGAGGGGGAACGGTAGGACCTGGCTGAGTGGCCCTCGCTTCTAAGAATCGTCTAAACCAACCAGGTATTGGTACACCCTCTGGCAAGTTAAGTTCTTCGGACATGCTGAAACAAAAAGGATAGATTCAAAACGAAGGATAAAAGATAGTACCTATGGCTTTGGGGGAACTTTGCCTTTTTAAAATAAAATAACATTTTATCTTTAAAAATGCTTCTTTAAATTTTTCTTTTTGGAAATGAATTTTTCAAAACTTTTTATCTTATCTGGTAAACCTATGCTCTGATACCAAGTGAAACACCCCACCTCCGTTAGGGTCACTCTCAAAGGGAATGCCCTAATTTTGGTGGAGGTTTATAAGTATAAGTCACAGATACACAAGACAGATATAAATACACATATTTTTAAACAGCGGAAAACAACAGCAATTTTTATTTCAACGAAATACATGTTACACAAACCATGTCATAATTGTCTTACAATACTTCCAAAAACCATTACATTCTCACAACTGTCTTGATTTCATAACTTAAAGAAGCATAAAAACAAAAGTAAACTGCATAAGTCCCCATAGTTGCAATCCAAAGCCATAGTCCAAAACGAAAGAGATCCAAGCAATACATTCTTTCTCTTCAAGCTGGATGTGAAAACTGGTCAAGCTGCGGTATTCCCTCCCTGTGGACCTGGGGGGGGGGGGGGACGAAAGAAAAGTAGAGTCAGACATAAAGCCTGAGTAAGTCTAGGACTATTCAGTCTATGAATAAAGAATTGGGCATGATAAGTATAAACTGGAAATGGGAAAGCACCATAAACTAAGTTAAGTTGTCTAGAGTCGAATATACTTATCGTACCCCATATTAATCTCTGCATCCACATAAACCAGTTCCCAACAGGCACCCCATAATCAGGGTGAAGTGATCCGTTTCTAATGATCGGCTCCTACTCGCATAGTTACATGTGTCTTACGGCCCCCGATGTTGTAGTTACCTATGCTGGTCCCACCATGGGGTGTATCAAGTCCCATGGTGGCGGCCCGACACAATTCTAGAATGCACAGGTATACTACTGGTGCCCAGTGCCTTATTTTTCTGCGCCGGAGTGTGTGCACGCCCGCACCCCGTTAGAACCTACACTGCCGCACCACCGCCGTCGATTTGACCTCTTACAGTCAGCCCAGTAATCGTGCCCCACCCTGCCTAGCTCAGGGTATCCTGATACACCTTGTAGGGTTACTGCTGAAAAGGGTCCCCCTGCTACTAGGTTTTCTATTTCAAGCCAACATGCTAAGTTGGTTAAGTGTTTTGTAAACCTAACCCCCAATCAGTCTGTATAGTTTAGCATGTTCCATTTTGATTAAGTATTAATTCAATTTACTTAATCCTATCAATCCTGACTCAACCTTAATTGTCTTATTAAAGCCTCGACCTCTCACATTAGACAGATGTTGTTGTGGCTGCCTGTTGCCGGTTGGGTCCGGGCAGTCTTACGCCACAACTCAGTCTAACCTCGGGTCCTTATTGGGCTCCGTGTTTAACCACCCACATTGGATAGGTATTGTTGTGACTACTGGACAGCCGGGCGGTTCCGGGCAGGTTTACATCACAACTCAATCCAACCTCGGGTTAAACACATCGTATTTTCTAAATTTACATATTTTGTCTCTTTTCTTTTTATATGTAAATATTTGCGGCCCATTATTCAAATTCATCTTTATTGGGTGAAATTAATTTACACCACTTAATTGTTTTTCAAGGTCGTTGGCATGCGTCAAACATGCCAACACATATGTTTTACATTTTAACCCAAACGTCACTACCCCCGTTTTATACGTTCGCTACAATATAACATATGTTGGGTTTAACATTTAAACCCAACTTAGCCACATGAAAAAGGGGAGGCTTAGAACATGGTGTTTATATATTCTAAGTAACATAAAAAGGGGAGTGTGAACGCATGAACTTGCAACATAGCGAACCAATTAACATAAATTTGGCACTTGTGAACTTGCATTGTAATAGCATATAATCATGGCATAAACATACCTAAACATGAAATCATGGTTTTTGATCTATTCATATAATCATGGCATAAATATACCTAAACATGAAATCATGGTTTTTGATCTATTCATACAAACTTGCAATTGGAATGTAAATCTAACTTAGCTATGTGTCACATATATTATCATATGATTTTTGATAACAATATAGGCCTAAAACATGTTTTTCAATTAGGCATAACACCAAACATAGTCTAGTCATGTTCATAGAGTCAACACAAGTTCACAAAGATGCTTATTTTTGTCTCTAATACAAAAGTATGGTTTTACACTTGAATCATGATGCCAATTCCAACATAAATTCACATAAGTCATAATACCCAAATGGATCCAACTACACTAAAAGTGATTATAATATATATTATGTTGGCATAATAGTGAATCATATACTTGCATGAATCTCAAATAAACTACCACAAACATGTAGTTGTTAACTTTCAACATGAATCACATACTTGCAAATATCCAATCGTTATACCACAACATCCCAAATCGTTTAGAATCAAAGCAACATTCAAATATGAATTATTATCACCACAAATCAAATTCAATTCTATTTCTCATTTTACACAAATCAAAACACAATTATTTATTCACATCGGAATAGCACTCTACTTACAACGTATGACGAATCTTCAATTCAGGAATCTGAATTCTGAATTTGGAGATGCTATCCTTTGTTGTTGGCGTTGTTTTGATTTAGTTGTCGATGCTTTAAGCTTTTGAATGGTCTCTTAGGCTTGTTGGCTTGTCTCTAGGGTTTCTAATTGACGGTCATTCCTAGTTCCTCTCCAGCAGCATGACGGCTATTGTATTCTATTATTTGTGTGAGTTTAAGGTTAGGTTTGAGTTGTATTTATAGAATTTTAAATTGTTTTGAGCCGTCGGATGAAGATAGGAGGAATCTAGACCATACAAAGTTCAAAGAGCCACTCAAAAGGTGACACGTAAGCCCTAGTGACTCAGCCAAGCATCAGAATTCGACCAAACCCTGATCAGGCCAGCCAAGACCTGACCAGCAGGTCATTCTGACCTGGGCGCACTTGGCAAGTGCGCCAGGCTAAAAATGTACTGGCGCACTTCCCAAGTGCGCCAGTTCATTTCTGTTCTGGCGCACTTCCCAAGTGCGCCAGTGCATTCTGACCCGTTTTCTAGTTTTTCGCCCAACATCGTTCGTCCATATCTTCTTCATATGATATCCGTTTTACGCAAACTTGAGCTCTATCTCAAGCAGAATTTCGAGACGAACGCAATGGCGTAACCCAGTTCCCTTGATTTCATCATTTATAATTAATTATACTTTAATTCGTGAAGCTTAACGTTATAGAATTCACGGGGTGTTACAGTGTCTCATTCAAACGAGGTTGTCCGGGAAGTTTGTTTTACAGGTAGGAGAACACCTTTTCTATTGGGTTGATTGATTAATGGTTAGACTGTTAGAAGCTTTGTAGTATTAGCTAATTGCAATGTTAATTGCATCTGAGATTTTGTATTAATTTAGTGTTAAAATATGTTATGTTTGGTACAAACTGGTTTGTATATTCTTATATGCTCAGTGTAATAAACTTACGATAAAATCCGAGTCATGTGTATCTATTGTAGATGCAATAAACTGGGTTTAATTGTTGAGAACATTTATTCAGCTGTAGACCGAAAATAACTAATATGTATTCAGTCAATTTGATTATACTCTGTGGTTGTTGGTGATTAAGCTGAAGAAGAGGTCATGCCATATCGACAATATATGGGTGTGGCTTCTCAAGTATAGCTAAAACCAAGCTTAGATAAAGGTCTAAACGAGTTTTATTGAATGTGTTTATCTGATTTTGCTTATAGATGATGTTTCGAAGGGTTTCTAATTACTTCTATATTGTTGAAATGAGTATGGTATGCAATTTGATGCACCTACATGTTCATTTCATTGCATAGTCAATTTGATACTGTACAGTTGTTACACGAAATGTTTATTCCCTTCTGTGTTGTTGCATTATATATGAAACAGAAATTAAGGCAGTTACAAATAAAAGATGGCTTTTCTTTTGTAAACTGTTTGCATAATGTGTGAGCGTGTTATATTTGCAATCCTGAAACTGGTGTTTATGCCTTTATATTAATATACACAGTTTGTATATAACATCTGAATGCTCATATGAAATAATAAGGCATACTGGTATACGTGTATTACTGGAATGATAAGAAAAACAATACGGCCATAACTTATTTTTCTAAAGTGATATGCTTTAATGTCTAGAATTGGAATGACTCGAGTTTTATGTTTGGTTTGTGCTGTTGGTAAGTATTTTACTACTTTGTGATGCCAAGTGCATGAGTGATTACATGATAAAAGGATCTTATAAAGTTATCTAATTTGCGAAAAAGATTTAGTGAAGGAAAACAAGTTAATTTATTCTTGTTTTGGCTGTGTGGTGATTAATTATTTTTCTAATTAATCAAAACATGTTTTACTATTTAATTAACTCTGATTTAAGTAAAAGAAGACTTGTATATCTTATTATACATAAGTTAAAAAAAACAGATTTGAATAATACTGATATTTTATATTGGTGATGAGTGATCCTGGAGTTGAAGGGTTATAAGAAGATAACCCTTAAGAAGAGGACCCTGGACTGTTGTAATTTATAATTTAATAAATGAAGATTTTTTTAAAAAAAATGGGGTCCTCTCAGTTGGTATCAGAGTTGTGGTTATAAAACACAGCTGTAGTAAATAAATTTTTATGTTTTTTTAATAGAGCCTACTGATTTAAATGTGTATAAACGTTAAGTGAATGGTTGACTCTATTTATTTGTTTAAGTAGTGCACAAAAATTTAAGGGATTGCGGTAATTTTCATAACCATCCCTAAAGAATTGTTGTGAGCCAAGAATTGGATGTTGCTATTTATGTGTTTGGGTATTATGATTGATAAAATATGTGAAAATAAAATGTGGAATTAGTAAAATAACTTCGATGATGACCTCAAGTTGTAATTAAAAACAATTCTAATTCTGTTGTGTTTATTTGCATGTTTGTTTTGATGTAAAATTGCAATTGATTTTAATGGATGGATTGTTTGTTTTGCTAATTTCTAATTAGATGTAATGCAGGATTATAAGATAACCCTATTGTATGATGAAAAATGATAGCAATAACCTGCAAGTTCATTTGAATATTTAGTTGTGATGCTTGAGGCTAAATACACAATTACTAATGTGTAAATGATTGTGAATATGGTATTATCATCATTTCTGAAAACATTATTGAAGTATACATAGAAAAACATTATTTTAAACTTATTTGTGAATCACTTCAGACTGGATTCAATATGATTAGTGAGAAAGAAAACTGCATGGGAAGTTCATAAGTGAATAGGAATAACAGAAATTGCTTTATGTTATTTTTATGGTCTTGGTTGAATCCTATTGTGTGATTTATTGAATTTGCATAATTGTGACACTTTAAACAAGTCTATGCATATAATTTCAGAAGATTGATAATATAACGTGGTCTGAAAAGTGTTGGGTACAAGGCAGTGACATAGGTTTATGTCGCTTATGTCTTGTATTCAAGAGAAGGAAACTAAGGGTGCAATGGATAGTCATGTGTTGAGCCTCTAGTTTCACAAACATTTCCTTAAATATAAACTATGATTTAGCTAGGCTTATCAAATAAATAAGCACTAGTCAAAGCATAGTGGTTGGAAATGAAGGCTTTAGGGTGTGCAAATTTAAACACTCATGGCCATATGATGTTACAATGCAAGTTCATAAGAGAAAGAGGTAGAAAATACCCAAGATATACCCATACTAACACTATGAACAACATATCTGAAAAATATGACTTTTATTTATGTTGAGTGTAATATGAATGCTACATTGAATTGACTGAATATTAGTAAGCTAGTTGGGTGCTAATGTTTAGAAATAATTTGACTTTTTACTTATGTTGAAAATGTTGGTTGCTTACATAAGTAATGACTGCCATGATTGATGGGAATGTATTGCTGATACCGTTGAATATATTTAATTCATTTCTGAGGGCAGTGGGTACTCAGAGCTGTGAATGAGTCAAATAGGGAAAAGGCAAGGGAAATACTTAGTAATAAACTATGGGTTGATCAGGTTAGATATATGTTAAAAGGTAAAATAAGGAAAATAAATAATTAGAGAATAGATTAGCGAATTGAGTTAAAAACGATTGGTTTGAGTTGAAATAAATTAAAAATGGTTAGATATATGTTAAGAAGGTTTGGAATGAAGTGTATGAAAAGATATAAATTGAATGCCCAACAAAAGAGGTACGTATTTAATTAAATATGAGATTTTATGAGCCTATTTGGCAAGCCGCTTAGGTTTTTGGTTTTCTTCTTCAATGGAAAGGGCCCAGAGAGGCGATTTGTAGGTGTACCTTGAAAGGTTCGTTTTATGCGATCTATTAGGCATACTCTGTCAGACATTCGTTCTAATTCCACCGTTATTTCTAGATCGCAATGAAGTACTCATTCCTTCTCTCCACCATCGCGACTTCCACTTGTCAACGGAACACCACCGGTTAACAACCGAAAGTTCATCAGACCCCTTCGCCTGCTCCTCCTGACCAAGGCACGCCACCACCCCAGACAGTTGTTTGATCCCTTTCTCCTTCTAGTTTCAGTTACCACCATTTTCACCATAACTCCATCACGATGTGGACGAAACCCAAGGCCTATGTTGCTGTAGAAAAGAAGATGGGTCTTCGGGGCTAATTCGAGCTAGTAAAAATTGCTTCAGCGTGAAGCAAATGGGAAGAGGATCAAAACAAATCGAAAATTGCTTAATTTGATCGAGTTTCTGATTTGAATTTGGGGTTTAAAAGATTTCGAAGGTTGTAAAAATGGAAAATGGGAATGATGGATTTGGGTGTTAGGGGTTTAAGGGAAGTAGGTTGTACATATTATAGTTTTGTTTATTATTTTATTTGATGCGACTAAAGATTTTTACCTGAAAGCGACCGACGATTTTCTTCATACCTATTGCCATTTTTAAACAACGTTTATTGATTCTTGTGCCCACATACAATTGTGACGAGAATGAGCATCAACGTATAATTTGACGTTACAATCCTAATGAATCTTATTTCGTCAAATTCCGAGTCCGTTTGCTCAAATGGCGATTGTTTAAGCTTAAATGGTCGATCTAATTACATTTAATTTGATGTGCTCACAAAATAGCTCCAATTGATGCGAAACTTAAAATTTAGCAATAATTAGCTGTTACAGTCTCAATAAAATTTGTTTCGTAGAAAACGGAGATAGTTTGAATAAAGTCCCTTTTTAAGAGTCCAATTTAAATTAAAATAAAATAATTTAAAAATACTCAATATAATAATAATTAAATATTATAATCAGCCATGTTTGACCAGAGTTTCGTCTAGTTTCAAAATAAAATACTCCGGGTTGAATTCCAAGCCAAAACGATATTAAAAATATTAAAACCCCTTTTTATTTATATAAATAAACATTATAATTTATAAACGAATTCCATACAACTATTTGAAAATTTGATTTGGACATAAAACAAAATCTACCATATGAAAACTCGATTTTCTCTTCCATCAGAAAAATATTATCCAATAGATTTGGATGTTTCTTGTTTCAAATAAATCCGATTTATATTGGATCCTGTACAAACATTTAATGTTCAAAACATTATATTATGAACTACCACGCCGATGTAGTTCGTTTTATAATTAAATTATAAACTAAACGTTCGAACGTCGTTTAATAAACGAACACGTTAATATATTTCAAAACCAAACAACATTAAGCCCTTTTAAATTGCCAGTTCACATTATACTGCAAATCTAACAAACCCCGACCATTTCAAAATTTAAATTATTATTTTATTATTTATATTAATAAAATATTCAAAACTATTGAATTCAAGCTGATTAAATTGCAAAACAACCATTAAAACAATTTAAAAATATTAAATAAAACGGTTTAAAATATGGGTCGTTACATTCCTTCCCCCTTAAAAGAATTTCGACCCCGAAATTACTAAGAAAAGAAGAATGCTACAACTCAGGAACTTTAAAAATTCGACTAGTTAAAAATATTCTGTTACACTTCCTGAATTCCAATTTAGCTCATCCAATTAGTTTCTACAAAAAAAAAAATTGTTTTCAAAACTATTGAAAATATTCTAAGGGTGCATTTATCGCAGGTCCCTATTAAGTTTTAAAATTAGGCTGACATCCAGTCTAAAAATTATAATAAATTACATCCCTATTTTTCGAAAATTCATTAAAAAATAAAAAAATCACATAAATTCGTATTTAAATAAAACACATAACCGTAAAAAAATTCAGATCAAAAAACCGCATCAAAAATAACAAAATACAAAAAACAACGAAATTGTAGTAATTTGCGTCAAATCATGTAATTATTTGAAATTCTTGCATTCATCTGTGCAACTATTTTAGTCATACATCTGCGTTGGCTTTTTTACATGCACGCGTGCAAGTAATACAGAATTCTTGCATATAAGTATGATATAATCCTTTGGCATGCAAATCAGTTCATATTTATTTGCATACATGTACGTAGGTATTCAGAACACTTGCACACATGTGTGCACAAATCCGTAGGCATGAATATCAGTTCATTTTTACTTGCATACATGTATGCAAGAAAACAAAATACTTGCATACATGCATGCAGGTATTCATGTAGATTTTCAGTGTAAACTGCTTCAGGAATACTTGCATACATGTGTGCAACTATTGTGTGTATGCAAGTTTTTTTTTCCTTGGTCTTCAAGGAATATTTGCAGATTTTAGATTTTTTTTTTTAATACGGCAGCACACAAATTTCTGGCAAAAACACGTAACTTCAATTCTAGGGACCCGCTTTGAAAGTAAAACATGGGAGGGAGGACGTTTATATTTTGAAAGTTTTTTAAGATGCTGTACTAATTTCACATATTCTAATACCTTAAATTTTGAATTTTTTTTGGCAGAGTCTCCCTTGTACGGAGAGACTTCTACAATATTGCAGGAACAAAAATAAATTCATTGACCCACATTGTAACGACACAAATTTTTAGCCATTTAATTCTGAATTTTTTTTTTAAAATATTATATTTGGAGTATAAAATAATTTTTGTAAGGAATGTATTAATTAAAATGAAATATTGAACGTATAATTTATAATATAATTTAAACAAGCTCGTAACGTCGCGGTAGTTCGTAATATTACATTTTGAACTTCAATTGAATCTACAGGATCCGATATAAGTCGGATTTCTTTGAAACAAGAAATGTTCGAATTTATTTGACTATATTTTTCTAATGAAAGTGAAAAATCGAGATTTTGTCTTATAGATTGGGAGTTATGTCCAAATAAAAATTTCAAATAGTCGCTATAGAATTATCTATAAATTATAATGATTTATTTTATATATAAATCAATTTTATATAATTCGGACATCGGTTTAATTTGAAATATCGAGTTTAAAATTCAAATATGATTATTTTGGGACTATATATTGTTCTATTTGGATATGTACGATAATATGAATTTATTATTATTATTATAATGAATTGTTTTTTGAATTTATTTATATTTAATCAATTTATTTAAACATTAAAAATAATGATTTTACAAACGATTTCGGATTCGATGAAAACGTAGAGTGTTAATTGTACGTTAAATCATAAAATCAGGGCCGTTTTCAGCTGCATCCCTTTAAAACCTTTTAAAGTTTAAAACACAATATCTAACATTTATTCCGATAAAATCTTGAATCCCATAAATTTCAGCACAGTACATAATCTCTGAAAAATCGTATATAATCTTCGTCAAATCTTGTCCAAAATTCGTTTCATATGTCTGCACACAGTATGCAGATAACGCCTATGCATGTTTAAAAGATTTAGGCGCATAAGACAAGGATATGCTGTCGCTATTCAACATCTTAACAACGTACGAAATTTGCCAAATCCTTTCGTGATCTCAGCTGTATACAACCTGGTGAAATCTCGTTTTAAAATGTAAGAAAATATACTTTGTACATTTGTATCTTCCCCAAACAGTGAAAACCTATGGCCTAAGTAAGAAAATAAGTCTGCCCTACCTACTTAATTTTGGAACGAAACACAACTAGTCAAACATTTTGGCCAAGCCTTAGCAAATCTCAATGAAAATCTTATCACAATATTATCATTTCTTGTGTGGTAACAATTTTCGGCTGACTTGTCTATATGTATAAAATAATATTTTCCCCTGTATATAAAACCACCTCGTAAAGACCTCTCTGTCTCAGTTCATCCATCAATTCTTTTTTTTAGAAAATAAAAAATAAAACAACGAAGATATTTCCTCTTTAATAATCCATTAAAAATCAAAAGGTCAATGGAAAATAAAATTCTTGATTCCTTGAAATCATAGGCGAGGGAGCTTCAAGCTCGTATGTTTCTGTCTTGGGTTCGAATACCCTCTATCGCGCGTGAATCTGGAAGAGCCGCGCTAGGGCTAATCACGCTGAAGTTGGGTTGATCGATGAGGGTGCAGATCATGGGGTTTGGCGCGATCTAGGGTTCGAAACAGTCAAAAGGTGGAGGGGTGATGTATCACGAGGTAGGGAGGTCAGCATTGGAATGCGGGGAAGGAAGCAAAGAAATATTGGTGGTGATATGTGGGGGCAGCCTACGAACGAGGTGACGTGGGTACTTGGGGTGGCAAGGGGGTCAGCAATGGAGTTTCATTGGTATCGATGAAAAAGGAAAAACATATATTTGATGCACCAATTTTACAGTGCATGCGTATGGGTATATACGCAAGGCATGGGAGGATGGCGAGCTACTGTTAGAGATGATAAGAGGAGCTAGGCACTTAAATTTGTCATGACTTATACGGTGGGCCATGGGTTCGCTGGAAAACCATGAGGGTGGGGAGGAGTTGCGAGTTATTTTGGGGATGGAAATTAAGAGATGTAGAAAAGAAGGGGTGATCGACAATGATTGTTTTAGCAAGGGAGTGCGTGTGTATTTGGAAGAAGAAGAAGGCTCAGTAGCAGGGAAACATGGCTGCGCAACTAATATAGTATGGGGTAATTAATACTAATGGGTAATTAAAGGAACTGAGTATATTATAACTTATTAAATAATTAATGGTATAATGTTTAAATTATGTTAAAATTTGAGCAGTTGGAGTTGAAAGATTGGTTTGAACCTGGAGCAGGAAATCATGCTATTTTTGGATGCTTAAGGAAGAAATAAAACATGGAGTTAATCACGTATTAAAATATGTTAAACCAGGGTTAGTAAGTAAATTAAGGATAATTATTTTTATTTATATATACAATAACTTATAAAAATTATAATGGTTATATTTTATTCAGCTGTAAACAGAATCGAACGAAATCAGTCATGTTGGAAACGTAGCGACACGGTCTATATTGTGGAACATATTTCGATGGGAACAAACCTGTAGGAGTTTCGTGATAAAATCAAATGCTCGTTTGATTTTAAATGAAATAAAAATAGAATCATCAACTGGAAAGCTATGTGACTAGACTCACTAATTCAGGCTTGTTTATATTTTTATATAAATGAGCTTTAAATTTATATAAGTAATTTTATACTGTGTGATGGTTGTTTGGATGAATGGTTGATAAAATTGGTTGATATAGTTATATCGTTGATCGGTTATTAATTTTGTTTACTATGATATTTTATGTTGATGCAAAATTAATATTATTGATGTTGATTAACATCTGTGGGTGTAGGGAAACAGGTTGGAGGGATCCAACTGGATTCCTCAACATTTATATTACTATTTTTTTATTGTTGTGATATATATACCGCAATTGATTATGCTGTGTTGAATTACCCTTGCTCTAGAAACTTGGTATTTTAAATACCGTAAAATATTTCTAAACATAAAATAGGAATTGAAGATTTTAAAAATGAAATTATTTCAAAAATGGAAATTTGATTTTCCAAATACATTTGAGAATGTAAAACGAGTAACTAAATTTATAAACGATATTTATGGATTATCATGGTATAATTAATACTTGGTTTAAAATTAATATTTTATAATCAAATGTAGAATTGTTATAAGGTTTAAAAAAAATATTTTAAATAGAAATCTATTTTTAACAGACAAATTGATAAGATTAATTTATAATGGATGTTTATAAATTCAGTAAAATATTTATTTTGAAATAAATAGAAATATAAATTCAAGTTTGCATTTGTATAGCAATTAGAAATCAGGTTTTAAATCGATACTTGTAACTGGACTTGAAGTTAGCTAATATAAAGGAAATTATAATGAGATTATATATGTTTTTGAAATAGAACAATGATATTTTCAACAAATAATTCCAAATAGAAGTTACAAATGTAGATTAGATTTTAAATGTTATTTACAAGTAGAAAGTCAAACGAATTTGATTATATAAAAGAAATATTATTCAAGATGGAAGGGAATAACGAATTGAAAGCAAATGTTTTTGTGAATAGGAATAATTATAAGGCAACTTGAACTAATATATAATGATGGATTTTTTCGAAGCTCGAGATATTAATCGAATATAGATTATTCGGAAAAGGAGTATTTAGTGGAATTCGACTATATCGAACTCAAGGGAAGTACTTTTTACTTTCCGTTTTAATCAAGATTTAATTATTTAAATTATTTATTATTAACTTATTTATTTACTCAAATTAATGAATTAAAGTTATATTTTGATTTAAAATATTTCGAAAGCAGAGATTATAACGATATCATTATAATCATTGTATTCCATAAAAGAAGTGGATTCGTAAATTGAATCTAAGAGTTACGTAAGCGATGTTTGTTAAAGATTGAAGTGGTGAGCTTTTTCTATTTCGAAGTTGATAATATTTTTCAGTTAAGGTCTGAGAGGTAATTATACTCTAACTTGATTGGCTTCATTGTTAACTAAGGATTGGTTAAGGTTTGATAGCAAGGTGGTTAAGTGAAGTAAGTTAATGAGTGTTAATGGTGAGTTGACACAACGATGTTTTATTTAATATCTGTTTTAATCCAATAAAGAAGTTTTGGAAATGTTTTTCCAAAAAAAATCAGAAATGTTTTCTAATATAGGAAATGAGATAAATTGGGTTGATAAGAAGCTAAGAAATGGGAATGTAATGAAAATATAGAAATGGATATTATTAACTATAGAAATGAATAGGCCGAAGGAAATGGATAATATGGAAATGTTTTCCAATGTTAACAACATATATTTTCTAAATATAGAAAATAAGGAATTTTGGGTATATGGAATGGTTTTCCCAATATGATAAGGAATATTTTCTAAAATATAGGAAATAAAATAATTAATGATAATTGGAAATGTTTTCCAAAGAATCATGAGAGACTAATCGGATTTTGAAGAATATCTGAGTAAAGATATGAAAAGGAAATTATGAAATGATTTGATTAGTTTAATATTAATTAAAGGGCCTTGTGTTTAATCAGTAGAATTTCCAAACTGAAATAGGATCGTTGAGTAATGGATGTTCCTTTAATAGTTAAATCACCGACTATCAAAGTTTTAGTTTATTTTATACCTTCGTTGTCAATACGGAGAGACCCGGATCATATTTATTATCTGAAACCACTCCGTATTGGCGTAAGCGTTATGAATCAACTTATGCTGAATATAATTGAAGATGGAATAAAGTGCAAGGGCTGTTCTGTTGATCTTAGGTAGAGATTGCCAAAGATGGATTAAAAGAATGGTGCCCTCGGTTTGTCCAGTCCCAGGACAACGTATATGGACGGATCTGACAATGTGGTATTCAGAGTAAATGGTGGTAAGATGTTCCAAAAAGATAATCACGACCTCAAGCCTCATCAACCAGGAAATAACAAAAACCGGGCAGGCAGCATGGCCAAGTGGGTCATTCCCGTTAGGGTTATTATCACCGGATCTAGAGAAATTTCGTTTACTTCTTATTCTATTTGTTGTTGTATGCTTTCGGTAATGGTTGTTGATCACAACCGTTAGCGATAATATGCTCAGTACACTCAAGTTAAATGAGTGGTTAGTCATATGTGGCCGGATTATAAGATGTTCTTGTTGAACCCAATGTATTCCTCTCTAGAGATACATTATCGGAAGGTCGGCCCATACCTTTTCATAGTTGGAAATCCAATCTCCAATAAGCGCCCTGTGGATTTTGATTTTATATTATATATGGAGCGTGAGATGCAAGATTTCCGCTAGATTTCTATTTATTTGATTTAAACACTATTATAATATCTCCAGATTTGATATCAAAAATATTTTTGGTTATCATAAGGTAAAAACCATCTGTGTTTATGTGTGGATCAGTCTTACGATTATCATTTCCTTTGAAAGGATTTATAAGAGTTAAACAAATGATTGGAGTTTACGCACACCATTCCCATGACTGACCCAGTGTTTTTTTACCCTAAACTCTTGGGTGCCCAAATTTCTATGGGAAGTCAAGTAGTCAGGAGTTTACAAGTTCATCTGGAGGAGTTTGAAGTAGGAGGCTTCACGAGTTAGCTATAGATTAACATATTTTCCGCTGTGTACTATGATGTATCCGGAAATAAGTTTTTATAACTATTCCAGAAATAGTTGTTGTGCTCGATGATGGTATGTATATACAATTACTGATTTGTATTTTAAAGGTTATGTTGTTTAATATATTTTATTCATTCCGCTGTGAGATTTGTGTTCTTCGTTTTCTTCTATTCTAAATTCTCCTTATTTCTAGTTCTCATCCTCTAACTTCTTTCCACTAATGATTCATATTTCTATGCAATTTGGGTTGGACGTGTGGTGTTATTAGTCGACTTAAAAGGTACGGAAATTCAGGACGTTACATACATGGTCAGCAAATCCAATTCGAAATCCAAATCAAAACCAAAAATTTATATTTTTCGTAGTACCTTATGCGAGCGTTATTCAGTGGTAAACGATAAGTTATACTTGAGCTTTCTCAATTATTATGCAGCTCTAAACAAACTAGATTCAATCAGTTCCAGCATTAGCTCTTGCACCTGTTCTCAACTCAATGAATTTTCATTAATCTCAAAATCATGTTAATTGGTTCAAACATCCATATTATCCATTCCAAACCAATTTTACTACATCCAATTCATATGAAATTTTTATTCATAACCATTTCTTAACAATTCATTTCAGATTCATTATCTTGAGTCCATTTCAACAAATTCGATTCATTCACTCAAGATTTGTTTTCAATCAAGTTTATCCTATAATCATGCAATCAATTTCAACCATACAATCAAACTGATTTCAAAATATTTCATTTGGAATTTATTCACTAGTAAAATTCTTATTGACTTGTTTAATTTTAACTCACATAAGTTCAAAATTTCAATTCAATTCAAAATAATTGAATTTTTAAATTCGCTTTCTCAAACAAATTTTAATTGATATATTTTACAAATTTAGCAGTCCGTCACTTAGAAACTCGAAAATGAATATCGATAATGTTGTAGTCCATTATCAAAATTATTTTCTAGCCACTGAAGTGATTTCAGTGCTTAAATCACTTTTAAAATCTATTCAAAAATGATTTTTATCCAATTAAATTTTCAAAGTAATATTATATTATGTTGTAATACCTCAGAAAATATTTTCCTAAATATCCGGGTTTTAAATCCTCAATACTGGTCTAAATTCAAATTTTAATTCAACTTATTTGTATATTTTATTCTATACAAATTCAATTTGGTTATACATAACCATCTCTAAATTATAATCTAATTTGATTATAATAGTAATCACAACCAATTACATCAATAAATTTCAGAAAATTATTCTCTTATATCAGAATATAATTTGGGCAAAATTATTTCATTTACCCATCCATTAAAACAATCTTATGTCAATTTGCTCGTTTAAGTGTTTAAAAATCCCTATCGACCATGTCAGCTAAACGCATCGATTTGGAATTTATATGCCAGTCAACAGAACAAACAACACAATATAAAATCATTTTTTATACAAATCTACAAATACGCTCTCTCGTATATGTTCACTCAAACTCAATCTAGGATATTTCTAATCCCATCTTTATTGATTTACGCTACAGAACCAAGGTTACTAGTCAACCTTCAGCTCTGATACCACATTGTAATGACCCACTTTTTCCATACAGTTTAAGCCGACTTCTAACAACCCATGTCAACTCAAATTGCATAGAAAAGCATATTGTTAATAGAAAGAAACTAGAGGGTGAGAGAAGAAAGAAAGAAATATTAGAATAGAAGAATAAGAAGATCAAAGTCTCACCGTGGAATAGACAAAATATAATAATCGATAATACTTTATATAAAAGAAAACTGTATATTTTACAACATCAGAGTATACATGCATCTCAATACAACACACAGTGAAATAAACTAGTATTAGTAAATACGTGGAATATGTCTCCATTTTAACTCCTTTGGAACTCCAAGCGAAACCTGACCTGGAAACATACTCGGTATGACCCAAGCACATTTGAAGCAAAGCAAAATTCACACATATCTGTTGTATATAACGTTGTTGTATACGCAATTAAATGATTTTTGTTTGATGATAACAACCAAATAGATATTATTATAAATGTGTTAATAATTGTACTGTTCTATATATTCATTACAGATAGGAATATAATATTTCTGGTTAAATAAAATACAACAGTACAAAAATTTAAATATTCACACAGTGTTTTATTTGAACAGGATATTTTATTTCAATATCAAATAGTACAGTTTTTACAACTCCATTTATTTGAACACTTCACTAATACAATTCATTTCATATACAAAACTCCTTGTTACATCACTCATCACTCAGTTATATATATATACAGACTCATATTCACATGTATACATTTTGACACTTATACACATTGTTCACTGATACAGTCTTCAGTCTTCTGCCAGCTTCACTGTCAGCCCAATAAGTGTCAGTCCAGTCACCAGTCTTCATACCTGTCATTCACAGAAATACACACACAGTATTTGGAACAGAAATAATCTCTAAATTCTAAGAAGATATAATTTTTATTTTGAAAATTTATTTGCCTTAGATTTCGGTGTGTTTCTCATCATTTTTCTGACTCGATCTGATTTGTTTTCATCTGGTACCCACTGATCAGCCTCAACTTGCCACACTGGTTTGCTGATCAGAACCAGCGTCAATCTAGTTGATTCTGACCAGCCTCAACACAGTGCAGCAGTCTGCTGATTAAATTTACACGTACATGATACATGTATACACACACGAGTGTGTGTATATACACATATGTTATTCATGTGCAGGCAAAATGAAATCAGCAAAAACAAGCATATACAATCAATCACATGCAAATGGAAACAGCAAGGAATTCACACAATCAGTTCAAGTGCAATTCAACTGTGTACATGATAAATGGTGTACAAGTGTCATGTACAAGGAAGATCGCAAAATGTCCAGTCTACTTCAAATAGTGTGGAACATGCAGCAACAACAACAAAGGCACCAATTTCAAGTGCCAACATGATTACAAGTCAAATCAATTCATCCCACAAATGTACAAGTGAAGTATGGCTGAGCATATATGAACATGGAGAAATTTCATTTCTACATCAAGGCATGGTTGAACAAAGCAGCTCAATGGAAGGTGTATGGACATTTGAGATTGCAATGTAAATGGCACAAATACAAGTGTTCAGGTTCAAGCTACATGCGTAACAAAGCAACAACAACAGCAAGTTCATATCAAGTGATTCAGCTCAAGTAAAGTGATGAAGCAACTGGCAACATAGCTCATGGCACAAATTTATAGGTTCAAGTGCACAAGACAACATGCCAGCAGCAAAGTGGTACTTGTTTATGATCATGCAACTGCATGGAGCAGTATATAAACAAAAAGGAGCAACCAGTTTCAAAGTATTCATGCAGCAACTCAAGTACAAGTGAAAAATTGATGCAAGTATACATGGCTATCACAAATGATTGGTGTACATAGCCAAAGCAGTTTCAGTCATAAACAAAATGGTGCAAGAGTGTCAAGATTCATGCAATATAATTCATGCACAACCAAGTGACAAAGATCAAGACAGTTCCATATACAAATCGGCATGGGTGTGCAAGTGCAAGGTGAAAAATAGCATGGTGTATGGTGCGACAGCCAAGTCAATAGCATTTATATATTCATGATTATGAATGAAGGCAAAAACACGATTTATGCATGGAGCAAGTTTTTAAAGCTCAAGCTAGCATATTCAAAAATCAGCGGACAAAATCAGTGCTTAGCAATGTTTTAATGTGGTTTCCAGAAAATACATTTTTGGCAAGCAATCAAGTCGCAGAAACCACCACAGATTACAGGAATTTTGAATGGAATTCCAGGCAAGCAAATAAAGAATAAAATTGGCAAGATTTTTTTTTCTGCAAATCAATCTTTTATTTCAGGAACCAAAATGGCAAGAATCGGTTTTGAATTGCAAATGGATTTTTTTTAAATATACTTGGCAAGTTTTTTATCACAATTCAATCAAGCAATTTCACGAATAGCCGTGGAAACAAATTCAAATCAAAGCCAAAGTTATGAAAAACCAAAAGGGGAAAGCTACGAAAATCAGAAAAAGAATATCCTTTTTAAAGCGTGTTCAATCAGTCCAGAAAATCAGGAGGTCCTTATACAAAGAAATTCGAATGCAAAATATTTCCAGAAATGTTTCCAATCAAAGGAGAATATTTGAGGGACCAACAGAGAAAAATCACGCAACAATCAAAAGGGGAAACACGAAATTTCAGATCGAATCAATATTCGAAATCAGAGTAATTGAGGATTTTATAATCCTATATTATACACCAATCATCACAGGCATATTAGCATCGAGACCAACGAGAATAATTTCAAGCAATCAAAGATCAAAATTCAGAGGACTTACAAAGTGCTAGGGTTTCAAACCCGAGGCATCAGAGTTGAAATTCGATCGAAGGAGAATTCCCAAATTGATTGACAAACATCATCGCCCATCCTTTCAGAGATTGCACAAAGAGATATCGATTTCTTCAGCAACGAATTGGAGCCAATTGACAAACCCTAGCCGCCATTTTTTTCTCCAGAGTACAAAAGGAAGTCGGGCAAAAACAAAGAGAAAGGGGCCGGCCTATTTTCTAATTTGACTAGGCTAAGCTTTAAAAGGGGATGACCTTTTAATTTATCTCCTAGGGTTTTAATTTTGTTTCTCCTTTTTTATTTCTTTGTGTTTTGTTGTAATTTCTTTTGTAAACCAATCTGAACAGTTTACTAGTCTGTCAAACTAGGGGTTACTGACTACGGGGTTGTAGCCAGGGGAAATCTGATCTTGGGGACAAAGATCAGTCAGGGTTTTTAGTATAGGGTTAGTACAGCAGCAGGTATTGCGAGTGTACAAAACTGTATAGGTGGTTAGCAAGGGTCGCAAGTCTGTAAGTTTGTGTATGCGAGAGTCTGTATAATTCTATAATAAAAACTTTGGGGAATGCAGCAGTAGACAGGGTTGCCGAAGCTAGGTATATCTGTGTGTTATTTATTTACAGCATCTATTTACTTCGATCATTATTTGTGCTGTGATATTTTTAATATTATATACTCAGTTAAAAACTGTGATAAACCCTATTTACCCCCCCTCTAGGGTTAATCTAGATCCAACAATATCAACCTGGAATACTTTTAGTGATAAATTCTTATGACAAACAACTTGCTTAACTTTAGAAAACCCTTTTGAAAGAAAAGGATAATAGTAAGACCAGCCCACACATAAACACGGACGGTTTTTACCTTACGATAACCCAAAACATGTTTGATATATCAAAATCCAGTGATATTATGATAATGTCTATCAAATCACAAATAAATAACCAAGTAGCAGAACGCTTGCATCTCATGCTCTACATATTCATTATAAAATCAAAAACCGCAGGGTGATTATTAGAGATTGGATTCTAACCATCACAAGGTATGGGACCGCCTCTCGATCAGTGTACCCTATAGGGTATACACTGGGATTCAACAAGAACATCTTGCAACCTAGCCACATATGACTGACCACTCATTCAGCTTGAGTGTATCAAATATATTGTCACAAACGGTCGGTACTGACATGACCGTTACCAGGAGATACAAAAGCGAAAGAAGAATGAAATGAATTTTCTCTAGATCAATGACAATATACCCTGCTTGGGTGCAACCCAACTAGCCATGCTGCCTTCCCGATTTTTGTCATTTCCCGGTTGTGAGGCTTAAGGCTACGTGTACCTTCTTAGAACATCTGGTCACCATTCACTTTGAATGCCACATCATCATACCTGTCAAATCACCAGTTGATCTTCCCGAAAATATCACAGGTATAAAAGCTAAGAGAAACGAATTCCTCTGCCTCCAAACGTAATACCTTGGAGTTTTTATGTGATTTGTTAGGCATGCTCTGTCAGACATTCGTCCAAACAAGTTGTCCTGGGTCTGGACAAACCGAAGGAACTATCCTATAAACAAAACAGCCCTTGCATTTTACTCCATCTTCATACATATCCCTGCAGATTAGTTTTGTACGCAACGTTGATTTGAAGTGGTTTTGGGTCTAATTCCCATCCCGGTCTCTTCGAAACAACATGTCAAAAAGGTCTAATAATATATCATTAATAGTTTGGTGTTTTAACTATCAATCTCAAAACAGTACAGTTGAGTATACAGGTAGCTCAGGTCTTTATTATCCAAAATCATTCATTAACTCTATCAATCTTTGAAATTATTTCTTCGATTTAAAACCGATTACATTCACTTATCTCAACAATCATCTTTGTTCTTGTCTTTTGAAAAATAATAACTCTTCTCAGTTCTTCAAAATAATCATATTTTCCTAACTCCCTTCGTTACTTTGAAAATATAGCTATATTTTTTATAACTCATTTCATTTCCTTTTTTGGAAATATCGCTATATATATATATATTATTTGCTCGGTTTCTAAATAACCAAAATAATGTCAAAAGGCATATCCATTTGTATATAGCCCAAATGGTTCCGTTGAACTTCGACTTCAAAGATTTTTCAATGATACTTATGTAAAAACATAGTTGACTTTCAAATATTATCTTATTTCAAATCCTACAAAAAAAGTTGCAATGTTATTTTCATTTCAAAATCCAGCAACTAACGCTGCGATAATATTCAATTCAAATTTCGCAAATAACGTTGTAATATACTATATGGAAATAATAAACTAATTTCAACAACCCTTACCGTCACAATCTAATACCATTCCTCGATAATAGTGAAGCCGTTCAACTTGGGGTATTTTATTTACCTCTCGGACCTTGATCAACAACGTTCTTATTTTAGAATAGGTAGAAGTTCTTAACTCAAAAATGTACGTTTCTACAACCTCTATCAAATCTTCTTTCTATATTATTTAAAATACGATTTAAAAACCATATCCTAACATTTGTAAACATTAGTCGATTACGGCCAATTAGTATTAACATTCCTTTTAAATTTCGCTATATAAATTCCCCTTTATAATTGGAATTATATTGCGACAATCCGTTTTACAAAATACTTTACCCAAACACCAGATATCATATTGTAAAACTAATTTGGATTTCTATACAATCAAAACAATTCATTTAATGATTAAAAACCATTAACATCATCCTTTATTACCTTTTCGACCTTCTCTTTAAATTCAAATCATTTGCTTAATTCAATTTAAGTAAACACTTTACCAAAAACTATATTATAATCCTAAATTATTTCCATAAACTCTTCCTATAATGTTTGGAAGAAAACCTCTTTTCGACCGTTTCAAAACTCAATTGTCTCCTTAAATGAGTTTCATTTAAGAAGTAAACATTTTTTTTATCATCAACCAAAATGATCAACTTCCTATTTACTAGAGTGAAACGATTTGCTTCTTCATTCATTAAAAGTAGATTTGTTAATAATAACTAATTGCAATAAAAATCTTCAACCATCATTAATAAATTATAATATAAGAAAGCTTATTAAATTCAAACAAAAATATTACTAACTTTTTCCATTTAATTAACTGAACCAAATAATCTAATAACTGCTTTCCCTTAGATAGTTGACTTAGTCAATATATAACATCAGTTATACATTAAACGATCTTAATTACTTTTTCCATTAGATTAACATAATTAATATAATAATATTACTCAATCAATTACTTAAAAATAATTATCTTAAATTATTAACCCGTAAGTTAATTGCAGCATTATTTTCTCATAAACCGATTTAAACATCAAATTCTATTAGATATTCTTCTTATAAAACCAATTTATAAACATCGCTTTATTATTTCATTATAATATTTAAAATATAATTAAAAATCTTGCTTCAGTTATAAAATAATTTTATAACTGAACATCGTCAATTCACTTTACGGCAAATCAACGTTTTAACAAAACTGTGGATTCTAGGCCTATTTGTTGCCAATCCCTCAATCAATACTGTATACTGAATCAAATCACAACAACGTTGAATTACGATCCAATGTCAACATCCAACAGGTTTTCAATGTCAACGGGGTTAATTCAGTTCATATATAATTAACATAAAAATAAACAACATACATAATATTTAAGGAATCCGGTCGGATCTCTCCAACCTGTTTTTCCGTGCATCACAGCTCGTTATAACAATTTATAATATCATATGAGACAAAAATTTAATTCAATGGTGTAAATATAATTAACATCAACCCATAACAAACAATAATCAACCAATAGCATCCATAGCATCCAACTATCCAATTTTATATTTTCAATTATAATTATATGAATTTAACGCATCATAGCAGTCTAGAATAGTGTGAGAATTAACTCATAGTTTGTTTCAATTTATTATTTCTGGTCAATTTATACAATTTCAAACGTGCATTTGAAATTGTATAAAAATCCTGTTGCATCTGAATCATCCCAATCCTGCTTAGCAGTGTAGATATTGTGATTACGATTCCATTGAATCTTGTTTCACTGAATTATGTTCAATAATGAACAAATTATTAGCATTATAAGTTATAACATTTCAAATTGGCATTAGTAATTTAATTAATAGTATTAATTCCTCAATTAAACATAATAAACCACATATTAACGTTATTACCGTCATTACCCTCTTCGCTCTAATTCCACCATTATTTCCAGATCGTAGCGAAGTACTCATTCCTTCTCTCAACTATCGCGACTTCCGCTTGTCAATGAAACACCACCGCTTGACAACCGAAAGTTCATCAGACCCCTTCACCTGCTCCGCCTGACCAAGGCACACCACCACCCTAGACAGTTGTTTGATCCCTTTCTCCTTCCAGTTTCAGAACCCAACGCCATCCTTAATACTTTGCCATCACTGACGATAAAACCCTCCCCCCAAAGACCGACCTCTCACTAACATCGCGACCACCTTCCGGCTGACCCCATGACCTTTGGACAACCTCCGATAACCCATCATGAAACCGATAACCCATTCAAAGACCTGCTACTTTCACCGCTTGCTGCATCACCCACGGTGAGCATCAGGCCGCCGCACCCTATCCTCTTACTGGCCACTGATCAGTCTGCCCCCAGACATCGACTTCGTTAGCTCCAGTGCTCCACAGCCATGCCAAAGTCAACAAACACGAACCAACCTTCGAATAAACACACATGAACGAACTCCGTTCAAACCCCCTTCGCTGATAACCTAAGGCACCAGATACCACCAATCAGCCATCGCAACCACCGCCATTGACTGTCCTTCCATCTCCGATGAGCCTGAACCTCTCCAGCACCCTATAGCCTCCATTCCGCCACAACTCCATCACGATGAGTATGAAACCTAGGGCCTGTGTTCCTATAGAAAAGAAGATAGGTCTCCAGGACTAGTTCAAGCTAGTAAAAATTGCACTAGCGTGAATCAAAATGGGAAGAGGATTATAACAAATCAAAATTTGCTTAATTAGATCGAGTTTCTGGTTTGATTTTGGGGTTTGAAAGATTTCAAAGGCCGTAAAAATGGAAAACGTGAATGATGGATTTGGGTGTTAGGGGTTCGAGGGAAGTATATTGTACATATAATAGTTTTTATTATTAATTTTTTTGATGTGACTAAAGATTTTTATCTGAAATCGACCGACGATTTTTTTCATACCAAAATTGCCATTTTTGAACAACGTTTATTGATTCTTGTGCCCACATACAAACTCCATTCATGACGAGAATGAGCCTCGTCATATACTTTGACGTTACGATCCTAATGAATCTTGTTTCGTCGAATTCCAAGTCTGTTTGGGCGCTTGTTTAAGCTTAAATGGTCGATTTATTTAATTTAATTTTGTTGTGCTTACAAAATAACTCCAATTGACGCGAAACTTGAAATCTAGCAATAATTAGCTGTTACGGTCTCAATAAAATTTGTTTCGTTGAAAATGAATATTGTTTAAATAGAATTCCTTTTTAAGGGTCCAATTTAACTTAAAATAAATTAATTTAAAAATACCTCAATATAATAAAAATAAAATATTATCATCGGCCATACTTGACCAGTGTTTCGTCTAGTTTCAAAATAAAATACTCTGGGTTAAATTCCAAGCCAAAACGATATTAAAAATATTTAAAACCCTTTTTATTTATATAAATAAACATTATAAGTTGTAAATGAATTCCGTAGCGACTATTTGAAATTTTGATTTGGACATAAAACAAAAACTACTACATGAAAACTCGATTTTTCTCTTCCATCAGAAAAATATTGTCCAATAGATTAAGATGTTTCATGTTTCAAAGAAATCCAACTTATATTGGATCCTGCACAACCATTTAAAGTTCGTAATATTATATTGCGAACTACCGCTCCGCTACAGTTCGTTTTAAAATTAAATTATAAATTAAACGTTCGAACATCGTCTAATAAACGAATACATTAATATATTTCAAAACCAAACAACATTAAACCCTTTTAAATTGTCAGTTCACGTTATACTGCAAATCCAACAAATACCGACCATTCCAGAATTTAAATTATTATTTTATTATTTATATTAATAAAATATTCAAAATTATTGAATTCAAGCTAATTAAATTCCAAAACAACCATTAAAACCATTTTAAAATATTAAATAAAATGGTTAAAAATCTAAGCCGTTACAATATGAAAATGTTTTCTGTTGTTAATAAGAATTATTTCCTGGAATACAGAAAGTAAGTGGATATGATAGATGGAAATGTTTTTCTAAGAATCGTGAGAGGCTAAACGGGTTTGGAGAAATATCTGGATAAATATATTAAAGAGAAATTGGGAAATGATAAATTTAGTCGATGAAATATAAATTAAGGGGCCCAGTGGTTGTTTGATGCTTTGGATGAATGCTTGTTTTTCTTTAATAGTTAAATAACAGATTATCAAAGTATTGGCCAATATCATTATCAATATGGAGAGACCGGTTGGATTATTATCCGAGAACCACTATGTATTGGCAGTAACATTGTGAACCGGATTATATGAAGACAATCTAAGACGAAGTAATATGCAAGGGCTTTTTTTGTTAATCCTAGGTACAAATTGCCTAAGATGGATTAATAGAAATTGTACCTTCGGTTTCGTTCAGTCCCAAAACAAACTTCTATGGACGAATGTCTGACAGAGTATGTCTAACAGATCATCTATATTGATCTCTTCAAACGTATTACGTTGGTAGCGGAGAAATTCGTTTCTCTTAGCTTTATACCCGTGATATTTTTGGGGAAGTCAATAAATGATTTTAGCGGGTTTGACGATATGGTATTCAAAGTAATGAATATGTGGCATGTAAAAAGATAAATGTGGTCTCAAGCCTCACAACCGGGAAATGGTATAAAATCGGGTAGGTCGCATGGCTAAGCGAGTAGCTCCCAATTAGAGTGTATTGTCATTTGGTCTAGAGAAATTCCATTTGCTTCTTATTCTTTTGATGTTGTCCCTTTCGGGTAATGGTTGATGATCCCAACTGTTGGTGGCAATACATTCAGAACACTCAAGCAAACTGAGTGTCGGTCATGTTTAGCGTGGGTTGCAAGATGTTCTTGTTGAACCAAGTGTATTCCTCTCTAAAGATACACTGTCGGAAGGAGGTCCCATACCTTGCCAGTTGGAATCCATTCTCCAATAAGACCCTGGGGTTTTGATTATGTATTATGTATGTAGAGCGTGAGATGCAAGCGTTCTGCTAGATTGTTATTTACTTGTTTTAGACACTATTATAATATCATAATAATATTGATTTTAAAGAATGTTTTGGGTTATCGTAAGGTAAAAACCATCCGTGTTTATGTGTGGATCGGTCTAACAATTATCCTTTATTTTAAAAAGAAATTTAAAAGCTAAACCAAATGGTTGGAGTTTACTCAGATCTATCCCATGGATGACCCAAAGATTTAGTTTTGTTTTACCCTAAACTCTTGGGTGCCCAAATTTGTACGGGCAGTCAAGTAGTTAGGGTATTTTACAGATACTGGAGGGCTTTGTAACAACCCTAAATTTTGGAACCAATTTAAAATTTATTTTTAATTGATTTTAATGGAAATTAAATATTTTAAACGATTTATATTGTGAATAAATGATTTAGAATTTATTTAAAACGAGTTTGAATGTGAAATTTATAATATAATTATAAATTGAACATGTAACGTCGCGATAATTTGAAAATTTAGTTTTGAATTTCAATTGAATGTATATAATTCAATATAAGTCGCATTTTAGTAAAACAAGAAATGTTAGGATCTAATTAATTATATCTTTCTGACAAGTGTGAAAATTTGAGATTTCATTTTATAAATTGTAAGTTATATCTAGATTAAAATTTAAAGTAGTCGTTACGGAATTTTTTAATATTTTAATATTATTTAAGACCTTAAGAAATGCCATTTTTCCAATGGTCTCCAAATTCGAAATTTCATAATTTTGTGAAACATAGCGAGATTTGAAATTTCATAATTTTTGGAGTCAGTATGTGGTTGTGGCAAATTAAAACGTATGTTAAAATTCAATATTTAACATAATATTGATTTTTATTTTAATTTTGATAAAAACTGGCTGAAACGACCGAATCAGCTTGCGAAACATATCTCATTGTGTCCGGAATGAGGGTATTTGGCTAGGGGCAACATTCCTTTGGGTTCATTTGGAGCTCGAAGCGTTAAACTTTGAGTTTACGAAATAATAGAATGTAATATTGCTAAACCTAGGGTATATATGCCCCTTTTATTCAGCTAACCCTCATTATTTACTCAACAGCGCCGCTAGCCTTGAATGGATGGCCAAAATTGCTCCAAATTTCATGTGATAAAATATTTTAATCCACAAACAATTAGCAAGAACTCCTAAAATGAAAATGGTTGAGGATTGTGAGGGATTTAAAATCACACGGTAATGATTATTTATCGTATTGTATTTAGCTTGATTTTCACCCTTAAAAATACCATGTTCGAACAAAAATTGGGTGGTCTTGGGTATGCGAGTTGGACCTGGAACACGACGATGGAGGCGGTCGGTGTGGCGATTTCAGATGGGAGTCTGATCCCCTATGGTTGAGGGAGACGTGAAGTTTTTTTGGGTAGTGCTTGGGTTCGATGGCTTCGTGAAAGCCTGGAAACGAATCGAGGAGGAAATGTTTAAGGGTAGATTAGTGATTAATTAATTGGTTAATTATGTTAATTTAAATTTAATAGTGTTCAATGTTTGAACTACCATAAGTCGTTCATATTTAATCAGAATTCGACAAACTTGAATGTGTTGGAACCATGGAGTCGAGATCTACACAATGGAACAAATTTGGATAGAAACGAAACAAGTTACAAATTTTAGCTAAATTAAACATTCAGCTTAATTCAGTTAAAAACAATCGTTTTATAACGATTTCAGAACCGATCAAAATGAGAACTCTCTCACTCAAATATTTTGTATAATTATTTTATTTATAACTGAATATATATTGATTGCCAATAATGATTTTTATTTGATTTATTATTATAAATTGTTATATCGTGTCTGGTAGCTCACATCATTGTTGTTTGCAAACCCGATGGATGAATCGTTGATTGTTTGTGTTATAAGCTGAATGTGATTTTGAAATAATTAACATGTTCAAAATGATGTTAGATTATTTGTGGTAGTTGAAATTGGAATAAAATATTCATTCACAAGTCAAACTGCTTGTTTATATTCACCCATTTAAGTAATATCGATTGGAATAAATAAATAATTATTTATTAATTTATTAATTTATTTATTAATTGAAAACACCATATGGGCCCGGGGATGATAATTAATTCACACATCTCCCTGGGATTTAATTGTATGTCAACCGGTTGATTGATGGACTGTTATAAGTGTTATTTATTTATTTAACGCTTATACAGTTGTTAATGCACTCTGGATGTGAATTGGATGTTTAATAATTGTTTATAATTATTGTTGAACACATGTGATGTATGAAATCCATACAAATAAAATTATATGATAAATGTAATGACCAGAAAATCCCCGCCCTCCGAATCGACCACAAGGGCCGATCCAAAAGTCGAAAATCGTCGGTTCACTAACTTTGGGCATACACATCAGAACAAATAACAGAAGACTTTATAAACATCATAATAATGTTACATCAGAGTACAGAATATATCGCAGTACATCGAAATATAATACAGCGGAAAATTAATTTACAATAAATGTAATACAATGCAGCAAAAACAAATAACACAGTGGAAGACTATCAATGCTATGGACACAGCTTTAAGCTTCGATCCAGAATCCTGCTCAATAATTAATATATGTAAAACAAGCCACTCGACTGCCCATGTGGAAAATAAGGGCACCCGAGTCTGCAAGTGAAACAAACTATGAGTCAGTCATGGGACTGGTATGAGAAATCTTACTTAACTTATCTAATAATAAGGCTAATCACATGACTACGACGCTAACGCGAAACGGGTTTACTCCATTGGATTGCCAGTGCATAAAATAAGTAAATCTTTTAAAACAACGCAATGCTTTTTAGGAAAATGAAATCATTATAAGACTCAAGTCCCATCACATAATGCAACACAAACCGGAGGATAGAGTTTTACCTTATAATGATCAAACATGCTTGATACGTATAAAACAATAATTAGTTTATATTATTACTAGTGTCTAACCAGTTTTAAAACACTTTAAAAGTAAATGTATCAATCTTAGACGGCATAGTAACCCATCCTACTATGTCGCCATATATACGTTTACAGTCAAATCCGTAATGTCGTATTGGAAATTGGGCTTCCATCATGAGTCGAGGCTAGGGATGGCTCCTCCCGATTCGAGACACTCTAGCAAATGCCTTAGGATCACACCTACGGGCAACTGTTAGATCTTCAGGGCCAGTCCATGAATACTTTAGTGGATTGGTTATGCCTGAACACACATTTCCCGGTCCTATCGGACCTATCATTTGGCCAGTAGCGACCAATATACCGAAGCCTCACAAACTATCCACATAAGTAAAAATGTATGGGCTTCATACAATGACACCACTTCTAGCTAGAAAGAAACGCATGCACTCCTTGCAGTCAGGACCCCGTTTTTGATTCATATCGAGGTGTGAGGCTCACGAAGTTACGCTATACACAAAGCTATGCTAATTAAAGCTGTGCTTTGATCATCAACCACAAGGCTCTGCTTTTCAACAAAAGCCTTGATCATTTGCATCTTGGCATGCAACATTGACAATCTGCGCCATGCAACTGATATCTATCAGTATATAACCTCTGAGCTCATACATATCAGAAAAGGGTGTTAAGCAAGAGAATAAATTCTCCGCCACCAAACAGATATATATTAAATAGAAATCAATTTACACAGAATGAAATCCAATGTCAGACACACATCCATTTACAAGTCCGTTCTGGGTCTGAACGAAACCGGAGACACCTTATTCCTCGTCCCGTATGTCCAATTCGGAAGAGGTTCTCGCATATCCGGACAATCAACAAGTACATCTGGACAACTACCACTTTTAACCCTTTACTGGGAGCTACCCAATGTCGGGCATCAGTAGTCGTCCATTCGATATGAAGATCGCCGGTCTTCAACCACCGTCTTCAATGTCTTTGACTTTAAATCGTCGTATAATTATTTGAAATGAGATTGAACTCGGTCTTTTCAAATAGTTCTCGTATATATATGTATAATTTTAAATCATTTCATATCGTTAACATTGTTTTATAACGATTTACCTCTATTTTTATTTATATAAAAATAGTCCAATCTAATTTAATGACGCTTCAGGTCAATACGGTCCTGACGATGTTTTTACCCAAATTTGATTTACACATTTCTCAAAGCGGACCTAACGGTTCCAGTTTTGGGAAAATCCGACGGTCGGATCTTTCGGTATAATCGCTTAAAGTTACGATTCCGAAATGCGAACTACCGCGCACGATTCATTTAATTTTAATTTATATTTATATATTTAAATATAAATTGTTCAATGATTTCACTAACATATTAAAAATGATGTTTTCAACAAACAAAGCATATACTAGTATTTAAACATTTTCCTATTTTACTAACATGTAAAATGTAACATTTTTAATTACAAATCCTATTTTAACCTATAACTCCTTTTTATCTAAATATACATATAAAATGTAACATTTTTAATAAAACTAAATAAACATTAAAATGTCCTTTTTAATCTCTAAACAATTTCCAATGAATATGTTATTTTTATTAATGAATTATTTTATACATTAAAACTGTTTCTTTTCAATGTTTACATAATTTACTAATTAACATGCTACTCTAAATAATAAATCATTTTATACATTAAAAATGTTTCTTTCTAATGTTTACAAAATTTACAAATTAACATGCAACTTTAAATAATAAATCATTTTATCATGCACACAATAAAAAGGATGTTTTATTGTTTAACAAATTCTACATTAACATGTATACAATAAAAAGGATATTTTATTGCTTACACATCCTATGTTTCTTACGTACGAAAATAAAAAGAATATTTTATTATCTACACATCCTATGTTTAACATGACAAATAAAAAGAAGAATTTTCATTTGCATAGCAATTTCTATGTTTTCTAATGACAAATAAAAAGAGAATTTTATTTGCATAACTTTTTCTATGTTTCTAATGAAAAATAAAAATCATATTTTATTTGCATAACATTTTCTATGCTTCTAACGACAAATAAAAAGGATATTTTATTTGCATAACATTTTCTGTGCTTCTAGTGATAAATAAAAAGGATATTTTATTTGCATAACATTTTCTATGTTGCTAATGACAAATAAAATGGATATTTTATTTGCATAACATTTTCTATGTTTCTAATGACAAATAAAAAGGATATTTTGTTTGCATAACATTTTCTATATTTCTAATTACAAATAAAAAGGATATTTTGTTTGCATAACATTTTCTATGTTTCTAATGACAAATAATAAAGATATTTTGTTTGCATAACATTTTCTATTTTTGTAATGACAAATAAAAAGGATATTTTATTTGCATAACATTTTCTATGCTTCTAATGACAAATAAAAAGGATATTTTATTTGCATAACATTTACTATGCTTCCAATGACAAATAAAAAGGATATTTCATTTGCATAACATTTTCTGTGCTTCTAATGACAAATAAAAAGGATATTTTATTTGCATAACATTTTCCATGTGTGACAGCCCACCCCGCACCAACCAACATTTCCGATGAAAGTGCGCTATGCCAAAGTCTAACCAGCACGGGACGGTCGCCAAGAAAGGAAAGGAAGGGTATTTGAACTAACAAAGAACTTGTAGAATGTCTCACAGCGCATGGAATAAAATATAATAATAACATACTTTGGCATAAAACAGGTGAGACAGTACATAAAATGAAAACTAAACATCGTAGCAGTGGAAAATCCAAATACGGCTTATGTTCCACATCATCATTATTACAACTTTGAAATTGTCTCTAAAGCAAAAGAAAGGAAAATGTACACTACTAATGCCCAAAGTAGTGACCAGCAGCGACGTAGGGAGAATACATGTAGATAATACGTAGGAGTCTCCTGCTCGTCTCCGGTACAACTACTCGTGCATGACCAGCTAACATGTCTCTAGTCTACCCGTTTAAGAGCACTCAGAGTAATAAGAAGAGACATAGAACTCTGGGTCAGACGAAAGTCTGGTATAAGCGATAAGCAGCAAAACTGAATAATAACAGGTATACTAAACCATACCTGAACCTGGACTTGCAACCAAAGAGTTAGCACTACATACTGTACAATACTCTAAGGTGCCACTAACATGTGGTATAAAGAATACGGGGTTGGGGTGTGCATGACATAGTGATGGCAAACAATCAAGCATAGAAACCATCCTCACATCTCTCACTCAGTGCGTAAAGCATACGATATCAACCACTCTGACCACCCATTCCTTGCTATGATCACTCACCCCCATGGAGTCATAATGACACCACTACACTGATCTATAGCCACTAGTCCTTGCTATGTCCACTCTGCTCCATGAAGTCATGAGACTCCAATGCACCGGCTCATAGCCATGCTACGATCACTCTGCCCCATGGAGTAATACCTACCCCACTGCACTGATACATAGCCTAACATATGTCTTGGTGGTGAATCAAAACTATAGACGTCGATAACCCCTTTGCATATGTCCCGCAGCAAAGTCCAATCATGAAGTTAACTCGTAGGTTCCCAACTGGATCCTGAGTTCTACTTCCTATTTGGACAACCTTTGCATCTCGGTTTTGGTCTTCATCCGGATTGGTTCGGATATGTGTAGTGCCTCAATCGCCATCAGTTCGGTTCGGTGCCCGTAGTCCACATCTCTGTTTGGTTCATGGAGTTCCTAGTGTGGCTCGTTTCGGAGGAGGCTGTGGTACACAGTGCTTATTCCTCCTTGGTTCAGTTTGGTGGTTGCTTCCTGGTTCGGTTCAGTGGCTCTCTTTCTCCAGACGTCGGTTCGGTTTGATGCAAATCCATGGTTCGTGGTTCCTTCCTTCGAAATACTCCGATCCGATCTCACCCTCCTTCATTAGCCCGATCCGATCCCACTGTCCTTCATTAGCCCAATCCGATCCTAATCCAACTATAATGGCCTTACTTTTTTCCATGCTTTATCTTGTGCCAAGTTTCAGTTCGGTTCGGTACTCTCTTGCCCGGTCCACTATCCGATCTGAGCCCCTTCAACCGATCCGATCCGAAACCCAGCACAATTTTCCTACGACTATTTTACGCCATACGACGGCGTTTTCGACCACTCTAACTTTTCTAATCAATCACAAAGCATACCATACAGTCATAGCAACATAGAGAACTAACCATAAACAGCAAAACAATGAATTAACATGTCAAAACGGATCAAACATACCCAAAAACCCATATTTTCCCCTTAAGCATGTTTAAGCAAACCTAATGATAGGATTAGCAAAACTTAACCAAGTTAACCAAATTTTCTAACAGAGGCCTAAAACAATATTTTGAAATTTATGAATATTTTTCCAGAATTTAATCATGTTTGAATTCGCTAATTAACACTAATTACTCTTAATTAACCATAATTACTGAGGAACTATGCAAATCACTCACCTTTGCCACAAATAAACTATAGATCTGAAATGATTCTCTGTTTGGCGCGAATACTGATGTCTAACAGCAGTTCTAACCTTGCTTGGGTGCTATCTCTCCTTAATTTGGTGTAATTTAGCCAAATCTTCTATTAGAAAGTGGTTTAGAGGTGTTTTAGATGTTGGAGGCCATTACTAGGTATCCAAGAATGAAAGTGGCGGCTGAAAAAGTGTCTAAAGAAATATTTTCTAACCATAATCAGCTCCTATATACCCCTAATCCAGAAATCCCCCTCTGGGCCTAGCTGTTAATTACTCAATTAGGCCTGATTAAGCTGTTTTTCACCTTCTAAGCATTGTTTCAGCCATATCTCCCAAACGGTGAGTCCGTTTGGTTATTGTGACCACTCTATGCAATTGTAAACCATCATTCGAATCTAATGGAAGTGCTTTCAGGTCAAAACTCCTTTCCAATCAAAAGTTATGGCTGAAACAAGATCAGCTAGGGGCAAAACGGTCATTTAAAAATCGGCAAAAATCGTGAATATGGGAAATGACCCTAATAGTCGTCTCCCAAAGTTACATGGCTATACGACTTCGTATGAGAAAGAAATAAATATTCTATGATCCTTCGATGCATAGAATGCGGGTCGTTACATTCTCCCCCCTTAAGAAATTTCGTCCCCAAAATTCCTCAACCCAAAACATACAAAGGATCCCGCGTGCCTACCAGTCATTAACAAAACAATAAAGCATACAAAACAACACAACAAGTCTATCCTAGCATGCGGTTTACTAATAAGGGAGTACTATACCGATATAAAAACCATACCAGACAAAGTGTTCTGGATACTTCCTCCTTATGTCCTCCTCTGTTTCCCAAGTACAGTCTTCCTTATCATCACCCCACTGAACTTTGACTAGTTTCACCACCTTCCTCCGAAGTTGCTTCGTATCCTTCCCAATAATACGCGTAGGCCTGCGGTTCCCAACCGCCTCGGGTTCAACCTCGATATCATCCAACTGATCTGGTGAAATAGCCACACTAGGGTCGTGCACAAACTTCCTTAACTGGGAAACATGAAATACGTTGTGAACTCCTGCCATCTTCTCTAGTAATTCAACTTTATATGCCAAATTCCCAATTTGCTCAAGAACTGGGAATGGACCAACAAATCTTGGTGCTAACTTGCCTCTCCTGCCAAATCGAATCACGTTCTTTAACGGAGAAATCTTGACAAGCACCAAGTCACCAATGGAGAATTTTAAATCTTTTCTCCTCTTATCAGCATAACTCTTCATTCTATCTTGAGCAGCCTTCATTCGCTATTGGATAACCTTAATCTTATCTGAAGTTTCTCTTATCACGTCTGGTCCAAGCACAAACTTCTCACCAGTTTCTAACCTACATAACAGTGAGTTGCATGGTCTTCCATACAAAGATTCAAATGGAGCCATACCTATACTGAATTGATAACTATTATTATATGCAAACTCTACTAGATGCAAATGGTCATCCCATGATCCACCAAAATCCAATACACGAGCTCTTAAGAGATCCTCCAATACACGATTCACCCTCTCTGTCTGACCGTCGGTTTGAGGATGATACGCGGTACTGAGATGTAATTCTGATCCTAACGCCTCTTGTAAGCTCTTCCAAAACCCACTAGTAAATAATGGGACTCGGTCACTCACAATGCTTTTAGGTACTCCATGAAATGTCACTACTCATTTCATATATAGCTCAGCTAACTTAGCTGCCATTCTATTCGATTCGACGGGCATAAATCTTGCACTCTTGGTCAATCGGTCCACAATCACCCAAATGCTATCATGGCCCAACCTAGTCCTTGGTAACCCATCAATGAAATCCATTGAGACTTGTTCCCATTTCCATTGTGGAACTTCTAATGGTTGCGACAAAGCACTAGGCTTCTTTTGCTCAGCTTTAACTAGCTAGCAATTCATGCATTTGGATATAAACTTCCCAACGTCTCTTTTCATCCCTTCCCAGTAGTAGGTCTGCTTCATGTCTCGATACATCTTGTTACCACCGGGGTGTATAGTCAGTTTTGAGTGATGACATTCTCTAAGCACTTCATCTCTCAATCCATTGACATTGGGTACAACTAGCCTTCCATTCTTTCTAAGCCATCCATCTCGATCAAGTCCATACTCGTTCATCTCCTCTTCGATGCCCACCTCTAACTTGGGGATGATCTTCAATAAGTTAGGATTGTCCCTCTGTCTGGAACCAATCCGCTCAATCAAAGTGGGTTTGATCATCAAATTTGCTAACATTTCTAGATCTAATTCGCACTTTGGTCTGAAATCATACCCAACGATGTACTCCGGTTGCTTCCATTCTAGAAACATAGCCCATAAACTGGCATGTCTTCTACTCAATGCATCAGCTACCGCATTGCCCTTTCTTGGTGTGTATGCGATATCGAAATCGTAGGAAACCAAGAATTCTAACCATCTTTGCTGTCGGACATTTAGATCCTTCTGAGAGAAAAGATACTTTAACGATTTATGATCGGTAAACAACTCGAATCTTTTCCCCAAGAGATAATGTCTCCACATCTTCAATGCGAACATGATTGCTGCCAATTCCAAATCATGGGTAGGATATCTTTTCTTATGTGGTTTTAGTTGCCGACTAGCAGAAGCTACAACCCTACCTCCTTACATCAATACAGCACCTAGTCCGGTACCACATGCGTCTATATATACCATCATCTCTTCATTCCCTTTAGGAATGACTAATACTGGTGCACATGTCAACTTTTTCTTTAGACTCTTGAATGCGTTCTCGCACTTTTCGTCCCAGACGAAAGCTTGATTCTTCTTGGTCAACTGAGTCAACGGTGTTGCTATCTTGGAGAAGTCTTGGATAAACTTACGATAATATCAAGCTAATCCCAAGAAACTTCTTATGTCTGTTGCATTCTTGGGTGTAGACCAATCTTGTACCGTAGCCACCTTCGTAGGGTCCACGGCAATAACATTCTCTGAAACAACATGGCCCAAGAATCTCACTTCCCTCCTCTAGAAGTGACACTTAGAAAACTTTTCTTTCAATTGGTGTTTTCTCAACATCTCCATCACTATCCTCAAGTGTTCCTTGTGTTCTACCTCTATCCTCGAATAAACAAGTATATCGTCCACGAACACAAGAACAAACTTATTCAACTGATCTTTGAATACTCTAATCATAAGATCCACAAAATATGCTGGTGCATTGGTCAACCCGAATGGCATGACCAACCACTCATAAAATCCAGACAGTGTCCGAAATGCTGTTTTAGCTATACTTTCAGCTTCCACTCTAAGCTGATGAAAACCTGTCGCGAGATCCAACTGGGAGAACACTCTCGCGCCACTCAACTGATCAAACAAATCATCTATCCACGGTAGAGGGTACTTATTCTTCCTCGTCACCTTATTCAAGTCGCGGTAGTCCACACACAAATGAAGGGAACCATCTGCCTTGGTAGCAAATACAACTGGTGCTCCCAACTTAGAAACGCTTCTTCTGATAAATCCCTTCTTCAAAAGATCGCTTACTTGCACCCCGAGCTCTCGCTGGTCTCTTGGTGGCATACGACGAAGTGGCATCACTATAGGTCTGGCATCTTTCACTAAATCAATACGGAACTCAATCTCTCAGTGTGGTGGAAGTCCGGTCACTTCCTCAAAGACGTCCGGATACTGGCCAGCCATGGGCACATCTGACAACTCATCATGCGGGATATCGAGGGAATTTAGAAAACTAGCCATTACCCCATCACTAGGTAGACCACCAAACACTACCCTCCGCCCATCATCCGCTCTAACTGTCACCAAAAAGCCCTCATAGTCTACCACCACCCGGTATCTTTGGAGCCAATCAACTCCCAAAATAATGTCAAACCCAGTAAATCCCCAAACAAAGCAATCACAAACAAACATGCATCCATGAATCGATAAGACCACATTACGACAAATCATACAAAGGCTAGTCGAACCACCAATCGGGTTTGTCACTGTTAAAGGTCTATTGACTATCTTGGGTTCCAATCCCAACTTATCTACCAGGTCACTAGATATAAAGGAACGGGAAGCTCCGGTATCAAACAATACTCGAACAGGAACATCATAAACAGAAAGCATACCTTGAATGACGACATTCTTTCCTTTCTCCACCGCAGTTGGGGCATTCGACGAAGAAGGGACAGCATTGATAGCATATGCTTTCACAATCTGCTTTTCTTTAGGGGGTTGCGGACACTTATCCTTGTGATGTCCCACTTGGCCACAGTTGAAGCACTTCCTATCCGTTGGCTTGGCCCGACATTCTTTGGCATAGTGGCCCTTCTTCCCACAGCTGAAGCACTCAACATCTTTCTTATTCTTTTTCTTCTGGCCATCCTTGGTCTGATCCTGCTTTCTCTTATTCTGAGAACCATTCTTGCCTCCACAGCTTGCTTGCGGCTTTGGTTCCTCTGCAGATGCAACCTCAGTCTTCGACTTAGGGTATAGACTCTTTGATCTCAAAGCTTTCCCCACAATGGATTCAAACGTCTCATCAATGTGGTTAATTAGCCTTTCCCCCAAGTACTGATCCAAGCCTATTATGAACTTTTCATTTTTCTTCTCGGGGGTGTCAATGAGGGATAATCCATACTTCAATAAAGTATCAAACTCTGCGATGTACTCCTAGACTACCCTACCATTCTGCTTAAGGTCCAGAAATTTCCTAAACAAATCTGACTTCTAGGAAGCTGGGATGAACTTATCACTGAATCGGGCCTTAAACTGATCCATGTAACCTGATCCTCTGGAGTAGCTGCCTTAATAGCATTCCACCAATTCATTGCTCGTCCGTGCAGCTGACGGGATGCTAACTTCCTCTCCATCGCATCCTCGATACCCAAGTCTTCGAAGATACGCTCACAGCTATCCAACCAATCCTGAACTTCTGTAGTCGATTCCGTTCCATGGAATGGCTTTCCACCAAGATGAGTGTAATCCTTGCAAAGCTTGGAGAAATCGGCTCTAGGCGCCTGCACCGCTGCACCACCACCGTTTGCAGCATTAGGAACTGCCCTTGAACATCCCTAAGCATCTCTCTCATGAAGTCAGTGGACATAGTCCTCATGTCATGAGCATTTCCATTATTGTCTCCTCTACCAGCACCCCTCGTATATCGGCTCATCGTTCAATCTGTAAAGAGAAACGATTAACCATCCTCTTTGTGGTGCCAGTGCAGTGCGAGTTCATCCTTAGCTATACTAATAGTGTATATATATAGCTTTTGAAAACCAAAATAATCACAAATATGTGCTCTCATATACGTATTATCTCTCCTTGGTGTCTTTCCCTAGGTTAACTACGCAACCTAGAGCTCTAATACAAAGTGTGACGGCCCGCCCCGCACCAGCCGACATTTCCGATGAAAGTGCGTTGTGCCAGTGTCTAACCAGCACGGGATGGTCGCCAAGAAAGGAAAGGAAGGGTATTTGAACTAACAAGGAACCTATAGAATGTCTCATAGCGCATGGAATAAAATATAATAATAACATACTTTGCCATAAAACAGGCGAGACAGTGCATAAGCTGAAAACTATACATCATAGTAGCGGAAAATCCAAATATAGCTTATGTTCCACATCATCATTATTACAACTTTAAAACTATCTCTAAAGCAAAAGAAAGGAAAGGTACACTACTAATGCCCAAAGTAGTGACCAGCAGCGACATAGGGAGAATACATGTAGATAATACGTAGGAGTCTCCTGCTCGTCTCCGGTACAACTACTCGTGCACAACCAGCTAACTTGTCTCTAGTCTCCCGTTTAAGAGCACCCAGAGTAATAAGAAGAGACATAAAACTTTAGGTCAGACAAAAGTTTGGTATGAGCGATAAGCAGCAAAACAGAACAATAACAGGTATACTAAACCATACCTGAACCTGGACCTGCAACCAAAGAGTTAGCACTACATACTGTACAATACTCTAAGGTGCCACCAACATGTAGTATAAAGAATACGGGGTTGGGGGTGTGCATGACACAGTGATGGCAAATAATCAAGCATAGCAACCATCCTCACATCTCTCGCTCAGTGCGTAAAGCATATGATATCTACCACTCTGCCACCCATTCCTTGCTATGATCACTCTGCCCCATGGAGTCATAATGACACCACTGCACTGATCTATAGCCACTAGTCCTTCCTATGTCCACTCTGCCCCATGAAGTCATGACGACTCAACTGCACTGGCTCATAGCCATGCTATGATCACTCTGCCCCATGGAGTAATAACTACCCCACTACACTGATACGTAGCCTAATATCCGTCTTGGTGGTGAATCAAAGCTATAGATGTCGATAACCCCTTTGCACACGTCCCACAGCAAAGTCCAATCATGAAGTTAACTCATTGGTTCCCAACTGGATCCTGCGTTCTCCTTCCTATTTGGACTACCTTTGCATCTCGGTTTTGGTTCTCATCTGGATCGGTTCGGATATGTGTAGTGCCTCAATCGCTATCAGTTCGGTTCGATGCCCGTAGTCCACGTCAGGGTTTGGTTCATGGAGTTCCTCGTGCGGCTCGGATCGAGGGAGGCAGTAATACACAGTGCTTATTCCTCCTTGGTTCGGTTCGGTGGTTGCTTCCTTGTTCGGTGGCTCTCTTTCTCTAGATGTCGGTTCGGTTTGATGTAAATCCATGGTTCGTGGTTCCTTCCTTCGAAATACTCCGATCCGATCTCACTCTCCTTCATTAGCCCGATCCGATCCCACTCTCCTTCATTAGCCCGATCTGATCCCAATCCAACTATAGTGGCCTTCCTTTTTCCATGCTTTATCTTGTGCCAAGTTCCAGTTCGGTTCAGTACTCTCTTGCCCGGTCCACTATCCGATCCGAGCCCCTTCAACCGATCTGATCTGAAACCCTGCACAATTTTCCTATGACTTTTCCAGCGACTGTTTTACGCCATACGACGGAGTTTTCGGCCAATCTAACTTTTCTAATCAATCACAAAGCATACCATACAGTCATAGCAATATAGAGAACTAACCATAAACACCAAAACAATGAATTAACATGTCAAAACGGATCAAACATACCCAAAAACCCATATTTTCCCCTTAAGCATGTTTAAGCAAACCTAATGATATGATTAGCAAAACTTAACCAAGTTAACCAAATTTTCTAACAGAGACCTAAAACAATATTTCGAAATTTATGAATATTTTTCCAGAATTTAATCATGTTTGAATTCGCTATTTAACACTAATTACTCTTAGTTAACCATAATTACTGAGGAACTATGCAAATCACTCACCTTTGCCACAAATAAACCATAGATCTGAAATGATTCTCTGTTTGGCGCGAATACTGATGTCTAACAGCAGTTCTAACCTTGCTTGGGTGCTATCTCTCCTTAATTTGGTGTAATTTAGCCAAATCTTCAATTAGAAAGTGGTTTAGAGGTGTTTTAGTTGTTGGAGGCCATTATTAGGGTTCCAAGAATGAAAGTGGTAGCTGAAAAAGTGTCTAAAGAAATGTTTTCTAACCCTAATTAGCTCCTATATACCACTAATCCGAAATCCCCCTCTAGGCCTAGCGGTTAATTACCCAATTAGGCTCGATTAAGCTGTTTTCACATTCTAAGCATTGTTTCAGCCATATCTCCCAAACAATGAGTCCGTTTGGCCAATGTGACCACTCTATGGAATTGTAAATCATCATCCGAATCTAATGGAAGTGATTTCAAGTTATGGCTGAAACAAGATCAGCTAGGGGCAAAACGGTCATTTATAAATCGGCAAATATCGTGAACATGGGAAATGACCCCAATAGTCGTCTCCCAAAGTTACATAGCTATACGACTTCGTATGAGAAAGAAATAAATATTCTACGATCCTTCGATGCGTAGAATGCGGGTCGTTACATTATGTTTCTAATGACAAATAAAAAGGAGAATTTTTTGCTTAACATTTTCTATGTTTCTAATGACAAATAAAAAAAAAAGAATTTTATTTTTCTATATGTTTTCTGCATTTCACATGACAATTAAAGAGAGAATTTTTATTTGTATAACAACTCCTATGTTCATATATGACAAATAAAAATACAATTTTTATTTTCAACAATTCCTATGTTCATATATGACAAATAAAAAGAGAATTTTTATTTTCAACAATTCCTATGTTCATATATGACAAATAAAAAGAGAATTTTTATTTGTATACAAATTTCAATATTTACTATGACAAATAAAAAAGAATATTTTTATTTCTGCACAGATTTCTATATTAATCCTGACAAATAAAAAAAAGGATTTTTATTTGTGTAACAATATCTATATCAATCATGACAAATACAAAAAGGATTTTTATTTGTGTAACAATTTCTATATTAATCATGACAAATAAAAAAAGGGATTTTTATTTGTGTAACAATTTCTATATTAATCATGACAAATAAAAAAAAAGATTTTTATTTGTATACAAATTTCCAATAATTCCATTATATCCATTGGATCACCACAAACAACAACAGCGAATAAATAAGGATTTCCAACGCATAACAATTTATTTTAATTTTAATTTTTAAATAAGAAATCTCACCTTGTTCGGTTTCAGAAACCGATAAAATGATTATATTTATAAAATTAAACATATGCTTAATTTTATCAAAAATCCATATGGCCTCTGTTTTAGTTCTGATCTGCTCCACGTTGTAGCGTTTACTTTCACGATTCTAATGCAATTTGAATTTTTCGATTCTGATATTATATGAAAGAATTGCGATTATTTAAACATTGGATAATTAATATGACAATTAATTAATTAAATTTCCCTTAACTTAAATTAGAATATTAATCCTCCTTCCTTCTGTAATACTGGCCGCCTTCTTCCTTTTTACATCATACCCATCGTCGACTTTAATCATCCACGGCCGCACCTCCTACAACCACTGCGTCACCGATTAGCGTGCACCATCGGAAAGCCGCCACCGTTGAAGTTGTTCATCTCACTTTTCTCTTCATGTTTTCCTTTGGAAGCCTTTGATTTTATAGTGTGGATGGGAAGTTATGAAAGAAGGAAGGAGGGAGGGTCTCAGCCATTAAATTTGAAGGGTGGCGGCTGTTTGATTTGAGAATTAGGGTTAGGGCTAATTGGATGGGGTATATATAATTATATTTAATTTAATTCTTTAATTCAGAAAAGGCCCGCTAATCCATATGTTTTATGTTACAAAAGAATTAAATTAATTGATAAGGATGAGGTGTTAATCTATTTGAGATAGAGATCTATATATAATAATAATATATTAAATAGTATTTAATTTAATAATTTGTCTGTCTTATTTTTTTATCTTGTATTTATAAAAGGTATAAAACATGGCATATATGTATATGAAAGGTAGAGATAGAACATGGCATATATGGATATGAATGAAACGCATGCAGCAATTATTGTCCTTTTGTTTTTTTTTCTCTTGCCATGAATGACAAACCTCTAATTTTCATTGGATATAATTTCAAATTTTATTTATTTTATGAAGGAGGCGACTTTCCCCTTTTTCTTCTTTATTATGATTTTATATTTCACTAATACGATAATGGCGATGCTTTTGTCTAACAAAATATATTTTTAACTAACTAATGAATACTTTATTTCATGACCATTTTATATATCACATATATGTATGTTCATATATTATGTATGTATATTTTCATAGAACGCCTATACATATTTTCATATAATGTCTATATATATTTGGTTATATACTTTATTTCATTCCGCACTTGAGTCTCTTCATATGTAGTAAGTTACAAATGAATAAATTAGTTGACTAGACATGACATGTTTATCTAATCAACATTTATTTCTTATTCAAAATTCAAAAGAAAATTACATAAAGAAAGAGAATAACGGAAGGTAATGAATGCATAATTTATTGTTTAATGATGACTATAAGAAAGTTATGTGACTTTTTAATTTTCAAAACACATAATATTAAATAACATAATTTAAGGGACATATTCAATTGGACTAATAAGAATAAATCATAGAAATATGCATATAATTTTGCAGGCTCTTATTTTATTTTATTTTGAGATTTGAAGATTGTAGGTATAAAGAGAAGGGATGAAGAAAAGGATAAATAAAGGGAATAGCTTTGTTTCTAAATGAATTTGAATGATAGATAAAAGAGTAGAAAGAGGAGAGAATAAATACATGAGTTATTTTCCTAAGATGCCTCTTTGTATTATCCAAATTACAAATAAAATAAATGTGGATGACTAAGGATGAGGTGGCAAAACTTTCTCATTCAAAATTCAAAAGTAAATCATAGAGGGAAAGAAATTAAATAGAAAGAAACGAATCCATATTAATGAAGAAAGGATGACATTTAAAGCAAATGTAGCTATTCACAATTTAAAATAAATTAACTAACAAAAGTTACACTTTGGATAAACAAGGAATGTATTAAAGCGAATGGCTAAATATATACACATGTATGTTGTCATAATTTATTTCATTTAGAATTTACATATTATTTTAAATCAACCTATCAGCATATATTTATAAATCTCACTAAATACATCTTAATTTTGTTTATAAACTTATTTTTATATTTTTTTAATAATTTAAATTAATAATGGAATTTTTAAATTCTGACGCATTTTCTAGCAAAATTTTCCTTAAATAAAATTTTAAATTGGTTCTGATTTTCCGGGTTGTTACAATCTCTCTTACTTAAAATCTTTTCGTCCTCGAAAAGGAAGGGAGCTGAAAGTTGTTTAACTAACTAACTCAACTTTCATTTTTTTATTGGTTTCAATAGTTTTAGTAGTTGAACTAATAACCACACAACACAATCATCAATCAATTAGTTGATTAGCTTTCCAAATATATATAACTTTTATATATTCAAAAATCGTATTTTCTAAGATCGGATTATATATAATCACAAATATGTTAATTATTAACTTGTCACTCTCGACTCATTCTAGGGCATTTCTAACCCTATCTCTTACGAGTTTTCTCATTCTAGGATACTAATGATCCTATCTCTAATGAGTATTCTTTTATAGGATATTTCTTGTCCTACCTATGATGAGTCTTTTGTCAGTTCTAACGAGTTGTGCCCCAAAGATTTGAGTTAACCAAAGCTCTGATACCACATGTAATGACCCGAAAATCCCCGTCCTCCAAATCGACCGCAAGGGCCGATCCGAAATTCGAAAATCGTCAGTTCACTAACTTTGGGCATACAACACATCATAAAAATAATAGAAGGCTTTATAAACATCGTAATAATGTTACATCAGAGTACAGAATATATCAGAGTACATCGAAATATAATACAACGGAAGATTAATTTACAATAAATGTAATACAATGCAGCGGAAACAAATAAAACAGCTTAAGACTATCAATGTTCTAGACACATATTTAAGCTTTGATCCAGAATCCTTCTCAATAAATAAATATATGCAAAACAACCCACTCGACTGCCCGTGTGGAAAATAAGGGCACCCGAGTTTGCAAGTGAAACAAACTACGAATCGGTCATGGGACTAGTATGAGAAATCTTACTTAACTTATCTAATAATAAGGCTAATCACAGGACTACGCCGCTAACGCGGAACGAGTTTACTCCATTGGATTACCAGTGCATAAAATAAGTAAATCTTTTAAAACAACGCAATGATTTTTAGAAAAATGAAATCATTATAAGACTCAAGTCCCATCACACAATGCAACGCAAACTGGAGGATAGAGTTTTGCCTTATAATGGTCAAACATGCTTGATACGTATAAAACAATAATTAGTTTATATTATTACTAGTGTCTAATCAGTTTTAAAACACTTTCAAAGTAAATGTATCAATCCTAGATGGCATAGTACCTCATCCTACTATGTTGCCATATATATGTTTACAATCAAATCCGTAATATCGTATTGGAAATCGGGTTTCCATCATGAGTCGAGGCTAGGGAGGACTCCTCCCGATTCGAGATACTCTAGCAAATGCCTCAGGATCACACCTACGGGCAACCCTTGGATCTTCAAGGTTGGTCCACAAATACTTTAGTGGATTGGTTATGCCTGAACACATGTTTCCTGGTCCTATCGGACCTATCATTTGGCTAGTAGCGACCAATATACCTAAGCCTCGCAAACTATCATCCACATAAGTAAAAATGTATGGGATCATACCATGACACCACTTCTAGCTAGAAATAAATGCATGCACTCCCTGCTGTCACGATCCCCTTTTTGATTCATACCGGGGTGTGAGGCTCGCGAAGTTACGGTATACACAAAGCTATGCTAATTAAAGTTGTGCTTTGATCATCAACCATAAGGCTCTGCTTTTCAACAAAAGCCTTGATCATTTGCATCTTGGCATGCCACATTGACAATCCGCGCCATGCAACTGATATCTATCAATATAAAACCTCTGAGCTCGTACGTCTCAGAGAAGGGTGTTAAGCAAGAGAATAAATTTTCCGCCACCAAACAGATATATATTAAACAGAAATCAATTTACACAGAACGAAATCCAATGTCAGACACACATCCATTTATAAGTCCGTGCTGGGTCTGAACGGAACCAAAGACACCTAATTCCTCGTCCCGTATGTCCAATATGGAAGAGAGGTTCTCGCATATCCGGACAATCAACAAGTACGTCTAGACAACTACCACTTTTAACCCTTTACTGGGAGCTACCCAATGCCGAGCATCAGTGGTCGTCCCTTCGATGTGAAGATAGCCAGTCTTCAACCACCACCTTCAATGTCTTTGACTTTAAATCGTCGTATAATTATTTGAAATGAGATTGAACTCGGTTTTTTCAAATAATTCTCGTATATATATAGTTTAAATCATTTCATATCGTTAATATTGTTTTATAACGATTTATCTCTATTTTTTTTATATAAAAATAGTCCAATTTAATTTAACGACGCTTCAGGTCAATACGGTCCTAGCGCTGTTTTTACCCAAATTTGATTTACATATTTCTCAAAATCTGACCATTTGGGTTTTAACAAATTTTATATCGTTGGAAAGAACTTCCCAAAGCGGACCTAACGGTTTCAGTTTTAGGAAAATCCGACGGTCAGATCTTTCGGTATAATCGTTTAAAGTTACGATTCCGAAACGCGAACTACCGCGTGCGATTCGTTTAATTTTAATTTTAATATAAATCGTTCAACGATTTCACTAACATATTAGAAATGATGTTTTCAACAAACAAAGCATATGCTAGTATTTAAACATTTTCCTATTTTACTAACATGTAAAATGTAACTTTTTAAATTACAAATCCTATTTTAGCCTATAACCCATTTTATCTAAATGTACATATAAAATGTAACATTTTTAATGAAACTGAATAAACATTAAAATGTCCTTTTTAATCTCTAAACAATTTCCAATGTACATGTTATTTGTATTAATGAATCATTTTATAAGTTAAAAACGTTTCTTTTTAATGTTTACATAATTTACTAATTAACATGCTACTTTAAATAATAAATCATTTTATACGTTAAAAATGTTTCTTTCTAATGTTTACAAAATTTACTAATTAACATGTTACTCTAAAGAATAAATCATTTTATCATGCACACAATAAAAATGATGTTTTATTGTTTAACAAATTCTACATTAACATGTACACAATAAAAAAGATATTTTATTGCTTACACATCCTATGTTTCTTATGTGCAAAAATAAAAAGAATATTTTATTATCTACACATTAACATGACAAATAAAAATAAGAAGTTTCATTTCCATAGCAATTTTTATGTTTTCTAATGACAAATAAAAAGAGAATTTTATTTGCATAACATTTTCTATGTTTCTAGTGACAAATAAAAAGGATATTTTATTTGCATAACATTTTCTATGCTTCTAATGACAAAAAAAGGATATTTTATTTGCATAACATTTTCTATGCTTCTAATGACAAATAAAAATGGTATTTTATTTGCATAACATTTTCTATGTTTCTAATGACAAATAAAAAAGATATTTTATTTGCATAACATTTTCTATGTTTCTAATGACAAATAAAAATGATATTTTATTTGCATAACATTTTCTATGTTTCTAATGATAAATAAAAAGTATATTTTATTTGCATAACATTTTCTATGTTTCTAGTGACAAAAAAAGGATATTTTATTTGCATAACATTTTCTATGTTTCTAATGACAAATAAAAAAAAGAATTTTATTTTTCTACATGTTTTCTACATTTCACATCACAATTAAAGAGAGAATTTTTATTTGTATAACAATTCCTATGGTCATAAATGACAAATAAAAAGAGAATTTTTATTTTCAACAATTCCTGTGTTCATATATAACAAATAAAAAGGGAGTTTTTATATTCAACAAATCCTATGTTCATATATAACAAATAAAAAGAGAATTTTTATATTCAACAATTCCTATGTTCATATATATGACAAATAAAAAGAGAATTTTTATTTTCATCAATTCCTATGTTCATATATGACAAATAAAAAGAGAATTTTTATTTGTATACAAATTTCAATATTTACCATGACAAATAAAAAAGAATATTTTTATTTGTACACAGATTTCTATATTAATCCTGACAAATAAAAAAAAGGATTTTTATTTATGTAACAATTTCTATATAAATCATGACAAATATAAAAGGATTTTTGTTTGTGTAACAATTTCTATATTAATCATGACAAATAAAAAAGGGATTTCTATTTGTGTAACAATTTCTATATTAGTCATGACAAATAAGAAAAGGGATTTTTATTTGTGTAACAATTTCTATATTAATCATGACAAATAAAAAAAGGATTTTTATTTGTATACAAATTTTCAACAATTCCATTATATCCATCGGATCAGCACAAACAACATCAGCCAATTCAAATCACGTACGACAAACAATATGAATCTTAACAGTGAATAAATAAAGATTTCCAGTGCATAACAATTTATTTTAATTTTAATTTTTAAATAATAAATCTCACCTTGTTCGGTTCATAAATCGATAAAATGATTATTGTTTATAAAATTAAATATATGTTTAATTTTATCAAAAATCCATACGGCCTCTGTTTCAGTTCGGGTCTGCTCCACGTTATAGCATTTACTTTCACGATTCCAATGCAATTTGAATTACTCGATTCAGATATTATATGAAAGAATTACGATCATTTAAACATTAGATAATTAATACGACAATTAATTAATTAATAAAAATTTCTTTAACCTAAATTAGAATATTAATCCTCATTCCTTCTGTAATACTGGCCGCCTTCTTCCTCTTTACATCATACCCATCGTCGACTTCAATCTTCCACCGTCGCACCTCCTATAACCACCGCGTCACCGATCAGCGTGCACCATCAGAAAGCCACCACTGTTGAAGTTGTTTATCTCCCTTTTCTCTTCATTTTTTCCTTTGGAAGCGTTTGATTTTATAGTGTGGATGGGAAGTTATGGGAGAAGGAAGGAGGGAGCGTCTCAGCCATTAAATTCGAAGGGTGGCGGCTGTTTGTTTTGAGAATTTGGGTTACGGCTAATTGGATGGGGTATATATAATTATATTTAATTTAATTTTTTAATTCAGAAAAGGCCCGCTAATCCATATGTTATATGTTACAAAAGAATTAATTTAATTGATAGGGATGAGGTGTTAATCTATTTGAGATAGAGATCTATATATAATAATAATATATTAAATAGTATTTAATTTAATAATTTGTCTATCTTATTTTTTTATCTTGTATCTATAAAAGGTATAAAACATGGCATATATGTATATGAAAGGAAGAGAGAGAACATAAAAGAATTGAAGGATATGAATGAAACGCATGCAACAAGTATTGTCATTATGTTTTTTTATCTTGCCATGAATGACACACCTCTAATTTCCATTGGATATAATGTCAAAATTTATTTATTTATTTTATGAAGGAGGCGACTATCCCTTTTTTTTCTTTATTATGATTTTATATTTCACTAATATGATAATGGCGATGCTTTTGTCTAACAAAATATATTTTTAAGTAACTAATGAATACTTTATTTCATGACCATTTTATATATCGCGTATATGTATGTTCATATATCGTATATGTATATTTTCATACAACGGCTATACATATTTTCATATAATGTCTATATATGTTTGGTTATATACTTTATTTCATTCCTCACTTTAGTCTCTTCATATGTAGTAGGTTACAAATGAATAAATTAGTTGACTAGACATGACATGCTAATCTAATCAACATTTATTTCTTATTCAAAATTCAAAAGAAAATTACATAAAGAAAGAGAATAACGGAAGGTAACGAATGCATAATTTATTGTTTAATGATGACTATAAGAAAGTTATGTAACTTTTTATATTTCAAAACACATAATATTAAATAACATAATTTAGGGGACATATTCAATTGGACTAATAAGAATAAATAATAGAAATATGCATATAGTTTTGCAAGCTCTTATTTTATTTTATTTTGAGATTTGAAGATTGTAGGTATAAAGAGAAGGGATGAAGAAAAGGAGAAATAAAGGGAATAGCTTTGTTTCTAAATGAATTTAAATGATAGATAAAAGAGTAGAAATAGGATAGAATAAATACATGAGATATTTTCCTAAGATGCCTCTTTGTATTATCCAAATTACAAATAAAATAAATGTGGATGACTAAGGCTGAGGTGGCAAAACTTATTTCTCATTCAAAATTCAAAAGTAAATCATCGAGGGAAAGAAACTGAATAGAAAGAAACGAATGCATATTAATAAAGAAAAGAGGACATTTAAAGCAAATGTAGCTATTCACAATTTAAATTAAATTACTTAACGAACGTTACACTTTGGATAGAAAAGGAATGTATTAATGCGAATGGCTAAAGATATACACATGTATGTTGTCATAATTTATTTCATTTAGAATCTACATATTATTTTAAATCAACCTATCAGCATATATTTATAAATCTCATTAAATACATCCTAATTTTATTTAAAAACTTCTTTTTATATTATTTTTTTAATAATTTAAATTAATAGTTGAATTTTTAAATTCTGACGCATTTTCTAGCAAAATTTTCCTTAAAATAAAATTTTAAATTGTTCTGATTTTCCTGGTTGTCCCAATTTGGAAATAACGAATATTTTAATATAATATTCAATGAAGAATAAAATTATGGTTTTGTTGTCCGATTTTAGATGGATATAGAAATTATAAAATTATAATGGATATCGAGAAGATTTGCTTTCAAAATTTGATATTTTTAAAATATTATCATTGTAATATTATGATAATATGGGATGTTCAATTTTATTTTAAAATTGAAATGCAAGTTGAAATCATTTTTAAACTAGACTATAAATGTTTTGTAAAATATGTTTTGAATAGAAATATTCTATAAATTATATTATAATAATTTAGTATTGAGTTATTTGATTTTGAAAAGAAAATGATTGAAATGAAATTTCAAATGGTAGTTGTGAATAATTTATAATATTTATAAATTATTTTGCAAACATTTTCTATTTTAATTTTAAATCGAATTCAGGCTTGAATAGAATGCGTCGCACATCGACAATTCGCGAACGTCAACCCATAACTTCGAATTGACGTAGCGGGAGATCCGAAGGGCGGATTCTCCTGAAATCTGATCCATTGGGTCCGTATCGAAAAGATCTTTTAAATAAATATAAGAGATATAAAATTCAATGGTTATATTTTAAATATGTCTAAATCAGTTTTGGAAAAGGTCGCTATGGATGTAGTTCGGCGGCTGATATTGGAAACCGACTGTAAGGGCCTTAATAAAATTAGTAAAAATATGAATAAATTATGTAAAATCATAATAAATGATTTGGAAAGATTTTGGATGAAATACATTAAGTTTGAATATATTTTTTTATCTGAATGAATTTGTTAACAACTAGAGTAAAGAAATGAAAGGATTTGAAAGGGTTTTAATATAACTATAATTTTCCAATATATACAAATTGGATGGGAATTGAATGGAAATTATCTTTGGATATTTCAGTACTGGATTCCGTGATTATGAAGATATCGTTGAGTAATTTTGAAGATATAGATATCATTATGCCCTATTTGATATCTACTGGTTTCAGAATTTGATGTTGAATATAAGCCGATATGATTTTTATTCAGAGCCTTGTATTTGATATCAAATTTGATTTTGGGTTTTTCGTGAATGGTACTTTTAATAATACTATTCTTAAACCCGAATAGAATATAATAAATATTTCAAGTAAGATTTAGTGAATTTTCCAATTTAATACATCTAATTGGAATTGAATTGAAATTGGATTTTGGGTTTATCGTGGGCGATGTTTTAAATAACATTAGTTCTTTAACCCAATTAACAATGAAGTGATGATTTGGAATTTATAAAAAATTTAACTGAGATTTAATGAAATTTTCCAAAGTAAAGTTTTCCAATTTAATATATAAATTGGAATTGAATGGAGCTTGATTTTTTAATAATCAAGATAAGCTTCTAAGGAAGACCGTTACTATTTTTGGAATTTAAAAGATTATTCTAGTTATAGTATTAGTCTGATATGGAAATTCATATTGATTACGAGTGATCTGATTTCCGTGAACAATCCATTTTGATGGAAGATGATTTTGGGTTTATCCTGAACTATGTTTTAAATGACATTGGTTCTTTACCCAGTTAATGACAAGATTAATTTTCCTAAAAGTTGAATAATCATCAAATAATGATTTTTGAAGAATAAAATTAAGTTGGAGTTCTAATGAATCTTTTATTAGACTGAAATGTGAATGAGGTAATTAAATTTAGCGAATTCAAGGAATGCTCGAGAATGGAGTACCACTTGTTTTACTCCATGTGGTAGTAAATCTTTAATTAGATTTGGAACGTTAAATGGTAATTAAATTTGCCGATAACACAATGGGTGTTAGATATGGAGTACTACCAGCTTTGCTCCATTTGATGAATAGGTTGGGACTAAGATATTAAAATGCATTATTACTTGGGTAAGGCTCATTAATCTTGACTAGTTGATAAACCTTAATTTGGTTTAAGTTGTGAAAAGATATTACAAAATCTTTTGTCATAAGTTCCAAAGAATGGAATGAACGATGAGTTTAAAAGAGATAATCTTTGATAAAATTAATGGGAACCTTTCCCAAAGAAAAGAATATTTGAACAAAAAATATTCTAGATTGGAATAAGGCGTATGATGTGTTTTTATATCACTTGATTATAAGATATGTGAGTTATTCGGAAATACTTGGTTTAACCCATTCTAAATAACTGATATGATGATTAAAAATCGAAGATACGAAGACGGTGGTTGAAGACGGAGATCTTCACGCCGTTTGGGCTATTGTTGATGTCTCGATTGGGGTGTGCAACCCAAGACGAGGTTATAAGTGGTGGTCATCCAAACGTACTTAGAGATCGACCAGATATGCGAAGGTCTTTTTCCTGTATTGGACATATGGGATGAGGAATAAGGTGCTTCCAGTTTCGTTCAGATGCAGAACGGACCTGCAAATGGATTGTATGTCTGACACTATATTTTATGTTGTATTCGTTGATCTCTACTAAGTATATATCTGTTTGGTGGTGGAGAATTTATTCTCTTTGCTTAACACCCTTCTCTGGGAGCTTAGAGGTTGTATATCGGTAGACATCAACGGTATGGTATGGATTGACAGTGTGGCATGCTGAGATGCAGTGATCAAAGCTTCTCGTTAGAATGAAGAGCTTTGTGGTTGATGATCAAGACATGGCTGATATAGTGTAGCTTTATGTGTCGTGATTTCGACGAGCCTCACACACCAGTATGATGGTGAACTGATAGTTAGATCATTAAACTTTCGAGATGAGGATGAGCAACCTACGGGTTGAGATTTGACAACTTTTAGGGTTGTCATGGATTTGGTCGACCGAGGTGACCTAGGTGTGTTCGCTCCATACCTAGAGGGATAGGCCATATACCTGATTCGCAGAAGGATAGAGTAAGCGGTGTTTTCCAAAGCCTTGGATGTAAGCCCGGTGATACTCGTAATCCTGTATATAGTGTGGACATGTATTATGGTGTTTTCCAAAGCCCTGTACGTAAGTCATGGAAATATATTTCGTGAGTAATCTTTCGAATCAGCAGCTATCATGATGAAATCCAATTTCCAATACGAGACTTTACGATTTTAGTTGTATACCTATGGCGACATAGTAGGATGGGGTACTATGCCATCTAAGATTGATACATTTACTTTCGAAGTTGATTTCTACACTATGCACTTATAGTAATAAAAGAATAATTTCGTGTATCTAACATATTTTGCTATTATAAGGTAAAACTCTATCCTCCGGCTTGTGTTGCATTGTGTGATGGGACCTGAATCTTATAATAGCTTCATTATTCTTTCATTAGCATAACGAGTTTTGTTTTTATGGTATTCGTGTGGAGAAAACCTGTTTCGTGTCATATGACGTGGTACCGTGATTTATCTAACTTTAAAATAAAGCTTAAAATTGTTTTTAGTTCTCACACCAGTCCCATGACTGACCTGGAGTTTATTTTTTTTCACCTAAACTTTGGTTGCCCATATTTTCCACACGGGCAGCTAGTAGTTTTGGTTTTGCAGATATTTATTAAACATGATCCTAGATTTTGGCTGGAGCTATGCTTTGGATTATTTCGAGTCTTCCGCTTTATATATTTATATTTCCGTTGCATTGTGATTTAATTCTCTGATATTATTTTTCCACCGTGTATCGATCATTGTTCTCTAATATATTGTGTACTATGATGTAAAATTGTTGTAATAGCAATTAAATGTTCTTTTATGTTCTATTCTGATGTGTGGTAATCCCATAACGATGCGAGAATTTCTGTCTTTTGGATCGGATCTGTGCGGTTTACGATCGATTTGAAGGGCAGTGATTTTCGGGTCACTACAAGCTTGGAGCAGGAGGCTTCAATGTTAGATATTTAGAATTTAATTCTGCTATGTTGTGTATGTGATGTAATTTGATGATGTATTTAAATGATAATACAATTTTGTATTTCAAGAGTTATGATATATATTATATTTTGTTCCGTTGCGATTGTGAGATTCTGTGTTGTTTAGTTTTATCTTCTACTTATTTTCTTCTATTCTAATTTTCTTTCTTTTTATTTCTCACCCTCTAACTTCTTTCTATTTAAGATTTGTATTTTTGTGTAATTTGGGTAGGACGCGAGTTATATTCAGTCAGCTCAAATGGTACAGATTTGCGGTCCTTTACAGTGCACCTTATGAGCCAAGTATAATATAACCTGGTTAACAATGAAAAATATATATGAGTCTACAAATAAATTTATGAAAGACATAGTCCCACTAGATTACATTAGAAAATGTCGGGAGTGTGGGATATGTGAGTATTAATCTGTTTTATGTGAATGATGGCATACTGTGCATGTGCGTGATGGGTAATTTTTGTGTGGAATTGTGTGTTGAATTTGAGATCAATTATGATCAAGCAATCAAAATTTTTGCAAGTGTTAATTTGAAGAACACTAACAAGTACACACATATAAATCCAGTATGATGATACCTACACACATACACACACACTAGTGAATACAATAGTACACTTGAATGAATTATTTGGTGTGTTATAGATTTAAATTAAAGGAGACCCTAGTGTATGTAGATTCAAGTTTGTTTTAGACAAGTAGAGAATGCTTGTGTTGATTTTGGGTCTGCTAAGTGTGAACAATTTTGAAATATTTTTACAAATGGAAATATTTGATTTACACTTATGTTGTGTTATGTGTATATATGTGGATTGTGATATTGGCTAGCATGTGAAATCCTTTACTCTAAAAACCAGTTTAGATATTATGATGTATATGCATGTTAAGTAGTGGCTATTGCATTTCTTTGGTATGAATGAATGTGTCTTGCTATTGGATTTACCCTGTTGTTTTGAATAAATTGATACTTGGGATCGGGGGAAAAGAAGTAAGAAAAACTTAGTAGTAAACTAAGACAAGGGTCACCTTTATCAGGTTGGGTATGGGGTAAGTGGGTGCTGCATATTTGGTTGGCTTGCATTAGAATGGTGGTGTGAGTCTACACATTGCTTGTTTTAAGCCATAAGGATTTTGTGTCTAGGAATGGTTAGGGGGATCCTAGGCAATGTGCACCAGTAAAACTATGAATATAGCATTGGACCTAAAATATGTTAAAAATTAGTAACACACAAGGATTAATAGGCTAAGAGTATAAGGAAGCCATGATGGGGGTAATTTATAGTTGATACTTTAGCTTGAATCATGAGTGCATGTGTGTGTGTATACTCTGTTGCAAACTGTTAACCGGCATTTTCGTCTGATTCCCAGAAGTGCACAAGATCGACTCGATTCAGCATGTCACATGGCATTAGCTCGAAGTGTTGACAAGTTGTTAAAGATTCAAGCCGAGAAGAGGTCGAATGAGCAATAGCTTCACAACTCCTCATACGGCACACAACCGCTCGCACCACCTCACGCTGACTCGCCTCGCACCTCCTCACAAAATCGCATCACCCCACTCATTCTCCTTGCATCACGTCCACCTAGATGCGATGATAATCGCATCCCTCGGATGCGATGGACTCGTACCCTTTGGGATGCGATGCCATCGCATCCCTCAGGATGCGATTCCATCGCATCAATCAAATGCGATGGGATCGCCTTCAAAGGATGCAGAGGTCCTGTGCATGCAACGCATCCCTCTAGGATGCGATTTTCGTATTCTCTAGGGTGCACAAATCACATCCTACACTTGTGATGAGATTTTTACTGTGTGTACATTCCCATGATGCGATTTTCTGTTGTGTGGTCCCCAAAACCTATCTATTCCCACCTAACCTCTCCGCTATAAATACCCCCAAGCTCACACTTCAAAGGGGTATGAAAATTGCTGATTTGACATCTCTCTAGAGTTCCAAGGGACCTCTCTAATGGCATCTTCGCTTTGAGAAAGAAGAAGGACAAGATTGACTTTTTCGATTAATCACATATGATAACTATGACTTCAAATTACATGAAAATGCTTGTAATTAAATGCCTAAAAGGGGCTCATAGCTTGTAAATCATTGTTGTTAATAAATATCAGCGGCTCTTCCAAAGTGGACGTAGGCCCCTCACGGGACCGAACCACTATAATCTCAAGTTTCATTTACTGCTTTTCTGCTCTTCCGCGCTTATTTTCCTTACACGAAACCGCATTCTTAAGTAATTAAGAAGCTTGGGTGTTGGTGACATTTTTTGGCAACGACACAAAAAGTGAGTAAAATTCTCATTTATATGAAGGCATTAAGACCTATGGGAGGTAGCCTATATTATCATGTTTATTTTATTCTTATATACAATCTAGGTCTTTTTGAGAAGTGAATACTATTGATCTTTACCCTGATTTAAGATTGTTTTGGAAGTGACTCTATTGTGCTTTGTTTATACACATGAAAAAATGTATATATAAGATCACATGACCGGGGTATATTTATTAGTGTATAGATCAAAATCAATAATTATAGTAGAGTGTTTGGCAGTGGGAAATGAGGTTTCCTGCTTATGTCTCTCATTAGAAAAAAATGACTGGGTGCAATGTATTTCATGTGCTGGTCTCATGATCATGTGGAGGATCCAAATGGAAGTTCAGTATAGTAATAAGCAGATCATATAGCTGATGAAATATTGAGCATCTTGAGGATTTATTCTCTAAAATAAGAGAAAACTGATTTAAGAATACATTAATAAATAAAACCTAGTTAGCAAAAGACAAAACCTGCAAGTATTATGTGTTTCAACCATTCTTGAATGTTGCAGTAGTAAGTTAGTTTGTAATGTTTAATTTGTTAGATGCTCTTCTGGAAAAAAAACTGAACTAATAATATATGGGATTGATTATACCTGATTTATACTGAATCATGTCCAATAAAGACCTTGTCTATAAGTTATAAAAATTGTAAATATCTCTGATCATATTTGTGCTATGATGTTTTAAAGAATCCTTGTGTGTTTGTTTTCGCAAAATGTAAGGGTAATAAGGAAGTAAGGTGTCAGGCAGTAGGAAAGTAGGTTTCCAGCTTATGTCTCATACCTGAAATTAAGATGGCAATGGTGCAATGAGACTCTCAGGTGTTGAGCCTTTGTTCATCAGTGTGTTTTCTAGAAATTGAGTTGAGTAGCAAGCACGTGCATATTTATGTGTGTTTGCGAACAAATTATGCAGTTGTAAACAACTGTAAAATCCGTTCGGCTTTCCTAAACAACAAGGATTGTTGTAGAGGGTGTCGAACTCTGGGACCAAATTATTTTATTAATAAATCCAATCAAGTTATCCCTAACTTTTGATTGGTTGAAAACAAAGAAAATAGCAGAAACTAAATAAAAGAGAGTTTTAACAATAAGTGAAAGCAATTAGGGGATAATGACATAGATCAGATTCATAATCATCAATAGCCAAAAGGTTAACCAGATCTAATACATGTTTCTGTCACAAACATGAATCAACGATAATAAGTTTTTAGAAACAAATATGTAAATAACGACAAGCATAGCCTATGCAGGAGCTCAGCTCTACAACCATAGACTATCAGGACAGATTTACTAATTAATTTCTAAAACCCTAAAATTAGATCTAAATCTGATAATTGTTAGACCGAACACGAATATACCCTGTGAAGGAGCATAGCTCTTAAACGACACAGGATATTAAGGTTCAGATCTAACCCTTGGTTCAGATCTAGATCTATATACATGAATTCCTCATCCTTTGGCTATGTGATTCATATTGAATCATACTATCAGCGTCATCACCCCCTAATCAAAGGGGATTAGCTAGACATAGCTAAAGAAGAAGAGAAAAAGAAAATAAATAACATGAACATAAATAAAATAAAGAAAAAGTAAAAAGAAAGGGAGAGAATGATTTTATTCCAAGAAGAGAGTTACAGAATAAAACCTAATGTGTTTTTACAAGACTAAGATACAATGTATTTATAGCTGATATGACAAAGGCTAGCTAGCTAATTACATAATGTGGGACTAAAGAAATAACCCAAATAACACATAAGCCAGTGTGAACGCAGCTTTAGAGTGAGTGGTCTAGAAAATAGGCTAGTGTGAACGCAACATGAGTAAGAGGCCTTCCAAATAAGCTAATGTGAATGCAGTTTGAGTCTTTATTGAGCCAAATCTTCTTAACTGAAATATAATTGCAACCGTTCTTCAAGCTTTAGACTCTTCAAGCTTTAGCAATTTTAAACTTCACTCTTTTTCAGCAAATTCTTCATGCTTTATTCATCAAATGCTCTAAACCATGATTCTTGTCAATAATCTGAAAACACTGCTATAAATACACAATATCAATTATTTAAAAGATAAAATAAGATAAATATGCGGATAAAATATACACATTTACGTGTATATCAAATACCCCCACACTTATCTTTTTATTCGTCCTCGAATAAACTAAACTAAGATATGTCACACTTTCGTAGGAAACACGATTGCATTTAGCGTATGCAACAAGCCGTTAAACCTCTGGGTGTCCCCAGTAGGACGAGTGTTGTCTCGTGAGGGTTTTCAGCGGATACTACCCACAAAATCCAAAGCGTCTTATGTACGCAGATTAATCAAACAATATATTTAAAGTCTTTCACATTCCAAGGATTTCACCTAACTTCAATAATAACGGTTTAGTCCCAAATTGTCCATCCCATAATTGGTGCAAAAATGAATAAAAAATTTCAAGCTGAATCGTAATTCCTTGATAACACTGTAATTGTCTTGAAGGTTAAGAGCGTGGTGTCAACCAAAGTTCTACACATCGACAATGTGCACCCAATCATTTCTTTATTCTTCTTTTTTTTTTTTTGAATGATTTTGCACCAATGTAACTGTAATGTATTGGATATGAGTTATGCATAGATGAAGGAAAATTTTGTAAGTTCTAAAAATATTCTAGATAAGAGGGCAAGTGTATTAGTTGAACTTCAAATTACAAAAGATAAAGTAATACTAAGGCACATATGGACATTTTTATTTCCTTTCATCTCCTCTACTACAATCCTCACTTCCAAGTACGGTATAATGGATGTGGATGGAATGGAACTGAATGCTTCATAGTCAGGAATGATGAAGACTATTTTATTCAGAGAGACTCTCTCTTTATTTCATTTTTTTCTATTCTTTTTTTTTCTCTTTTTTTTTCTTTTTCTTTTGCATGATGAATGGAGATGGAATGATGACGTACATTATTTCATTTGATTCCTCCCCTACTACCAACACTTCATGAAAGGAAAGTTTTGTGCCCTAGTTACTCTACTTCTATAACCTTAATTCAACACACAAGTCTGGATTGATGTTATACAAAAAACTGAAAGGAATGATAAGCAAAGTTTCTTAAGATAGATAACCCATGTAAAATAAGATGTGGTATATGGTTATCCTACCTTAAAACAAGTACGGAGTGGGTGGTGTATATTGGTATAAAAGTGACATTTTGACCTTTAAACAAAGGTTCTTGAGTATACCAATATAGGATAAACTTGTCGAAACATGGATGTAATTCGACTAAAACTTGGGTTTGAATAATGTGGGGTATTGAAGAAGAACGCTACAATGAGTCATTTCTCCTTAATTGGGCCAAGTGGATTTTAGAACTTACGATTTTGAAAATTTGAGTGGAAAAGAAAATATTATGCATGAAAACGAACTCAGAAAATCCAACAAATGTAGGTGAAAAATCATTTTATTTCTTGATTTTTTTTTGATTATTTTTACTTGCACATTCTAACACGTATAACAAGGGTTGACACGCTTACTCCAGAACACGACTAACGTCTGCACAGTCTCAAGCTAGCATCTTAAAAAGACACATTACGACTCAATGAATAAATAATGTTCATTCTCATCACCTAAAAATTCAACTTATCAAACAAGAACCAAGGTGTTATTTAAGAATTTAAGTTAATCCTTGTTCAATGAATGACCTAGTTCATAAAATTTGATTGCTGATGTAATGTAAATCCCCCCCCCCCCACACACTTGAGTGTGACTGTGTCCTCACAGTCGTTAATCAGACATATCTTAGTGAAAGGGAAATAAAATAAGAGGGTCAGCACGGCTTACCGGATGTGTGTGCAGAAAATACGCAGTCATCGAATAGATGTACCGGTCCACAATGGACCAATGGATCAGCCTCGTTAAGATTATGAGACACAGCTTCAGCATAGAAAACCAAATCATAAAGGATTTTATATTACAATTCATATTTGGAAAAACAAATTTGGTTTTTTCAAAAGTTTGAGTTGCTAATTTTAAAATTTTGAGCTTACAATTGATTCGAAAATCGAATTGAATTTCTATAGCAACTAAAGAGAAGTCAGTGAGCTGGGGTTCAGTAAAAGTTTCAAGAACAAAATTTGATTTGTTCAGATGATGTATAAATTGAGAGACGTGCACATCACTCTCACCCCCACACTTGTTTTGAGAAATATTGTTCAGTTTTGCTTTGGTACTTGAAATTTTGTTCACTAAAGGTTCATTCATAAACCTAAAATCAAAACCAAACAAATGAATTTTCAGTAAATTTTGAAATCGTATTTTCTCAAAAACAGTGTTATTCCAGAAAGAGTTCATATACTGCAGAAATTTATCGTTGAAAAACAAGTGATCATAGTGAGGTTCAGTTGAAACGATCAGGTCGCAATGAGTTTCAACAATTTTAGAAAAATCGTCATCATGTTTGAGATCACATTCAACAGTCCCATTGTTTTCAACCTCAAGAATTTCAAAGTTTTCAAATGTTTCATTTTCAATTTCAGACCAACAACATCATCGTCAATCAGTTTAAGAAGTTTTCGCTCATCAAAATCGTCCTCACATAAACAGTTGTTAACAACTTTATCATTTTTGTCATATTGATAATCTAAAGTTGCTAAATTTTCATAATTTGAGAGAGGAAGATCGAATAGAAGATTGACGTCTTTGTTTTCAAAAGAATTTAAATTCAAATCAATCACAGAGCTTTCAACAACTTCATTGAGATTTTCATCGATTTCAAAAGTTGTCAGTTGAAAATCATTAATTCTGGGCAAAGGTGGATTATCGTTCGATTCATCACACATTTGGATTTTATTTTGTTTCTCACGAAACTTCAAGTAGTCGTTAATTTCATTCGTTTGCTCAACAAAATCAAATTTATAGTTATTTACACGAGAGTTTTCAGTTTGAAATTGTTGAGAACAAAAGTTTTCAGTAGCACCATAATTGAAATTATTCCCATTGCCAAAATCATTTGAAAAGTGATTTACATTTCCATTTCGAATTTGAAATTCATTTTGGAGTTCAAAATTGAATTGACAAGGGTTATAATCAGAATCATTTGAATTTGGATGTGAAATCGAATTTTGATTATTTTGAAAGCTTTCACTTGAATTGTTGCACATGTATAACTTACACAATTCATTTATTTCTTTATTTTGTTGTATGCTCATTTCAAGTAAAGATTCAACATGTGTTTCAAGAGTTGAGGGTTGATCATCATTTTGAAAATTTAGTGCTGTACAAACGGGATTATCTTGAAAATTTTGAAAAGTTGGTGGCGTAAAATCCAAATTGTTTGTACAATAGTTGTTATTAAAATATCCATATGTATTTGGTGTAAAATTATATGGATTATATTGATTTTCACAACTATCGTAAAATCCGTAGGAATAAGGGAATTGAGACATTTTCAAGAAAGCTCTAAAAAAATATGTTAAAATTAACAACTTTGGATTATATGAATACAAGTCTAGGCCAGGTTCGGACAGGGATTATCAGTGTGCCACGAATCACCGTAGAAACACGACTGAAGGTTTAAGAACCTGTTTGAGTTCTTGACTCTACCGTTCCTTAGACACCTCAGAGAGTATCAATCCTAATTGTCAATTTAACAAATATTTTGTCCTATGAGCTTTGGGGAATCCTCAATTCGATTTCAAAAATAAACTTTTCAATTAATCCCACATTCGTTTTAAAATTTTAAACCACACATCAACAGGCAAAATATTCAGTCACAGAATGAACAGTCTCAGAACAGTCATAGAACAGGAAATTGCAGAAATAATTTTTTTTTTTACAAGCAAGCCAATCTCCTGCAGAAGATTTTTACAAGCGATTTCTATATACTTTTCTTTGCAGCAGCAATCCCTGTAGAGTTAGAAAATACTCACTTTGATCGGCAGTCCGTCCAGTGCAGTTGAGTCGCGCTAGCGCGTTCACACCCCACTTGGTGTGCAACCGCTCGAACACTGAATAGTCCGCTGCTTTTTATTGTTGTCGCCTCCTATTATTTTCCACCGTACCTGTTTTTGAAACAATTCGTCAAACCTTTTTTTTTTTAAGAAGGTTAGATGAAACAAAAAGAAATAAACAACACAAACACTAAGGAACGAAAAAAAAAATTGAGAAGAAACAAAACTGAAAAGTAACTAATTAACAAAATCAACCACGCAACTTAAAACAAGCCGGCACAAGCAAATTAAAGCCCACAGGTCTATGCAAAAACGAAAAGAAGGAACTTGCAAAACAAAACCCAAGACAATTAAACCATGGTCAGTGATGCCCACAAACAAATTAGGACCCCACACTTCTGTTTACCCAATCCAAAGCGAACAAACTACCCAAGTAAAACCGAGCTCAACAAAAGATAATAATCCTATTTGCTTCAGAAACGAAAACAGGTACTTATATTTTCTCACAACCTAGAAAGAAACAAATCAAAGAGAATCACGCCTTCAAATGTCCGGGCCATGCAAATAAATCAATCACTAACCCCATTTCTCAGAAAAAAAGATCGCTCAAAATCGAAGTCACTTTTTTTTTTTATTCTTCTTTTTTTTTTTTTTGAGAAAAACAAGATCGGAGTTCAAATTTCTTAAAACCGTGGCCCAAGCGATTGGGAATTTCTGTGGTTCAAATCGGTTTTGGGTATTGATTTGGAAGCGCGTCGGTTTACTGGTTGCTGCGTTAGAACTCAGATGCTCGCACCCCCTCGTTTTGAATCTTGGTTGAGGTTTCAGGTCTTTGGATTTCGAGTGGGGCCTTCGGTGACTTGAATGATGACGAGTTGTGATTCGATTTTTGGGTGAATTTAGTTCGACAAAGGATTTGGAGACTGGTGGTTAGAAGGATTGGCAAAGGGGAGTTTTGGCGGTTTGGTTTTAGCGACAGCAAGGAGGCGGTTATGCTGTGCGTGAATTAGGTTTTGTGATAGACAGAATTGGTGGTGGGTCTGGATGGTTGTCGATTGGGTTTTGTTGAGGCAGAAGGTTTGAATCAGGCAGTGGGGGTATTGGTTGTTTGTACAATTGCCAGAAAGGTGGTCTTGTCTGTATGAAGGTGATTGGCAGGTTGATTGGAAAGGGAGTATGCTGAGAAGTTGTGTGGTTTAAATTGTGATGTAGTTGGGTTTTGCTTTGATTGGAAAGGGACCAAATTATTTTATTAATAAATCCAATCAAGTTATCCCTAACTTTTGATTGGTTGAAAACAAAGAAAATAGCAGAAACTAAATAAAAGAGAGTTTTAACAATAAGTGAAAGCAATTAGGGGATAATGACATAGATCAGATTCATAATCATCAATAGCCAAAAGGTTAACCAGATCTAATACATGTTTCTGTCACAAACATGAATCAACGATAATAAGTTTTTAGAAACAAATATGTAAATAACGACAAGCATAGCCTATGCAGGAGCTCAGCTCTACAACCATAGACTATCAGGACAGATTTACTAATTAATTTCTAAAACCCTAAAATTAGATCTAAATCTGATAATTGTTAGACCGAACACGAATATACCCTGTGAAGGAGCATAGCTCTTAAACGACACAGGATATTAAGGTTCAGATCTAACCCTTGGTTCAGATCTAGATCTATATACATGAATTCCTCATCCTTTGGCTATGTGATTCATATTGAATCATACTATCAGCGTCATCACCCCCTAATCAAAGGGGATTAGCTAGACATAGCTAAAGAAGAAGAGAAAAAGAAAATAAATAACATGAACATAAATAAAATAAAGAAAAAGTAAAAAGAAAGGGAGAGAATGATTTTATTCCAAGAAGAGAGTTACAGAATAAAACCTAATGTGTTTTTACAAGACTAAGATACAATGTATTTATAGCTGATATGACAAAGGCTAGCTAGCTAATTACATAATGTGGGACTAAAGAAATAACCCAAATAACACATAAGCCAGTGTGAACGCAGCTTTAGAGTGAGTGGTCTAGCAAATAGGCTAGTGTGAACGCAACATGAGTAAGAGGCCTTCCAAATAAGCTAATGTGAATGCAGTTTGAGTCTTTATTGAGCCAAATCTTCTTAACTGAAATATAATTGCAACCGTTCTTCAAGCTTTAGACTCTTCAAGCTTTAGCAATTTTAAACTTCACTCTTTTTCAGCAAATTCTTCATGCTTTATTCATCAAATGCTCTAAACCATGATTCTTGTCAATAATCTGAAAACACTGCTATAAATACACAATATCAATTATTTAAAAGATAAAATAAGATAAATATGCGGATAAAATATACACATTTACGTGTATATCAATGTGACTTGATTGTGAGAACTAAATTGCTAGAAAATACATGGTGTACTATTCCTTGAAATAGAAACACCTTATCCTTGTTATGTAGCAACAAAGAACACCAAACAATGCTTACAATAAATAGAATGATCCAGTGTCATAACTAATAATTTTTAGTTTATAATGATACTTAACTCATTAATGATTGATTGGTTACATCACATACTTGATATACATATAAATAAATCGTGGGCCACAATTTCTAAAAGGAGGGGTGAATGTGAGAATCCAAATTTATACCTCTAAAACAATATTGTCTTACCATTAAATTTTTATATATACATATATATATATATATATATATGAAGAGTGAATAAATAATATATAATTCTTTGTATATATATATATATATATATATATATAATGAATGGTTAAAATTATGGATAAATATGCATGTTAAATTGTATATTGTGTGTGTAACATGAAAATTGGGTTAAGTGTTGTGAAGACAAATACAAACCTAGGGGAAAAAATGGGTATTGGCAAGGAAATAAAACCCTAGCCATATAACTTAACGTAATAAAAAGAAAAAGGATAGGCTACCCGATCTCATTATCTCGTTTATACCAAAAAGAAAATGAAAATGGCTGAAGCCCTAGCAAACTAAATTTGGGAAAATCAACAAATCGATCATCTCACATCAAAATGGAGATGGATTCGCGAGGGAGATGGATTCGAGCGAGAAATTAGCAGCAAATCTGGGGGATTCGAAGATAAATCGAGATCTCAAAGGAGTGAAATCGTGAAATAGCGGCTCAGTGATTGTATTTTCTTTTCCTTGGCAATAAGTCCTTTTAGAGGCAGCTTTTTTACATATACATTTTACTGTAGGATCATCATAATTAAACATAGAGGCTGGTTATGTGATTTATATGTTATTTTTTGGATGATATATTGGTTTGAATACCATGTTGTTATAGTTAGCTCTTGGTGCTTGTTCTAACTGTTTTCTGGTTGCAAACTGGATATATACATATATATTTGTTATAAAGTAAAAATGGGGTTTATAAAATGATTGTGCAAGTTTATACCACTTAATCTATTACCAACTGTTACATACATCATAATAATTCTAACTAGAGTACACCATACTTATATATATATATACACACACACACATACATATATATATATAAACCAGTTGAATATAATTGAAGCAAATGTTTAAATATATATTTGCATGGCTAAATGATTGTTGCTATGTTGTGATGGTTGGCCTTGCATGAGTTATTGGTCACCAACTGTTATGTGTAAGTTGTGGGTTGTGTGTGTGTATATTGCATCTTATTTTGGTACTCATGTTAGTATTGTGGAATGAATACAAGGGGAATAAAGGAAGGGTATACACATCTCAAAATACATAGATATAAACAGGGTTTACACATAAGGGCAAGCATGTTATAGTTAGTTGTATGGTGTGTTTTATGATTTGCTTGAATAATGAATTTACTTTATTATGGTGCTTTCATTTCTCAGTAAACAGGAAGTTAAATGAACTCACATGCTCCTGTATTATAAACATTAGCATATATGGTTAAATCTCATAAATTGGGACTGTGCATATGATATGTGATATGTGTATGCTTGGATGTATGGTTGTGTTGGTGATTCACTTTTAGATGCACTTAAATTAAATCTGGAAATTGAGTAAATATGTATATATATAAATGAATATGCGCATATATATATATATAGATCAGAAATAATATCTGCCAAATGAAATTGAATGGATATGTATGTATATATGCATGGAAGTGCATGTATATATATTTTAGAAATACCAGATAAAATTGAATGGATATGTATATATATGCAAGATAATGTATGAATATATATTTTAGAAATGATCTGGTAGGTGAGTTTGTAACTAAGTGGATTTATATATATACCTGCATGGAAATATATATCAGGAGTAAACTACTAAGTTGAGATTGATTAAATAACGTTAACAGATATATATGTATGTACATATATATATATATGTGTGTGTGTGTGTGTGTGTGTCTATTAAGGCTATTAGAGATGATGTTTTTCATTCTCTGAAAACAAATTAAAAAGAGATGTGCATTGTTGGGTAAACAAATGACCAAATTATATCATTATTTGGACGGTTTTAATCTATTTGTGGGAGGATTAGTTTAAACTGAGAAATACAATAGAAATTGTACACTAAAATATTCACTTAAATCACTTATTCACATCAATTGTGAAAAATATTTCTTTTATCAAATCAAACAGTTTGATTTCGTATTTAAAAACAATATCCAAATTCCAAATTCTATTTATACTTCTATTTATAGACTATTCGTAAAAATCTTATTTATAACTCCTTTTACAACTGCTACGTTCACATTCGATTTCAGATATCGATGTTGAAACCGATTTTACTTCTCCATATAATTTCAGACTTACATATTCCATTTATCACATGACAAATATTTTATTTAATTTATAAAACATTATTCATAAGTTAATCTTATCAATTTATCTGTTAAAACAGATTCTATTTAAAATCTACTTTAAATTAATCTTCCCATAATTCTTTTATATCTCGCCAGTTCCCCTTAATCAATATCATGTTATACCCATATGCAAAGCACGGGTCTAAACCTCCCTAATGTAAAATTCCCTTTTTATAATCCTACAAGTTTACCAAAATATTATATTTACTTCATATACTCACTTATTTACCTCTTATTACCTTCATTTAGTATTTATGCTAAAAACGCCCTTTTAAAACATTCATATAATTGTTAGTAATCTTATACAGAAGTTCTTATTTAATTTTCCAAATAATTCCTTTTTATATAAAATCCATTAATTTTATATTAATATTTTATTTTCGATATACACTTTGAATTTTCCCTTTTTACATTCCAATGTTCTTATGGTATTTAAAATACCAAATAACAGGACCAGTGTCATCATAATCGATCACAGATTATATATCACATCATATATCACAATATATGAAAACAAACAGTATTATAAATATTGAGGAATCCTGTTGGATCCCTCCAACCTGTTTCCCTGCATCATAGATATTAAACAATATAAATAACATCAATTTCATTTCAATATGAAATATTCTGATAAATAGAATCACTATTTGATTAACGATATATATTTATATATATTACTAGATCTATAATTTTAACCAATCAATTTAGCACTTCATCCAACATTCAACACACAACAATCAACCATCATTCATCAATTCTAAAAATACGTTATAAAAATATAAACTCATCAGAGTTAGTGAGATTTACACACATTGTTCGGTTTATCGTTAAATAACGATAACCGTTGTTGATTCAGATCAGGAAATTTATTTCGCTATAAATTGTAATGAGCTCCAATTCACTCCGAATCAGTTCCATTGCGTAGCCCTCGTCCATACGATCCCAACGGATCCAGTTTTGCTGAATTTCGACAACGTACGCATAAGTTATTACGAATACAAGTTAATGCATTATTTAATTAAATTAATATATATATATATATTAGCAGGCCTTACCAGTTTACATTGGCCCATTACCCTACTATAAAGCCCACGCCTCCTTTTTTTGCTTCGTATCCAATCTAGAAAAAAACGCGCCCCATTATTTCTGAATCACCTCTTCAAACCCTCCATGTTATCCCCTTTCTTTTCTATTTTCTTTTATTTATAATAAATGGGCTTTATCTCTAAATTCGGTGTAACGGTTATCAACCCGTGATGAACTCTTCTTCCCTGTTCCGTGTATATGAGATTCCAGTATTTCCTTTGCCATTTCAGCGTGCATTATGCTTCCAACTCCCCTCTTCTCTCCACTGTTCTTCGAACCAAGCTCACTAATCCAACCACCCCCTCATGTACGCACATAACTTCACATTGTCATCTATCCAACTTCACGTCAGTTCTAGACCAACGTTCAAAGTTCTGTCTCCCCAAAAGAAATACAACGTCAGTACCACGCAACACCATGCGAGAAACCAGTCACCCATTCATCCCAACCATTACCATCCATGCCTTGAACAAAGCCTCCTACCCATCAGATCCTTCCTATCTACTCCTTACAAACCTGAACCCATAAACCAGTGCAACACCTTACTAACTCTAGCAATGAGTTTGTACATGCCACCAATGATTTATTATCCCCATATTATAAATACTACTCGCCAGCTCCTATGCAAGTGTATTTCACCCCCAAGCCCAACGTGTCTTGCTTGAACCCCTTCATACACTAGTACGTTTCTACACACTCGATCAACTCCTGAAAAACTCCAACTTTTCATGCATGCTCACGTTATTCTGCGCTGATATACCTGCTGATGCCTTCTCTCCTTTACAGACTATTTTAGCGTTGCCTAACCCAAAGATCGACAAAAATGTTTTCGAAACATTCCAAACAAACTCATGTAGATGTTATTTACTTCTACGAACTTCAATACGATATCGGTTTCGCGAATAAGCGCTTCTATATCTCATGATTATTAACTCTATTCTCACATTCCAGATTTTATTGAACTAGACAGTGGTTTGAATCCATGGAATAACCCATGCGGTGGAAGAGAATCTGGACACATACTCATCGTATTTCCTTTTTGATTTTTAGATGCGAAAATGATTTTATTTTATTTACGTATATATATCCTTGGTTCGAATAGAGGAAGGAAAGTGGGATTCCTGTTTCAGCAGTTTGAAATCGAAAGGGATGGACAACTATATTTATAAGGTTCTATATCTTCAGAGTGAAGTAATAGGCTACTGTACTAATACATAGGTTTGCAGACTTTTGTTTTGTAAAAAATGATGTTGATTTGCCAAGACATAGTACGCCTATATGTTATATCCTGCAAGATATACTGATAGATAGAGACTTTCGCATGTGCTTTAAAATACTTAAGGAGGAAGGTATTGTATTTTTACATATTTTAAGAAATTTATCTTACTATTTTAGTGTATCCGATAATCTAATAAGTAATGTTGAGCGATTAACCAAAATGAACTTCAAATTTAGATGTCTTGTTACTTTATCATGTGCTGTGCACATATTAGTAACCATTCATTTAGCTTGGAAGGTCATGCTAAAGGTAAGAACGAGTACCAAATAGTACATGAATAAGACAATTGTAAATGGCTATGAAACCTTATTGTCTCTGGAAAACAGATGACCACATTTGCACAATTGAGTATATATATTATTTTATTATTTATATTAATTAAATATTCAATATTATTTAATTAAATAACCATTTAAATCTCTAAATCACTATTTAAATAATTAAACAAATTAATTATTATACCATAAAAATACGGGACATTACATTCTTCCCCCCTTAAAATAATTTCGTCCTCGAAATTGTCCAAGTAGAAAACAAACCCTATTAACTGGGTAAAAATTTAAAAATTTATTTGTTTACTTCTTAACTTCAGTTTCCACTGAACTAATTTATTTCAATTAAAATATTAATTTGTTTCTATTAATGAATATTTTCAAAAATCCTGAAAATTTTCAAACACCCGATTTTTTTTTTAAAATTTCACCAGCGTCTCCTTTGTACGGCTCAATCGGTACAACCACAGCTCGCCTCTCTAGGCCTTCTCCAATCCAAATGAAAATCAAACAGCCAAGCGGCTTACCAATTCTGCTCATAAATCTCATACTCATATAAAATATAAACTTGTACCTTTTTATTGGGCATATCATTATATCATTTCCATTTGTTACCACTTCTGCATATACCAATGTCATCCCCGTCAATCTCAAATCGATTTATCCTCAACACAGCTATTCGCTTATATTCAAACCAAATCTCATTTTAATTCGAGTTCCATTCTCGATTTCAAACTCTTAACTTATCAATTTAACTTACTTAACCTCGTTAAGTTCCATCCGCATATTCATTAACTAATTAATTCCTTTAATTAGTTATTTTCAACCCAAAATCACAATTCTGATTTTTATTTCAAAAAAATTAATCCATTTACTTACCTAAGTCAAATTATATTCAAAATCCAATCTTACTCAGTATCGTTCTATTTTCAATTGCCACTTAACTGGTCTTTAATTCAATTCCTATTTACTTTCAGACATTCCTATTTAATTATTATTTTATTCAAACAATTTGTTTCTGGGAGTTTTTAAATAGCTTAGCTTTCCAAACATCAAATATTCCTTTTTCGGAATTCAAAACAACTTGTTTTCTCAAACAATTCAAAACAATATCTTTGGTCATAATCCGTCACTTATAACTCAAAAATGAACATTGATGATGATGTGGACAACATTATTAGAGTTATTTCCTAGCGATTGAAGTGAGTTCAATACTATATCACCTTTCAAAACCATTTTTAAACACTTCCGTTTTGAAATTATTTCAAAATATCATTCAAAATGTTTGTAAAAAAATTTAAAATCTCCCAGGATTCTAAATTTCTCATATATTTAATCCAAGTCCATTTACAAACACTTTTCCAATTTTCCGGAACTAAATTCCAGTCCTTACCTAAATTCTGATTTAAATCCATATTTAATTCATCTGATTTCATATATTACACTTATATGAATTCTGATTGGTTATTTACATAACCATTTTACTTTTAGAATCTCATTTGATTATAATAACAACCAATATATCTGATATATTATAATCATTCCAATATAAATCCTTTATATCGAAATATAATTTGGGTAAAATTATTTCATTTACCCTTTTCAAAACATACTGTGTTGGTTCACTGTATTCAAGTGTTTAGAAACTACTACCAATACAGTGGATCAAACTGATCGACCAGAACTCATAAACAACTCAACCAATAAATCACCACAATATAGAACAATTCTTATAAAATCTACAAATACGCTCTCTCGTATATATACACTCAACTCAATTTAGGGAATTACTAACCCCATCTCTACCGAGTCACTCCACAGAGCCAAGGTAATTAATTAACCTTCAACTCTAATACCACTGTAACGACCCGGGGATTTTGCGACCTTGGTTATCAACTTAAACTCAATGTTGACTATCCAAGCATCAGAAATACTGGATAGTTAATAGAAAGAAGTTAGAGGTGAGAATAGAAGAAGATACAACATCAGTATAAACACGAATCTCACAGCGGAACAAATAAAATATATTATATAACATAACTTTGAAATATACATTTGTACTTGAATATACATATCATTATCAAAGTACAGCACTTACAACACAGCGGAAATAAACAATTGCTATAAAATCCTAAAGCTTCCTGCTCCAAGCTCTCAGTATATCTGTAAAATCCCGATTACTTGACTGCCTATACAAATTTGGGCACCCAAGAGTTTAGGAAAGAAAAAAAACTCCGAGTTAGTCATGGGACTGGTATGCGTAAACAATTTGAAAAAGTAAACGATATCTCATAAGACCACGCTGTATAACATGGAATGGGTTTTTCCCTTATGAAAATCTAAAACACTTGATTTAACTTTCAAAATCGTTTTGAAATAAACGATAACCTTTATATCAAAACTCTTTTGATAATATAATAATGTCTATCAACCACAATTAAACAATCATTAGCAGAACGCTTTCATCTCACGTTCCACATACATAATATATAATCAGAAACCATGGGTGCTTATTGGGTAATGGATTCCAATTGGCAAGGTATGGGACCACCTTCCGACAGTGTACCTCTAGAGAGGAATACACCGGGTTCAACAAGAACATCTTGTAACCCAGGCTAAACATGACCGGTAACTCATTTCGCTTGAGTGTACCGAATGTATTATCACCAACGGTTGGGATCATCAACCATTTCCCGAAAGGGATAGCATCGAAATAGATTATAGAAGTAAATGGTATTTCTCCAGATCATGTGACAATACACCCTAATTGGCAGGTAACTACTTAGCCATGCAACCTACCCGATTTAATACCATTTCCGATTATGAGGCTAGAGGCCATAATGTATAGATCACACTTTTATTTACTTTGAATTTCACATCGTCATACCCGCCAAATCACAAATTGATTTCCCCAAAAATACCACGGGTATACAGCTAAAAGAAATGAATTCCTCCGCCACCAAACGTATATACATTTGAAGAGATCAACTTACGCGATCTATTAAATATACTCTGTCAGACATTCTTCCATACAGGTTGTCCTGGGACTGGACAAACTAAAGGCATAATTCTGTAAACCCATCCTAGGCAATTTCTACCAAGGGTTTGCCAGAACAGCCCCTGCATACTTCGTATTCAATTTATCTTCATCATATTTGATTCGCAACACTAATGCCCATATAAAGTGGTTCTCAGAAAATAAATCTGATTCCGGTCTCTCCGTATTGAGAACAGAAAAATGGTCAAAAACTTTGACAGTCGGTTATTTAACTATCAAAGGAAAACATGTGTACGAACAATGGTCATATTTCCCAATGGATATCTTACCGAGCAAATCATCAATCAACACTGATCCCCTTTCATTTAATTTGTCATTCAATTATCCATTTCCATATTCCCATTTCCGTATATTCATAAATTCTGATTTTCTAAATTTAGAAAATATACGTTATTAATCATTGGAAAACATTTCCATATTTACTCTCATTTCTATGTTTTTTTATATTATAAAACATTTTTTATTCTTATTTGGAAAACATTTCTGAAACTCCTTCATTGGATTTAAACAGATGTTTAAATAAAACATTTCTATGCCGACTCAAACCATTACACTCATTAACTAAATTCACTTTACCAACCTTCACTATTGAACCTTAACCATTCCTTAGTTAAAAATGAAGTCAATCAAGTTGGGGTATAACTACCTCTCAGACCTTAACTGAACAACATTTCTAAACTCGAAATAGACAAAGTTCACCTTTTAAATCTTTACAAACTTCCTTACGAAACTCTCGGATTGTATTTACGAATCCACTTCTTTTACAAAAATCATTTGATTATAACAATAGTCTTACAATCCCATGCTTCCGAAATATAATAACTTAAATATAACTTTTATTTAATAACTTGAATAAATAAACAAACAACTAATTTATTAATGAATAAATAAATCTTGATTTAAAAACGGAAAGTAAATAGTACTTTCCCGTATTCGATATAATCGAATTTCAACGTATAACTCTCTTTCGAATAATCTCTATTCGATTTAACTCTCTTTCGAATAATCTCTATCCGATTTAACTCTCTTTCGAATAATCTCTATTCGATTTAACTCTCTTTCGAATAACTCTATTTCGGATAGCTCTATTTCGAAGAGCTCTATTTCGAATAACTTTATTTCATAACTTTTTTCAAATAACTCTATTTGATAACTCTATTTCAAATAACTATATTTCGAATAATTATATTTCGAATAACTCTATCTGATAACTCCTTTTGATAACTCCTTTCGAATAAACTCTATCTGATAACTCCCTTTCGAATAAACTAATATTCGATTAACTCTCTCAGAATAACTTATATTCAATTAACTCTCTTCGAATAACTAATATTCGATTAATTCTCTTAGAATAACTTATACTCGATTTAACTCTAATTTAATTTCCTATTTCAAAACCAGTTTCCTTTATAATATTTACATTTCGCAAAATATTTACTTAAATCCCTTATTCACATCAATTGTGAAAAATATTTCTTTTATCAAATCAAACAGTTTGATTTCGTATTTAAAAACAATATCCAAATTCCAAATTCTATTTATACTTCTATTTATAGACTATTTGTAAAAATCTTATTTATAACTCCCTTTACAACTGCTACGTTCACATTCGATTTCAGATATCGGTGTTGAAAACGATTTTACTTCTCTATATAATTTCAGACTTATATATGTTAATCTTCTCAATTTATCTGTTAAAACAGATTATATTTAAAATCTACTTTAAATTAATCTTCCCACAATTCTTTTATATCTCGTCAATTCCCCTTAATCCATATCATGTTATACCCGTGTGCGAAGCACGGGTCTAAACCTCCCTAATGTAAAATTCTCTTTTTATGATCTATAAGTTTCCCAAAATATTATATTTACTTCATATACTCATTTATTTACCTCTTATTACCTTTCATTCAGTATTTATACCAAAAACGCCCTTTTAAAACATTCATATAACTGTTAGTAATCTTATACAGAAGTTTTTATTTAATTTTCCAAATAATTCCTTTTTATATAAAATCCATTGATTTTATATTAATATTTTATTTTCAATATACACTTTGAAATTTCCCTTTTTACATTCTAGTGTTCTTAGGTATTTAAAATACCAAATAACAAGACCAGTGTCATCATAATCAATCACAGATTATATATCACATCATGTATCTCAATTTATGAAAACAAACAGTATTATAAATATTAAGGAATCCTGTTGGATCCCTTCAACCTATTTCCCTGCGTCATAGATGCTAAACAATATAAATAACATCGATTTCATTTCAATATGAAATATTCTGTTAAACAGAATCAATATTTGATTAACGATATATATTTATATATATTACTAGATCTATAATTTTAACCAATCAATTTAGCAGTTCATCCAACATTCAACACACAACAATCAACCATCATTTTTCAATTCTAAAAATACGTTATAAAAATTTAAACTGGTCAGAGTTAGTGAGATTTACTCACATTGTTCGGTTTATCGTTAAATAACGATAACCGTTGTTTATTCAGATCAGGAAATTTATTTAGCGATAAATTGTAACGAGCTCCAATTCACTCCGAATCAGTTCCATTGCGTAGCCCTCGTCCATACGATCCCAACGGATCCAGTTTTGCTGAATTTCGACAACGTATGCATAAGTTATTACGAATACAAGTTAATGCATTATTTAATTAAATTAAACTATACTTATATATATATATATATATATATATATATATTAGCGGGCCTTACCAACTTACATTGCCCATTATCCAATTATAAAGCCCATGCCCCCTTTTTCTGCTTCATATCCAATCTGGAAAAAAACGTGCCCCATTATTTCTTAATCACCTCTTCAATACCCTTCGTGTTATCCTCTTTCTTTTCAATTTTCTTTTTATTTATAATAAATGGGCTTTATCTCTAAATTCGGTCCAACATTTATCAGCCTGTGATGAACTCTTCTTCCCTGTTCCGTGTATATGAGATTCCAGTATTTCCTTTGCCGTTTCAGCGCGCATCATGCTCCCAGCTCCCCTCTTCTCTCCACTGTTCTACGAAGCAAGCTTACTAATCCAACCACCCCCTCATGTACGCACATAACTTCACATTGTCGTCTATCCCACTTCACGTCAGTTCTAGACCAACATTCAAAGTTCTGTCTCCACAAAAGAAATACAATGTCAGTACCATGCAACACCATGTGAGAAACCAGTCACCCATTCATCCCAACCATCACCATCCATGCCTTGAACGAAGCCTCCTACCCATCGGCTTCTTCTTATCTACTCATGTTACAAACCTGAACCCATAAACCAGTGCAACACCCTACTGACTCTACCAACGAGTCTGTACACGCCACCAATCCTTTTCTGTCCCCATATTATAAACACTACTCGCCAGCTCCTGTGCAAGTGTATTTCACCCCCAAGCCCAACGTGTCTTGCTTGAACCCCTTCATACACCAGTATGTTTCTACACACTCGATCTACTCTTGAAAAACTCCAACTTTTCACGCATGCTCACGTTCTTCTGCGCTGATACTCCTGCGGATGCCTTCTCGCCTTCTACAGGCTATTTTAGCGTTGCCTTACCCAAAGATCAACAAAAATATTTTCGAAACATTCCAAACATACTCATGTAGATGCTATTTACTTCTATGAACTTTAATACGATATCAGTTTCGCGAATAAGCGCTTCTATATCTCATGATTATTAACTCTATTTTCACGTTCCAGATTTCATTGAACCAGACAATGGTTCGAATCCATGGAATAACCCATGCGGTAGAAGAGAATATGGACACATACTCATCGTATTTCCTTTATGATTTTTAAATGCGAAAATGATTTTATTTTATTTATGTGTGTATATATATATATCCTTTGTTCAAATAGAGGAAGGAAAGTGGGTTTCCTATTTCAACAGTTTGAAATCGAAAGGGATGGACAACTATATTTATAAAGTTATAAAACTTCAGAGTGAAGTAATAGGCTACTGTACTAATACATAGGTTTGCAGACTTTTTGTTTTTTAAAAAAAAAAGATTCTGATTTGCCAAGACATAGTATGCCTGTATATTATAGCCTGCGAGATGATAGATAGAGACTTTCGCATGTGCTTTAAATTACTTAAGGAGGAAGGTATTGTATTTTTATATATTTTAAGAAATTTATCTTACTATTTTAGTGTATCCGATCATCTAAGTAATGTTGAGCGAAAAAACAAAATGAACTTCAAACTTAGATGTCTTGTTACTTTATCATGTGCTATGTACATATTAGTAACCATTAATTTAGCTTGGAAGGTCATGCTAAAGGTAATAATGAGTAGCAAATAGTACATGAATAAGACAATTGTAAATGGCTATGAAAACTTATCGTCTCTGGAAAACAGATGACCACATTTGCACAATTGAGTATATATATTATTTTATTATTTATATTAATTAAATATTCAATATTATTTAATTAAACAACCATTAAAATCTCTGAACCACCGTTTAAATAATTAAATTAATTAATTATCATATCGTAAAAATGCGAGACATTACACATAAAATAGAGGATTTGGGGTTTTTGTATTGATGTTATCGTTGCCAAATCCTTTTAGGCATAACTATCAACATGTTAATATATTAGAAAATTTAATATGCCTAAGAACACAATATTTCTCTCACAGATCTAAATGGAAGAACAATAGAATTTTTTGTTGTAGGTTCAGATCTGGATTCTGCCTTCGTGATAAACGTGCTCCAATCCTTCTAATATCATATAAGAATCACCTTTAGAATCTTATGCATATATAAACTAAATTCCTGAATTCATACTAAAATCTATATGAATTTAGATTAGAGAGAAGATAGGAATAAAGATTAGAGGAATAGAAGAGAAATTCCTAACCTTTCTGGAATTCAGCAATGGTAGAAGGATAATATGGAGGTAGATAAAAGAGAATGGTTACGGTTTTGTACTGGGATTTGAGTGCCTATATATAGGCGCTTTTGTAAGCATGAGCCGTTAGATTACTTAGATGTAATCCTGGCCTTATATTTATATATATTCGCTTAGAAAACCCTAGCCAAACATAGATTCATTGGGCCTCTCAACGGCCAGGTGGTCGACCGACGCTCGACACCCCTTCTAGGGGGCGGTCGACCACCTGGTCGCTGAAACGCCCAATGAATTTGTGTGGCGCTGAGGTGTTTAATTATATAACATGTTACTTTATTTGCTAATCTCTCCTTACTTAAAATATTTTCTGTCCTCTTGTCTTATCCTCAGTTTGAAATTCAAATTCATCTTTATTTATTTTAATATATTTTGGATATATATATTATACTCATCTGACTATATATATACATATATATTTCTTTGTTTTACTGCCCAATTTCCTTTGCTTGTAACTTCTTCATACTTTCACCGTTTTCAGCATATTATATATGAAAACGATCTCGAATTTTGCCATAAGTCCAAATAAAAGATTTTCATAGCTGAATTCCTAAAGCTATAAAATCTCATTTTCCAGCCTTATTATTAAATCTTTTATTTTTATTTATTGTTAACATTTATGTCCTTTATGGGGAGTTACAGAAATAACCCTACGTATATTATTTAGTTATGTTTTCTTATTTATTAGGTTACTTGGTTTAACAACACTCAAGTTTTCATACTCACGTAGTACTCGTCTACTCCCTAGTATATTAACCTAATATAGTGTGTATATATATAACTACCCCTAACATGTCATGGTACTCCCCATAGTACCCTCCTGACACGGTCTTCGTCGTCACACCATGAAAGCATACACAACTCTCATCCTGTGCCCAACGACGTACGAAAATTCAAATTACTAAGCCATGTTACCTTATATAACCACCATCGCTATGCCATGCAAGCGTACGGTTGTCATATCTGAACTCCTCGGTTGAATCTAGCCTTAACACAGAGTAATGCCCTCTCATCTACGATACACCACCCAGTGCGTGTATATAGACCCTCACACGAACGTACTGCCTACTGTACACTGAGTCCCGTAATAGGGCTACATCTGAATGCATGGAACTCGGTTGGAGCTTTCCATATCTGTAAAGGTCCACCCAAAAAGTCCTACAATATAGATATCCAAAATATGGTCTGCATTTTCCCAGTGGCTATGGTTCCACCTGACCCTTCCCTTAAATAGCGAAAGATTATATCAAGAGCTAAGTGGCGTTCCCCCAGCAAACAATCTAATCATCCAATTTGGCGTGTCCCTCAACTAACATCTTAATAGTGAAAGATCGATGGTATCTTGGTTTAGCACGAGTCTTTCTGCATCCCACTAACTGCCGATGATAGGTACCCGACAATTATTATCCTGTATTGGTCCTGACCCAACCTCTTCCCGAGGCAATCTCCGAATCATCCAACGCCATCTGCCACAGCCTTCGACTGACAAGCTGCTGTTGCAGTCAAGGTATACTCATCCCATGGTACCACGTAGACCAAACCTCTACGATTATAGCATGAGCATGTACCACAACAGACCACCGTAGAGTAACCTACCATGTGCCTCGGAAGCTGCGTTTTCCCTCCAGTCCATAGAGAAAGCAAATAGAATAATCAGATGGACGTACTCCTCCCATATCTTAGGACACCTCGATTATCTACCACATTGGGTTCTTTACCTTTGTACATGTGGACTGGTCCAAGTGCATTACATTAACCTGTTATAAGATTCTACGTTTAATCTTTTAATCCTGCGCTTGTCGTATCTCTTCAGGTTGCTAATTAACTTGGTTATTCACATTAACATTGTTATCTCAAGTTACTAGATTCATTAGCTCACAATTCGTTGCTTGCTTCCTTAATTCATCTCTATTCCGCCGTAGTGGGCTCCCGCTTATTATTGATTTCTTTTAATAATTCATATTTTCCGTTTATAAACCTATTAACAATAAGACTAATTCATTATTTCTTATTTAATCATAATCTTGTCATTACTACCTCTTGTTGTTATCTACTTATTAACCTAGTTCCTTTTACTAAGGCTTATTAATAAGTTTCCTTTTTATTTATTATAATCCATTTTATATTTTCCACTTATCCCTAGGACAAGCCTAAACATTATATTACATCCTCATCAATATAATCAGTTCTAATATGTTATATTTCCCCTTCCACCCTTCTTTTATTTAGGCTCTTAATTTGAAACAACCTTTATTGTTGAAAATTTTCTTTTTAATTGTTGTTATGTATATTTCATTATTTCAGGAAAACCTTTCATGCACCTCATTAGTTTTGTTAACTGAAAGATATTATGATCTATTTCCCCAATGCACGCCAACTCAGATTTCTAGTTGCAAGTTGTTTCTTTTATTTCTAATGTGGACATGCATATATTTTATTTGATTAGCATGCAATACGATAAAAGAATATATATTCCACACCAATCCCTTTTTTCTTTCCTTTCTTGCAACTACGTCTCAGAAATTTGGTCATTATGGAAATATATCATTCTTCCCCATATCCAACTAACTCAATGCACTACAAAACTGTCCCATATTAATTTCAAGGTTAGACATCGAGTTTCTGTTTCATACACTTTCCACATTTACTGTAAATTTTTAGACAATTAGGCATACTAATACTTAAGGACATTTTCACGTTTATTCAAATTTCATAATTTCAGTGTTACAGTAACTTTCTATTCAAACAAAAGATTGATGGACATAGGTTTTATACAATAGTAATAATTTTAACGTTTTCCCAAGCAAATTTAACTACAAGTTCCAATTATTTATCATATTAAGAAATTACATGGAAATACAAATGGTAAATATACCTTTACCAAAAGGCATAATGAATCCACTCACTTGATAGCTTTCCAATCCTTGAATCTGATTCGGATCTGCTATTCTGTGGTCTTTATAACTTATTCTCACATTGATCATAAATCTGAACACCTATGTCGTAGATTCACATTCTGTATCTTCAAATCTTGAATTAGAATATACTAAAACAATTTTTTTCAGAAAGATTTGGAGAGGAAAGGAAATGGCAGAGCCTTGGCGCTGTCTCAAAAAATATGAGTTGAAAGATGGGCTCTGCTAGTTTATTTATAGGTGTATAGGGAATTCTGGTCCATCATATTCGATAATATAACACTACACCATAATGGCCATTTGGCAACTCTTATTTTTTTTTCAACTGCTAACACTTATATGTGTTGTAGACTAGTCACATTAATATGTGTTGCGGTAGTAAAAATGTGTCACTGAAAATGTGCCAACACTTATTTGTGTTGGTATGCCTAGTCAACCCTTATATTCTGAGGGCAAAATGGTAAGCTCTCACCCATAACCTAATCATTACCTCATTCCTTTCAACCCAACGCTTATTCCTACGAAGGCCGCGACATAATCAAATTAAATAAAAGGACTTCGATGAATTGATACCGACGTTATCTAATCGATATCAATATCAGATACTAAGGATTTTGGATTTCTCAAATCGGTGTTAGCCTCTCAAATCCTCTGTCCACTCGTTTCTCAATCATGACTTCGAATTGGGGCTTCTAGGAATCGGCAGCTTCTAGGAATCAACGACTTCTGGCAATTACGATAAGAGGTAAAGAAATCGATTTCACTTTGTTGTGTTTGGACTATAGATATGAATTTTTCTGTAGATTTCTAAACTAAAATAGATGTATGAGGTCTCACCATGCTTTATGAAATTGCTACATTTGATTTATGGGATTTTATTAAATAAACATGTTCTGCTGCTGTATTAGTTGGTTTGTACTTGAATGAATATGATATTAGTTGGTTTGTCACTTGAATGAATATGAAACTGCTACATTTGATTTTTGCTATGGAATTATGCGTTTGTCACTTGAATTATTAGTCGGTTTCAGATGTTAAGTATAAGGGATGCTACTGGTTATTTAGGGTATACCCAAATGATTGATGAATATGATATTAGATCGATTTATCCCTTCTACAATTTGTATGAGCTCAATCTAGTGGTATACTATATTATCAATTGGATTATGAACGTAGGAATAGTGTTTTTCAATGCCATATACTTTGTGAGATTATTGAAGTTTGGTTATAGATTCATGCAAGTATTGAGTTTAGTGTACAGATTAAATATGTTCATTTCTTCTGCCAAGATGCACAAGGTTTATAATGGACCATTCATGGTTGGTGCTTTACAGTTTATGTATGCTCGGATGCATAACAAGTACTTGGTGATCAGGAATCAGATTTTGATTTATTTGGTAGTATACTCATGTGTCATGGATTTTTGTCTGTGGTCTGTTTATAACTACATCTATTGATATGCTAAATTGATTTTATTGAATTGGTCAATAGAAGATAGGCGTTAATAATGATGATGTCGGCTTGTCAATGGTTTTCAGTGATTTCTTCCTGTTTTCCCGTTCGTGGATTAAAGTATGTTGCCAATGAAATTTTCATAGTTCCTGATTCATTGCTACACCTCATTGATCTAAGTATGTGGTATTGGATTGATGATATTTCAGTGTTATTTACATATGTTAATGACTGTAACACAAGGCAATAAGGACGGGTAAAAGAAGGGATGAAGTTAGATTTATTCATAATTGAATGCTACTGTTTTCATTACAACTGGATTTTTGAATTTTATACTATGACTAGAACCAAGTACAAATTGGAACAATGGCTTGTAGACTGATTCGGATTTTTTGTGGAAGCTAAATGTAATATCATGTTGCAATTGTATGAGTTTGCGTCCTATTCAGCTCATGGATTTAAGTTGTACTGGACTTCTTATTTTTGTGTATTTTTCATGAGTATGGATCATGAACTGATGACATGGAACCATGAAAATTCTTAGCTAGAAATGAGTACATGGGAAACTGATTATGCAGCAGATCCTAAACAGCTTCACAATGTTTTTCATGTTTACTTTATATACGTGTTTCAAGCTACTGGGAAAGCAAGTTTTCATCTATATACGTGTTTCAAGCTGCTGGAAAAGCAAGTTTTCACTGTTTCTTTTGTATTTTTGTTTGCGTTTGATTTTAATACTATAGATGACTTTTTTAATACTGTTAAAGGAAATAAGGATTTGACATTCCCATTTACAGTGAATCATTCCCTTTTTTCCTTTCTTTCATTTAGTTTATGGTTCAATAATATCACAGTTCCTATGTTTTTTGTTACTTCTATATTCCCATTTACAGTGAACCATTCTATTACCCTTATGGTTCAATAATATCATAGTTCCTATGTTTATTTATCCATTGTTTTGTCTTCTCTTTGCATCCATTAGGCCTGCAAGCTCTTAAACACCTCGGCTTGGATCATCTGTTTTGCTTTTATAGAATATTGGAAATGATATCTAGACGTGGCAGGTGCCATACGTTCAACTATAGCAGGCACATATTTTTTATGAAATTATATGGATTTTATTTTATGAATTCTTTGATGGATTCATTTCTAAAAACTGAATCTGATGTGAGTTTTGAACCATGTAGGCTTATTCAGTCAACTGATTCTCAAGCTATTGAAGCAATGAATTCAAAGGTTAGTAATTTATGCATTTCAACTTCAAGATCAGAAAATTTAATTTAACTATAGTTGGCCTTCTGTTTTTATTTTGGCATTAAAGTATTCACTGCTAGGATGATTACAAACTTAATAGTTGAAAAAGGCATTGTTTGTAAATTATTATTTAAAACGTCATATGCATGTTTTGGAAAGATTGGAAAAAAGAATGTAAAATTTTGCATTGTTTATAAATTATCATTTTAAATGTCATATGCATGTTTTGGATGGATGGGAAAAAGGAAGCAAATAAAATTTTTTTCCCTGTCTGATGAAGTTACAAAAATGTATCTTTTTTAATTTTATTACATCTCAAAGTTACAAGTTTACAGCACATGCAAATGTAGGACTTCCATTATCATAAACTGACTGCAAAACAGGATAGATTAGTGACATCATAGAAAACATATTTCCTTACATACTATCAAATTAAAAGAAGAAAAAGAAGAAGAAACTTAATATGCATGCTTAATGACAACAATTGACGTACAATTCCTACACTAAACTGTAAATACCTAGTATCATTGTCATAGGTCAGAAGATCCCTCCAATTCATTAGTAAGATTTACTGTTCTTTTGTCACGTGGATTCCAAAATTCAAGCACCATACACAGATTTTAATATCAGTATCCTTTTTTTCTCCTGCCTAATCTAATTTCATTTTTACATAACGACTGCCGAATTGAGTCTGGCCAGTTTGCTGATTTTTACTCATCGTCAACGATTGCCATATTCAAACTTTGGCAAGTTTTTGCCTATGTAAGGAAAGGTCGCTGCGTTTAGATAATCTCCTTTACTATTTTTTTACTTCCTAATCATCTCTCTCCAATCTCTCTAATCATCTATTTATCTCTTTTTTAAATTGAAACCGCTGCTTGGTATTTAAGCTTGGGACATATAGTTTATGCAAATTTCAGATTTTGCTACCTATCTTATTCTGAAAAGAAAATGAAAGTTCCGTAGTTAAATTTTTATAAAACAAATATCTTTCTAAGGAGAAACAACTTGAATGCTTCAGAATGATTTATTTTACATTAGATTGGTTAGTTCTTCAAATTGAATCAGGCCATTTTCAGTTTTTTAGATATTGCAACTGTTTGCTGAAAGGAAGAACTAATTACTACGAGTTTACATCATTGTACAAGCGTGGTGTTGTTGATTCTTTGCATCTAAAATAGTTTTTTAGAGTATGCATTCAGTTTTTTATATGAAATATTTTTTCATACAAATTTTTCCTTATTCAACTCTTCTATTTTAAAGTCCACAATTCAATGACTCATGCGACAATGCAAGCAAATAATGTAAATGGCCATCGAGGCATGCATACCATGTGATATAAAACCTTAATGTTTAGATCAATTCACCATTTTCATGCTTTGACTCCAGAACTAAGTTGATATGTGGTTGTGTGTAAACTTAAATATTTCATATTCGAGATAATGTGGACTTACACCTTTTTGCCTTCAATTATTTGTATGTAGTTTCATGTTAAGTGATTTTTTAACTGTAAGAGGAAAAAATGTTTTTGCTTTGAGATGTTAAAATAGATATATTTTTTGCGCCTTCTCTCATCTTTTTTCCTGGTGCAAAGCATTCGTTTGCTTGCTTTTTATAACACTTGTGTTTTGGTGCATAAGCTTTACTATACATGTAACGTCCTATTGTTTCGAGGGAACTTAGCCTTAGCTTTACATAACCTAATGTGCCCCATCAATAAACACTTAAAAATGTTACCCCTATTGGACTTGTGTATGATTATAATGTGTGTACTACACTTATCACTAATAGTTATTAATGAGACTTAAGATAGAAAAAAGGCTTGAAATAGAAGTTAGAGTTGTGGAAATCTCTTGATAATTGATATTTACATATTGAACTCTATTTAAAAATCATTATGTTGCTATGCGGAGTTTGTAAACTCAGTTGGAACTGAGTTAATGAGTTTTGCCTAGTTGTAATCCATCTTATGTTATTTTATGAATACCCTTCTATAGCATAAATTTGAAATGATATTCAATTTATATGGATATAAATTATGGTTTTCACATCTTGATTTTGTTGTTGTTTATTTATTTTCTGTAGATGTCTTCGTACTCAAGACCTTCGACTGATTACCGTGATTACTTCCTAGTGTATTCAGACGATTCAGACGATCCTTCTCAAATTTTTTGTTCAACCGAATCTTGTACAGCAACTCCATTTAGCGTCTACGAGAGAATAAAGTCAAGCTTACAAAGAGATTTGGCATTATTAAGTGTTCAGAATGATATGACACTGCCTACCAGATCGACAACACCAACAAGATTGCCATCCCTGCTAACATTCAATGTTGGCGAAGTACAATCTTGAAGGTTGTTATGTCGTTGCAACATTGAACCAATATTCAAAACATGTTATTTGAATAAAAACATTGGACGTCGATATTTTATTTGTGCAAACACTGGAACTCTTAGAGACTGTGGATTCATCCATTGGATTGACGAACCATTATGTGATCGTGGTATGGAATTTGCGTTGGAGGTTCTTGAAGAAAACAGAAGGCTTAAAAAGGAGCTTAAATTGAAAGACTTCATCGAGTTCAATAGGCAAAAGATGTGTCAAAATTAAGAAGGTATGATTTTGAACTTATAACATGCACCCCTATTTGAAACTTAAATGATGTTATTTAATTAAATGCACGCAGGAAGCAGTGAAATGGAGAAAAAGATAAATTTTGGTGGTAGAGCTATGCAAATTTTTGGATGTAAGGTTCATTATATGGCTGGAGTTTAGCATTTGGTATTTGTAGACTTCAAATATGAAAATATCTTGCATTTTGTTAATTATGTATTGTTTTTACTATGGAATTGGATATTGTATATGTATTGAATTTAGTATCATTATGTATTATTATTATTATTTAGTTTGTACTTTGTTGTTGTCACAAATATGGATTTTTCTTCTTATGGATTTCATTACATGTTATTATGTCGAGATAATATCATAGCCTAATGAATATTAAATAGAGCTTGTGCCATCTTATATGCAAATATAAGTGTTAGCAATGAATATTTTTGTAACACTTATAAGTGCTACCATATCTTATAGTTCCAACATTTATAAGTGTTAGCAATGAATATGTTTGTAACACATATAAGTGTTAGCAATGAATATGTTTGTAACACTTATAAGTGTTTGCAGTTACTCTGTTTGTAACACTTATAAGTGCTACAGGAAATTCCTCACAGGTCGTTGGTGATACTTAAAAGTGTTACAGAAATTATTTGTAACACCTATGCTTGTTGGGAATCCCCTGTTTTGGTATAGTGTAAAATTTGAGTCGTATAAACTAGAAAAACACGTCACAAACCAATAAAGATCTGGTCCGGATGGGTCGACCCCTATGTCGACACACCATAGAGGTGTGTTGACCCTAAGGTCGACACATAGGTTGACCCATCCCCTGGGTCTGAACGTGCATTTCTGCTGATTAAGTATTTGTCTAACGTCGATTAGTGACGTTTACTTTATTTCTAAATATAACCCATCTAAATTATTATATTCTAGTTATAACTTATATTTAATTTCAAATCTCGAATTTGTCCGCATATATATGCATACAACCTTTTAATTATTAATTCGTTAATAACTTTCTCATACAGGCTTTGTTTTGTTAAGGCATATATCAAAATGAATTAGAAAATTGCCATGAACATAATGGTATATGTTTCGGGGCTGAATTCTAAAACCATAATTTATTGATGTTTTCTGTTTATTATTTATATAAAATACGGGTAGTTACATTCTCCCCTCCTTTGAAAATTTCGTACCCAAAATTTGATAAGGATGGAGTAATATCCTTCCACGTATAAATTACAACCATTACGTGTTCATCCAAATTTTCAACCATTTATGCACTTTTGCAAAGTGTAACACACACAATAATAAATGAATGTAACGAATGCCTAAGCGGTACCTCCTATATGTGTTGGCTCGCTTTTTGACCAAGCCACCCAGGATCATTCATAAAAGGAAAACAGGAAACCACGTTCCCCAAAAATATAGAGGAATGGATCGCACTCCATCGTCTCGCCCAGGAATGGATCGCACTCCATCGTCTCGCCCAGGAACGGATCGCTCCCATCTCGTCAGCGAACGACACATCCAGGCGATCCGATCCAAACTTATATCGTTCCCCAGAGCGAACCGATCCGATCCCTTGGCGCGCACCGAACCCTTTGACCCATTCAATCACGAGCTAGTCTTCAGCGATCCGAATCGCACGGATCTGGCGACACCTGTTCACAACGGCTAGTTTGACTATTTCTTCAATGGTGGCGATGCGATCCGATGTTCTCGGGATTCGTGCCACGTGTCCACGATCCGCCTGACAAAATCAGCTATGAATAGCCCAGAGCTTGGCATTTTTCGGGATCCTTTTTGGCAATATTGGGTACTGAATCCGCCATTGTTGTCAAACCACTGAAATATTGAGAGAAATCATTGTTGTATTAGCTTTTAAAGCACAAACAATAAGATATAAAGTGGACGTAGGCTCGTTAACGCCGAACCACTATAAATTCTGAGCGTTATTTTCTTTTTCCTTGCTCTTCATTTAAAATTTTCTACAGTTCATAACAATTTGGGTGTTAGGTCCAAATTTCGATCTAACATTTTTGGTGCTTTCATTGAGATACTCAGTCTTAAAGTTTCACTATTCGCTTCTTTGAGGATTCCAGCGATTCGGATATCATGGCTGGAAAAAGATCTAAAGCTTCGCAGACCAACGAAACGATTGAGGAGAGTGTACACGAACTGGGCAACGAAGAAATTCTGGATCGCGGAGCGCAGGGGGCGATCCGATCCGACGAAGACACCTCGTTCCGAGTCGATGGGAACGAGACGATCCGTGCCACTGAAGGGGTTGTCACTCGATCCCGAGGCAACACCTCGCAGCCTCCACGTACCACGACCACGAGTCGATCTCAGGGGGGCGCAGCGAATCGCCCTCCACGAACCGCAGCTATCCGAACTGATGGTCAGACTACAACTCGACCTGGAAAAGAACCTATGACCCATTCCTATCGTCCCGGAACCTCCGCTCGACCCGGTTCGAGCTCTTTGCGTATAAGAGAGAGTGATGATGACCATTATGATCCTGCTGCTCCTGTCACTGAGGGGGATCTCTCTCGCTTCGCCGAAATGTGGGATAGGTTGTTTGATGAGTTGGCAGCCCAAAGGCAGGAAAGTTCCATCCTGCGGCAGAATTTGACGGCTATGGATAGAAGACTTGACGAACTAGCAAGGCAAAGGGCATCACCGGTTCGTCCACTCACCCCAGTATATTCTTCTTCGTCTGAAGAATCGCCGAGACCTCCGCGGCGACCATATGAGAGAGCCGAAAACATAGAATAGCTTCGGTTCAGAACCCTGCCCTCACAAGAAGAGGAACTAGGGGCGGGGTCCCCAAACCGTAATGTGAATAGTCCTGTGCATAACAGACCACCTCAGCCCCGTCGCCGCATGCATACTCATGATAACAGGGGCAGCGAAGCCCTATCCGAGCCCCGGATTTTGTGGCTGCTTCCCGAAGAGAGATCAGGGAACCTCGTCAGGCTAGAGGCACTGACCCTGAACCTCCTTTGACCAGCGCAAATGTTGCAGCCATGGTTCACCAGATTCTTGCCGACAGCCGCGGACAGCGGAACGAAGATTGGGGGATTGACCGCAGTCATACTCCTTTTACTGACGATATTTTGGATGCGACTTTTCCAAGGCGCTTCAACATGCCACAAATGAATCGATATGCGGGAAAATCTGACCCTGTCCAGCACCTAATGAGATACTCTTGGTCGATGACCGCTGCCGCCGCTTCTGACGCGGTTAAGTGTAAAGCGTTTCCTATATTCCTGGAGGACGTGGCTTTGTTATGGTTTACTCGCCTGCTGGCGAGATCGATTTCTAGCTTCAGGGAGCTGAGCGAGAAGTTCGTAGAACAATTCCGTATCTATGCACAGAAGACAAAAAGCGTGATCGATTTATTCCTTGTTAAACAGCGACCAGGCGAGAGCCTAAAGACGTACCTGGATCGTTTCAATTTGGCCGCCACTGAGGTCAAAGATCCTCATGAACCGACCATCGTCGCAGCACTGATTGACGGAGTAGATAAGGACACTGAATTTGGGAGGTACTTGGCAGGCAAACCACCCCACTCTAGAGAGCTATTCTACGAGAAAGCCAACATACATCTGCGCCGGGAAGAGGTATACGCAAACCGAAAGGTTAAAATAACTGATAAGGAGGAAATTCAGAGCAATGTCGCCATCAAACAGACCGGAGGCAGCTCAGGAAAAGTTGAAGTTAGCGTCGGAAATCAGAATCAGGGTGGTCGCCAGCCGGGTAACAACAATAACAATGGTAACGGCAACAACCGGAAGAGGGGCCGAGGGAACGATTCCCAGAGAAGGACTCGTCCCAGGGCCTTTGAAAGTTATACACCCATCAGTGATACTTTGGAAAATATTTTCATGGATGTGTACGAAGTCCTCCAAAATAAGAGGCCACCTCCCAGAGAGTCGACAGAGAAAGAGCGTGAGACAGGGAAGTTTTGTCTCTTTCATCAAATCCACGGCCATTCGACGAATGAATGTCGTCACCTGAGGGATGTAGTCGAAAGGCTGCTTCGAGAAGGAAAGCTAGATGAATACAGAGTAACGCCCAGGGACAGGGGGCAAGCAGTGCAGGCCCCGAATCAGAATCAAAATCAGCTTGCTGCTAGGCCGACTGCTCAGCAAAAAGGAAAGAATATTGTTATCAATACCGCGATCGGAGGACTTTATCTTGCTGGGCACAGTTCCAAAGCTTTAGATCAATCCGTCAATGCAGCCAAACAACACCTCGAAGTGGGGGAATGTAGCAACCCCGAGGACAGTATCCCGGTGAAGCAGCAGAAGATGATGACTGATGATGTTGTTTTTCGAGAACGAGAAAGCATCGGAGTCCATGCTCCAACTGAAGATCCACTTGTAATTACAATACCCATTGGGCCAGCCACTGTTCATAAGGTTCTGGTGGACAACGGGAGTTCCGTTAATATTCTCTTCAAAAAGGCCTTTGACCAGATGAATCTTGAAATAAAAGACTTGAAGCCCTGCCAGGGGTGGATCCGTGGATTCAACGGAGCATCCACCGCTCCAATGGGTTATGTAGAGTTGCCAGTTACACTTGGGGAAGAAGAACGCCAGAGAGTGAGAATCCTTCCCTTTGTGGTTTTGGATGTTGAATCGCCATACAATGCCTTCTTGGGCCGACCGGCCCTCGCAAAGTTCAGAGCCTGTATAGCCCCTTGGTGCTTGTTATTGAAATTCCCCACAGAAGATGGCATTGGTATCGTCAGAGGGGATCAAGTTGCTGCGCGAGCATGTTATGTTGCCGAACTAAAGTTACTTCGCAATGGAGGGGATATCGAAACTAAAGGAACTTCTCCCCCTTCGGGGGCGGAGACCTTATAGCAACCAAAGAGGACAATCGTTGGAGAGTTGCCCAGAGGGATGCCCGAGGACATAGATCCCAGAGAGGATCAAGAGCCCGGGGGCAGAATGGCGACTCCCAACGAGGCAACTGTGGATGTACCAATCGATGACAGTGACCCGGAGAAGGTCCTTAAGATTGGATCCCAGTTAAGTCCGAATCTTGCTAAAGAATTGACGAATTTCTTAAAGAATAACTTGGATGTATTTGCTTGGACCCACGCGGACATGTGCGGGATATCCCCATCGATCATGAGCCATTCTTTGAGCATTGATCCCAAACATCCTCCAGTAAAGCAAAAAAGGCGAATGCTGGGCCCAGAGAGGTCCGCTGCCTTGAAAGAAGAGGTTGGAAAGCTAAAGAGTAATGGGTTTATTAGAGATTCAACCTACCCAGACTGGATTTCGAACCCAGTCCTGGTAAAGAAGGCCAACGGGAAGTGGCGAACGTGTATCGACTTCTCAGATTTGAACAAAGCTTGTCCAAAAGATAGTTTCCCATTACCTCGAATTGACCAGTTGGTAGACTCGACGGCTGGTCACGAGCTTCTCTCATTTATGGATGCTTATTCAGGATACAACCAAATTCCGATGCATGTCCCAGATCAAGAGCACACTAGTTTTATCACCGATCTGGGATTATATTGTTATGTGGTAATGCCCTTTGGTTTGAAGAATGCGGGCGCTACATATCAGCGTTTGGTCAACAGGATGTTCTATAACCAGATCGGGAAAACAATGGAAGTATACGTTGACGATATGTTGGTTAAGTCCAAACAATCTTCTCAACACACTGCTGACTTGGCAGAGATGTTCGACATTCTTCGAAAGTATGGAATGAAACTCAATCCGACCAAATGTTCGTTCGGTGTTGCTTCTCGAAAATTCTTGGGATTCATTGTCAGTTCCCATGGTATTGAGATTAATCCTGACCAAATTGCGGCAATCAGGAATATTCAGGAACCTAGGCAGATTAGGGATGTGCAAAGCCTTGCTGGAAAAGTGGCCGCGCTAAGCAGATTTATCTCCAGGGCTACGGATAAGTGCATCCCATTCTTCGAATTAATAAAGCGAGGAAAACGCCACTTTAAATGGACACCTGACTGCGTAGAAGCGTTTCAGAATTTGCTCAGGCACTTGGAGAAACCTCCGATTCTATCCAAACCAGTAGATCACGAGGATTTATTCGTGTATTTGGCAGTGTCGTCCCATGCAATCAGCTCAGCGTTGGTAAGGGAAGAGGATAAGGTCCAAAGACCTATGTATTATGTGAGCAAGAAATTTACAGCAGCAGAGCGTAATTATCCACGGATAGAGAAGCTGGCTTATAGTTTACTGATTGCCTCCCGAAAACTTCGGCACTACTTTCAGGCACATCCTATCACCATATACACTGATCATCCACTCAAGCAAGTTTTGCAGAGACCGGAGGCATCCGGAAGGTTACTCAAATGGAATATTGAGTTAAGTCAATTTGACTTGAACTTTCAGCCCAGACGGTCAATTCGAGGGCAAGTGATAGCCGACTTCATAGCAGAGTTCACTGTTCCTGAAGAAGATATAGCAGACGAAGAAGTGGAACCTTCAAAGTTACTTTTCGATCCTAATGCCTGGAGATTGTATACTGATGGCGTTAGGAACGACGAAAGATCCGGCGCTGGAATAGTGCTTGAAACCCCCGAGAAACGATTGATAACCTATGCCATCCGAATGGAGTTTCAGGCCACTAACAACGATTCCGAATATGAAGCTCTGATAGCCGGATTGAAGATTGCAAAGGAACTAGAAGTCACAAAGCTGAACATTTTATGCGACTCTAAGTTAGTTGTGAATCAAGTCACTGGAAGATTCCAAGCTAAAAGTGCAAGATTGATTCTATACTTAAAGAAAGTCAAAGAACTGCTGAATGATTTTGATCACTACAGCATATCTCATATTCCGCGGACAGAGAACCAGCAGGCAGACAAGTTGGCAAAGATGGCTAGTTCTAGCGATCCTGAAGTAACTGGGCTGGCCCCCGTTGATGTACTTCGGTCTCCTAGCATAGATCAGATGGAAGTCGACCTAGTACTAGAGACGGAACCAGAAAGGGAGTCCTGGATGACCCCTATAAAGAATTTCCTAATGGATGGAACGCTTCCGACCAAGAAAAGCGAGAGGCGTAAAGTGATTCGTAAAGCCGCCCGATACGTTCTGCAAGGCGGAGTTCTTTATAGACAAGGATTTTCAATGCCCCTCCTTCGGTGTATAGTCCACGATGACATCAAATGTGTGCTACAAGAAGTCCACGAAGGCGAATGTGGCGACCACACTGGAGGACAAAATCTGGCAAAAAAGGTGTTGCGGCATGGTTATTTCTGGCCTACCATAAACAAGGATGCAGTGAGATATGCACGACGATGGGATGCGTGCCAGAGATTCTCAAAGATACCCAGAGCGCCTCCGAGTCAGTTAAAAACAATGATGAGTCCGTGGCCTTTTGCTATGTGGGGAATTGATATCATAGGAAGCCTCCCCATAGCAAGGGGCGGAGCAAAGTTCGCTATTGTGGCCGTAGATTATTTCACTAAGTGGGTCGAGGCAGAACCACTAACTACAATCACAACTAAACGAGTGATCAACTTCTTCGTGAGAAACATCATCTGTCGATTTGGGATTCCAAAGATTGTGATAACAGACAACGGAACTCAATTCGATAGTGCTGAATTCAGAAATTTCTGCCAAAGATACCACATCGAGAATCGGTATACCTCCGTGGCGCACCCACAATCGAACGGGCAAGTCGAAGCGGCAAATAAAGTAATTAAGTCCATTCTGAAAAGAAGAATGAAGCGGGCCAGAGCCATGTGGGCTGATGAATTGCCCTTGGCACTATGGGCTTACAGGACAACATATAAATCGGCAACGGGACATACCCCGTTCTCCCTTGCTTTTGGAACAGAGGCAGTCATCCCGGTTGAGATAAAGGTACCTTCTCATCGGGTGACTTATTATGATCCGATGACCAATAATGAATTGCTCCTTGAGTCCCTAGATATGATCGAAGAAAAGAGGGATGAAGCAGACCTGCGTGCCCTGAGATGCAAACAACAGGTCGCCCGATATTACAACAGAAAGGTCCGAGTCCGAACCTGGGAACCCGGAGACTTGGTTCTGAAACGTGTCTTTCCACCCCCAACTCATATGGGAGCGAAGTGGGAAGGACCGTACTCTATTTTGAGCAAGCTTGATAATGGAACCTTCAAGCTTGCAACCGTAGATGGAAGGGAAATCCCCAGAGTGTGGAATGCCCAACATTTACGGCCATATTTGACATGAAAGTTTTAAATCTATTCTTTTGCTTTGTTAAAGAACTATGTACAGGGCATGACTTACCTAGAATAGTCTGATTCCTTAAAGCAAGAGATTATAAAGTGGACGTAGGTCATGATTCGACCGAACCACTATAAAAATACCGTGTGTTATTTGCCTTTATTTGCATCTTTATTTATTTGCCTATTTATTTTTATGAAAATCAATGTGAATAATCCAGGTACCCGAAGTCTAGTACCAACCGTTCCTCCCGTAGACTAATTAGAAAAAACCAAAGCTTTGGCAAAGGCTCCTACTGCTTGTCCGACTAGCGTTAATCCACGGAGTATAGGTTAAAGTATGCCCCAAGGATGAGTTTGATGAGAATGCATGATTGCAGGCTGCTTGATCTGTGACTCTAACTCTCCAGAGAGAGAGAGAGTATAAAAGCGTCTCCGATTGAGCGCTGAGAAAGAGCTCCTTTCCCGCTGAAGGATCGGGAAGCGAGTGAATCGCTGAGCTCGAACTCTAACTCTCCAGAGAGAGAGAGAGTATAAAAGCGTCTCCGATTGAGCGCTGAGAAAGAGCTCCTTTCCCGCTGAAGGATCGGGAAGCGAGTGAATCGCTGAGCTCGAACTCTAACTCTCCAGAGAGAGAGAGAGTATAAAAGCGTCTCCGATTGAGCGCTGAGAAAGAGCTCCTTTCCCGCTGAAGGATCGGGAAGCGAGTGAATCGCTGAGCTCGAACTATAACTCTCCAGAGAGAGAGAGAGTATAAAAGCGTCTCCGATTGAGCGCTGAGAAAGAGCTCCTTTCCCGCTGAAGGATCGGGAAGCGAGTGAATCGCTGAGCTCGAACTCTAACTCTCCAGAGAGAGAGAGAGAGTATAAAAGCGTCTCCGATTGAGCGCTGAGAAAGAGCTCCTTTCCCGCTGAAGGATCGGGAAGCGAGTGAATCGCTGAGCTCGAACTCTAACTCTCCAGAGAGAGAGAGAGTATAAAAGCGTCTCCGATTGAGCGCTGAGAAAGGGCTCCTTTCCTGCTGAAGGATCGGGAAGCGAGTGAATCGCTGAGCTCGAACTCTAACTCTCCAGAGAGAGAGAGAGTATAAAAGCGTTTCCGATTAAGCATTGATCAAGGTATTAGGAATTCGGTGCCAAACAACTATCCTATGAAATCTTCTAAGTCCCACATATTCAGAAGTAGGGGGCAACCTACCAATAAGGCTATCCGATTCCTAGTAAACCCCCGTCAGACGTCATGACAACAACTGATTGGGGGCACATATGCTCGCATGCATATACGGAACTTTAATACAACAACGCAATATGAAAATTCTCCTTTGGCTATCTGTCATTTGATTACTTTGTAATTATTATTAGTTAGCTAATGATTAAACATAGAAAGTTTATCTGAATACAGGTACACAATGATGCAAGGAGAGATAAACCGTTGTTCATGTACTGCGAATCAACAAAATGAAAGAACAACCTAGAAACAAAAAGTGAGGACCAGTCTCACAATTACACTTCCTGGCCAGTGGAAAACCTAAAGGCAAAACATCAACAAACATCCTATTTACGCTTAGCCCTCTTCTCTTGCTTCTGCCTCTCCAGTCTCTCCTTGTCGGCTTCAGATGGGTCCCCTTTCTTCCTCTTCCGCTTATCTACGAGGGGAACATCCGATTCTTCTGAAGTTTCCTCTTCCACCTCTTTTCTCTTGCTTCTACTGGAAAGGGAAGCCGGGAAGTCATCGGGGTTTGCGAAGTGAAGCTGTCGGCTGATGGACTTGGACTGGATTTTCATAATCATCCCAGTTTTGGGATCGAACTCTGCAAGAGGGACCACGTCCAAAGCCTCATCACCCACCTTCTTTGAAGCCAACTCTTTCTCTTGTCTGGCTTTTCGGCTGGCCAGGGGTTCCTCATCATCATCATCATCGGCCTTTTTGGAGCCGGTAATGTCCTCTTCGTCATCCACATGGCGACCATCCATGTCTTTTAAAGCTTCGATGGTCTCGGCATCCTTGGGAACATCGGTGCTAGCTGCCGGGATGCTTCCTTCTACTGTTGTGACCTCGACCCGCTCTGAGACATCGGTACCAGCACCCGGCAGGACAGCCTCCTTCTCCACTTCTCTCTCTTTTTCAGCACCCTTATCAACGGGCTCACCACCTGCATTATGAGAGATACACATTACTAACTCAATTGGTTGTCCTGCCAGACGACGACAATTCGTAATTGCTTTAACAAATTGCGGGGAAAGGAGAGAGATACCTTCAGCAGATCCTCCCTCTTGAGTAGTTCCGGATGCTCCAACAACCACGGGAGTTAGGCCCAAAGGGATTAGCGGATCATCAGGATGGTACTCCTCGACTCCGGAGGTTTTAGGTTTCGCGGCGGAACTGGAACCTTCGTCAATTTTTCTTTTACCTTTAGCCAAGGTTCTCTCCTTTTCCATTTCCGCCAGGATTAGGCGACGACCCTCCGCCAGGTCCTCAGGCTCGTTGTCTCTTAGGATGCTCTTCATCAACTCATCCTCATTGATCTCTTCGACCCCCAGTCTATGTTTTTCGCCTTCCACAATGGCATCCCATAAGTTGGCCAAAGTAACATGATAATCCGGGATCCATGAGATATTGCGAGTTTTGAGAACCTGGCCAAGGAAATCAAAAATCATCTCCTCAAACCCCTCGATTTCTTTCTCTCTTTCGAGGAGCTTGTTGTTAGAAGCAGTGGCCAATTCGAGGGCACTTTCAACGTTCTTTTCGGCTAGGGCTGCCCTCCTTTCCGCATCTGAAACCTGGTCGTTCAAAATCACCGTTTCTTCTTTTGCCAGGGCTAAACTTTCTTTCAAGCTCGCTTTTTCCGCCTCATAAGCAGCCTTCTCAGCTTCGAAATGATCTCGTGTTGTTTTCAACTCGATATTGGCCATCTTGAGATCTTCAACCTCCCTTTTTAAAGCCATCTTTTCTTGGCTATTGGAATCCAGTTCTGAATGAAAGCGCTGCTTGGCATTTTCCAATTCAGTCTTATAATTTGCAGCGTCCCTCTGTGCTAGAGCAAGCTGGGCCTGAGCGTCTTCCAGATCCTTATCCAATTTCGTCCTAGCCCTTTCATTATTTTCGAGTTTTGCTTTGGATCTGTGCGCTTCTATTTCAAGTGTTCGGATGACCTCCGAAAGGTTAACTGCGTGCTTTTTCATCATCTCGTACTGCTTGGCCACATGACGGATGTGCCCGATAACTTCGTTGTCCCAGTTCTTAGGGACCGGTTCCAAGGCAGGAACGAATACCATCCTATCAAAGAATATGCCTGGAAATTGTTCCCGCAGCTTTTCCAGCCTACCTTGGATCTCGGGACCATGAACGTGATCCCGTGACCCGGGGGCAGCTAACTCCGGTTGGCTAGTGGGAACGATATCACTTCCCCCCTTCTCAGTCTCTTTGGTTGATTCTCTGTCCCTATCTTTGGATTCGTGATGCCTTTTTGACGACCGACTATGGGACGGTGCACTCTTTGGAGGAGTCAACTCTTTTGGAAGTTGCTTTCCCCCGGTCGAAATTGTCGGATGACTCGAAGGCCTGGTAGAGGTTGATTTGGGTGGAGATCGAGGTTGCGAGGAACTCGGCCTATAAGGAGGACCGCGAGGGCGCTCTGTATCCGGGCGGAGGCTAGGTGTGCCCTCACGAAGAGAACGATATGAGTAAGATTTCCTGCGGGACATCGCTCCTGTAAAAAGAAAAGAAGAGCATATTATAACTTTGAATATTCACGATATAATAGTGCAAGGTCAGGTAGTGTGTGTGAGGTGTGCATCCCATATAATTCCCCCTAACAGACCCGGGCCTGGAGACAGGCTCATCTGACCCGTTTCCCGTTCCATTGTTGAAGCAATCGCCTGTTCGGGAGAAGAAAAGAAAGGCTCCTCGCCGAAGTCTTTTTCTGTATATTCGATATCGGGTAAAGGGATTTTATTCAGCTCGTCAAATAACTGTTCTTCTGTCAAGTCGTCATCGCCAACAGTTTCCATTGGGGCAGAGGTAGGGATTTCCTTCGACACATCACCACGGGACTCGTCCCCTCTGTATATATTCAAGTCTTCGTCGTCTTGGATGACTATCGGAGAAGGACTTTTGCGAAATTTAGTTGTTTCTACCATTTGTGAAGTTCCCTCTCCCTCTGCTGGGGGCAAGTACTTATAGGGTTTGCCGCCGGTGCCAAGTCCAAATCTTCTGTCTAGGAGGCGATGCTTATGAAGATTGTCATCAGTAATGCATTTTTTGATCCTTAGGAAGTCGGATCTGCTTTGTGAAAGAATGGCTAACCGATTGCTGTATAGAGGACCCTCCGTTTTCGGGAAGACATGATCTGTTCGAAACGAAGGAAAAAGCGGAAGAATATTAGTACTTAAACTCCTCGAGCAAGATATTCGATTATATGATCGAAGCTTACTTGATTTAAGCCATCTTCGTGAGCATCCGGCCTGTCTCTTGATATAAAACTAGTCTGATTTGGGATCCCCTATATTGTTGTACCCATCGTATAAGACCTTCCTATTCGCCACCGACTCAAAGAAGGAGAAGTTTGGAGTTGCCGAAGAACGGTGCTTGAAAAGAAAGAAGAACGTCAAATCTCTAAATTTAAGTTCGACATGTAAGATCTCCGCATATGCAATGTACAAGGTGTATAACGATGCGTAGGCGTTTGGATGGAGCTGCATCGGAGCGATGCCTAGCCGTCTTAAAGTCTCGATGGTAATCGGAGGGAACGGAGGGATAGCTCCTACCAGACACATTGTTCGACTAATCGCCATATACCCTTCCGGTGCTAGATGGGGTCTATCTTCGCTTCCGGGTGTCAGGACATCGTCCCAAGGAATGCCGTGTCTTAAGCAGATTCTCTTGAGTTTTATCTCGTCAAGCTTGGACGCTAAAGAATCAGAGAATTTATCTATCCCGACTGCGCCTGGGATTTCGTCCGGAGCTCGCTCGTCAGACTCAGAGTTGTTGCTGGATGAAGTGCTTTCTGTCGGATCTGATTCTGTGGCTTCATACTCAGATCCAGAATCTTCACCTCCCGGATTGATTGGAGGAATTTGAGGATTATACTGTTCAGGAGTCTCGGATTCCGCTTCTGCTACAGATCTTGAGGAAGAGTGATCGTTCGACATTGCTGCTAGGACGAGAAAATATGAACAATAAGATTAACACTACCCGTCCCCCGTGTGTGCAAGTGCCGGTGTGTGTGCTTGTGTATGCGCATTATTAAAAATAATAATGAAGCATGAAAGCAGTCAAGGTTATCAGAAGTCGTTAGTCGTCATATGCAGTCAAATCATGAGGTCATTTAGTCCAGAAAGTCCAACGTCGCGGTTCTAGCCTAACTGTTCAAAGTTTTATGGTGACAAGACGTCGATTAAAGTCTGAAATTTCTTCGTATCGTTAGCTGTAGGACGGATCGCAAAGTATAGGGATCGCCCCCCCTCTTCGACTCGCGGAGCATAGGAATCGCCCCCCATCGAATCGCCGGATAAAGGGATCGCCCCTTCATGAACCGTTGCGACTCCCACGATCCGTCCCTTCGTGGCCACCTCGATCTGTCGTCTCGCCACTCGCGTTCGTCTTCCATCTTTGACCACGAACCGAAACGGCCTTCTGTCTTCTTCTTCTTCCTCCTCCGATTTCCTCCTCTCCTTTCCTTCTTCGAACTCCGAGCTCTACGTCACTTGGCCATGGCATTTTGATGATCTCGTCAGAAAAGCACGAATTCTCACCGTTTCCAGTCGAAAAAGTTCGTAGAAGAGCGGCGTTCGCAAATAAGAATACTTTTAGTGGGGTTACCTTTCTAAGGATTGAAAGAATGCTTGGATTTTCGAAGGGTCAAAAGATTTGGGTTCGCTCCTGGATAAAGTAGGCGAAACGATTCGGTAGAAAAGAAAGAAGAAGGAGAATGAAGGGGAGGGGGTCGGTTTATATAGGCAAAGAAGGTGACCGTTTGTCTCCCCTTCTTTGTCTTATTCGGTCCACGAAGCACCATGCAGGCCACGATCCAAAGATGGAATCGCATAGAAGCCCACGGACCGCTTTGAAACAATGGCCCACAAAACTCAAAGCCCGACACGGCTCGAAGGAAAATACGCCCCGTTTCGCACAAAGGCCTAGGTACTCGGCACGAGACGAGCAGATGACCAAATCGGATCGTGTCGCCCTATGGCGATCCGATTCATACATGTGTCGATTTGAACCAATGCAACTGTTGATTTACGTCCCTTCAGGAGAAGGCATATGAGAATCTTCGAAGCATGTTCCATCATCGATAAAACATACTTCGAGGGGGCAAAATGTTGGCTCGCTTTTTGACCAAGCCACCCAGGATCATTCATAAAAGGAAAACAGGAAACCACGTTCCCCAAAAATATAGAGGAATGGATCGCACTCTATCGTCTCGCCCAGGAATGGATCGCACTCCATCGTCTCGCCCAGGAACGGATCGCTCCCATCTCGTCAGCGAACGACACATCCAGGCGATCCGATCCAAACTTATATCGTTCCCCAGAGCGAACCGATCCGATCCCTTGGCGCGCACCGAACCCTTTGACCTATTCAATCACGAGCTAGTCTTCAGCGATCCGAATCGCACGGATCTGGCGACACCTGTTCACAATGGCTAGTTTGACTATTTCTTCAATGGTGGAAATGCGATCCGATGTTCTCGGGATTCGTGCCACGTGTCCACGATCCGCCTGACAAAATCAGCTATAAATAGCCCAGAGCTTGGCATTTTTCGGGATCCTTTTTGGCAATATTGGGTACTGAATCCGCCATTGTTGTCAAACCACTGAAATATTGAGAGAAATCATTGTTGTATTAGCTTTTAAAGCACAACCAATAAGATATAAAGTGGACGTAGGCTCGTTAACGCCGAACCACTATAAATTCTGAGCGTTATTTTCTTTTTCCTTGCTCTTCATTTAAAATTTTCTACAGTTCATAACAATTTGGGTGTTAGGTCCAAATTTCGATCTAACAATATGAATGTAAATATTTCTGAAAATCTTTTAAAATATGATGTACACATCCTAAATATATAGCAGTTTCTATATAAATGCGACATTTTGAAAATCAAAATATCTTTTTTTTTTTGAACCAAATTTCCCACACTCTTACAAGGCAAGAGCGCAGTTCATCCAAATTTTTGCATCGAAAACCGAACCTGTAACAACTCGGAATTTTGACAATAGGTTAGTTATATAATTAGATTCTCAAAAGCAGATATTTCCACAAACGATGGAATTTGACCACAAAACTTTAACTGTTGCATTCGTCTCGGAATTCTGATCAACTTTTATATTCGGAGTTTTGCAAACGGAGTCCGTATGAAAAAGTTACGAATGAAACACGAAAAATGAACGGAAATAAACAAACATAATAAATATAACACATATTACCTTTATAACCAGCCCTCATTGGGAAAATTGATACAAGAGTAGTCGATATCCCTTGTATAGGCGGCCGACCGCTTCGTGCCTGAAGCGCCCAGTGACGGCTAGGTTTTAAAAGGTATTTTTCATTATATATTATAATACAAATGGACATATGTTTATTTAATCAAATCCAACCTATAAATAAAAGGGCAAGGCCTCATTCTTTTCTAAACAAATCTGTAGGCGGCAGCGAACCTCCGCCATTTCCCTTTCTCTTCTAATCAATTTCTAAATTAAAAATAAGTTCATGTACAATCAATCAAATATGAATCATTCAGATTTGAAAGGGATTATCATATTCAAATGGAAAAGGGTGTGAATTTACGGCTAAGCTATTCTACATCAGATTCTCCCCTCTTTTCCTATTTTCTTACAAATCTGAAAGTATCCCTCCTTCAGAACAACTGTAAATCTGTATAAATTTAGGAATAGTAGGTCTAAAAGATTAATCAAATTTTAGATTTAGATGCTTTCAGGTGAGTGGGAAATTTATATGCAAAGTTACAATAGATTAATTATCTCATTTGTATTGGATCTTAAAATATGTGCCTAACATTTATCAGGTATGTTTATAAATTTTTTAAATCTGAAATGATGTCCATTAGATCTATTTGTGAATATTGTCAAAAACCTGAAAGTATAGATTTGTTGTCTTGAATAATAATATTTGTAGGCTTACTTAATTGTTTTTACATATTGATTACAATTGTGTTTGGAAATATATTGAGAATATTGTAAAACACTTTAGATTTGGAAATCAGTCCGATAAAGCACAGCAAGATGCTGTTTTATTCTGGATCTCTAGTTTCAGCGTTAAATGGTGAATTTTGTAATTTTGATTAAAAAGGTACGAACTTGTTTGTATTCAATTTTGTTAGGGTTTAACTTAGATGTTGTAATTTATGCCTTTTTGTTCTTTTTAAACAAAAAGACATTATTTGAAACCAATAAGAAATATGTCAAATATTGAAAAAGGGAAAAGTTATGTATATTCACGTATAAATATAAATAGATAGTATTTGTGCGTAGTTTACATAAACTATTCCAAAACACGCCTAATATATATTTCTTGTGGTTTGAAAAGTGTTTATTCCAATATTCAGGCATAAGTTACAATAACTGTGGTCGACAGTTTTTGTAAGATTTATAACCTTATTGTAAGATTAAATACAAAAAAGAATAAATTGCTTGCTACAAATAGGGCCATAAATAAATAAATTGCTATTGTAACCGACATAGAATAGGAAAAGCAAATTTAATTAGGTAGCCTAATGGTTATAGTTTATAAACTTGGCTAGGATTAATGTTGTAAACCCAATCAGGTAATTTAGAATATAACTGGACTAAGACATGAGGTTAAGTTCAACTTGGAGTAGAAGTCTTCCTGGAACCGCCCAGCAAATCCAGTATCCACAAGTGGTCAGCTTAATGTGAGAGTTCTGGTGCATAAATACATACGCATATGTATGTATCTATATACAAACACACACACAAAAGACAATAAGTTAATAAATTAAATAGTGTATGTTGGGGTACAACAAATAAATATTTAGGGACTTATAAAATAAGAATATTTCATTACTAATTAATGCCTTAGGAAAATTATGACCATTAGGCTCATAAATGACATCAATAATAATCAATGGAAATAAAAAGTTATTTAAAGATTAATTATTGCCTAAGGAATATATGACCATTATGGTCATAAATGGCAATAACCCTATGAAAAAGAAATAAATGAAATAGAAAAGGGATTTATGGGTATTGATTATCGTTTTAAATACTAAGTCCAATAAGGAAAAATATTAAATAAATATCCTAGGCTAAGAAGGATATAGCTTTCCTTATTTATACTAGTTAATACAAAACTTATAACTAAAAGTTAGAATTGTACTTGATAGGTTAATGATGTGAAGCATCATTAACCATAAAAACCCATAACGATAATTAATCGTGTATATATGGTATTTTCGTAAAGAGAAACTAAACGGGAATAACTCAATAACGTAGCCTGCTTTGGGATTATGGTTTTAAGTGGTTAGATCCACCTATAAAAAGGTACTAAGGATTGCGTATCCCACCTCCCATAAATGAAAGCATTAAAGGCTAATTGGGTACGAGCTTGACAGTCTTCACGTATAGTCCTATTCCTTGGGTTTTAAATGGCTTTGGGTCAAGAAGCCCACCTAGGGATAGGTCATCCAGTTAGTGGTCTAAAATTGTGTGTGAATCCTACCTAAACCTGGATTAAAAAATTCCGGTATGGTAATTCCATAGTGCTACCTATTCTATGGGAAGTATTAAGCGTCTAATGAGATTATCCAATAAGGTCAGCTAGATAGTAAAATGAGATTCCACTAATTGGAACTATTGGTCTTAAGCGATGAGATACCATCTCTCACCGGGATATGCGTATGTGAATGACAGAAGTCTTAACAAGTAGGCCTTGTGGATAGTGTCCTTTAGTTAATAATAATCTTGAGTAAATCATCGACAGGTATTAGATGACCAATAGGTTCGCCTAGGGTCTTAAGAGATCAGAGGAATCCACCTCATCTATCATTCTATAGTGAGGCGTTAAGTGGCTGCATTTACACTTATGAACAAATACACTCCGTATTTGAGGAGTTCACTTCTCAGTTTAATAATTAGTTTAAAGGAGTCGTAAATATATGCGTAAATGTTCTATCTCAGTATCGATATCATTGGAATTAGTACCTTGGGATGGATAGTTAGAGTCGTGTGTAAATGGTTACAAGGCTAGGTTAGAATCACTAGCCTTGGTAGGCATATATCTTGGGTTGAACCAAATGGGATACATCTTTGTATTGTAATTTGTGTTGTACCTTTCTTGTTCACCAAAACTTGTAGTTCTGACCCTCTCCTCATTACAACCTCGCAGGTTTCTATAGAAGGTCGGGTTCACACAGGTGTTTAGGTTTGGCTTTCTGTTCTTGTTCCCTTTTCCGCTCGGTATTAGGAAAGTGACTTACTTTCAAAAAGGTAGTTAATTGAGTTGATACCAGTCTATCTTATTTGTTTCCGCTATGAGTTATTTTACCGTACTCTAATTATGCTCAAGCTCATTTATTTGCAGGTACCATATTTACACGCTTCATGCTTGGATGTGTTCGAGTTTCGATTTTTGTCAAAATCTAGGCTTAGGAAAGTGTAGTGTGTTACATTTGGTATCAGAGCATAGGTTAGACAATCAAAGTAATTGGTTAAATTAGGACTCGTGAGAGAACGTAATTCGACTTTCTTTTTTGTTTTTCTTCATCTTTCTTACTCGACTTCAATTTATTTCAACGTTGAACTAGTCATGGGTTTAGTTGTATAGAATGGACTTTAAACGACAAAGAGTTGAAATATGTTCAGTTTGGGTTTCTAGCCAATTGTATCTTACCCCCACAGTACATTGGCGATCTCGTTGTGAAGAGCATGAGGATGACATAGGTGGATTCCGCTGATTCGAGTTTGGAGACTGGACAAAAATCAAGCTATAACCGAGATAGTCACGATTTTAGAATTTTGATTTCGTTTGGTAGTTCCATTCAAAAACCTTTCCTTGGTCTGAAACGGAAATTCGTGTTAATATGTCGTATCCGTTCAGAAATATAAATATGAATTATATCATTCGCTACTTCATTAACTTTCTAGATATTTCTTCTTTGAAAGTATTCATTTGAGTTCATGGCCTTTTATTCGGGAAATTTTATTTTTAAAACTATTTGGAAAAATAAAATGGATTTCGAAAGTTTTGAAATTACGGTTTCGGGAAATGGTTTTATAAAGAAATGGTTTAAAAAATTTAATTTATTCGTGTTTCGGGATTTTGGGACTTTGTGTGGTTTTAATGAATATAATTTGATAGGTAGGAAGATGGGAATTGGAAATAACAAGGAATATGCCACTAAAGTTAAAAATAATTAATACCCATTCCTTGTAACTTTTAGTATCCCTCATTTTTATATATATTGGATGATTTATTGAAATTACCACAATTAAAACTCGAGATTTTAAAAGTTCCAACATTTTTTAATGCAAAAAGGTTTTTCATTTTGTAATATAAACTGGAATATAAATAATAATATTAATAATAAGTTGAATTTATAAATTCGAAACTTTTAGTTCATAATGGATTCCATTTTTGAAAAGTTCTAAATTTTCCTTCGAAAAGGCTAAGGAAAATCCTTCATCCGAATTCTTGGGGTATTTGATTCCAAATCGTTTAATTTCATGTCAGCTATTAAGGGAAAAAACCCATTTTAATTTAATTATGAGTTTCTAGCTAAATTATTTTGGGAATTCATTCGTCATGTGGTCGTAGCCTTTGTTGAGACTACTTTAAACCCTTGGAGTTAGTTCAGAGTTTTGACTGTGGTCTATGGTATCGCCGTGATGAGGATAATTATTTTCCGGGTCATGCCAAATCTTAAAGATGATGTGGGGCGATTAATATTTTAATCCGACCTAATAAGGTCAAAGTTCAACCTTTTATCAAAGCTTATTTGACATATTGACCGTTTGGCGTTATACCTAGAGTGGTCAAATTGTTGATGAGTTTTGGTACAATTTGGTCCTAAGACTCAACCATAATAGTTGTGTCTAAATCACTCCCTTAACTTCTTTTGTTAGTCCTTCCTTCCTCATCTAGCCGAGCCATATTCTTATCCTTCTTCTCTTTCCTTGTCATTGCCTCGCCTCCTTATTTTTTCGTGCTAGTTTGCGCATTAGATCTTTCCTCACTAGTAATCGAAGATCTAAATCTGGTTTCTTCTCTCCGACCATTTCTTAGTCCATAATACCTAATTGCGCTACCCGATCTTGCTCGTACCATTTATGTCTCGTCCTTAGGGAGGGATCATTTGGTTGGATTGGAATGAGAAAATGGTCTCACTGCTTTAGGGCTAAGAAAATTAATCGTGGCAGTTGGACTTGCACCAGTCCTTTGCTTTAAGATTTTAGAATAGGTCGTTGTTTGTGCTACATCCACCTTTGTTTTACCTTTTTGGAATAGTTTCTTTCGAAGGTGATCGTCATTTTGGAGATTAAGAATAAGTCTTCTTTGGATGGTTTTTCTGAGGAGAATCTTGATGTGATTTTAAAGGCATCCGTGTTTTACGCGGACTTGAATGGTCTTTTTGCTGACCAGCTTTGGAGTTTTTGCAGCAAATCTTTTTGTCTTAATGTTGGTCTTTGTATTCGGAGATCTATGTCAAAACTGCCAATGTAGATGTGTGACACATTTAGTACATCAATTATAGATGGGAAGTTATGACTAGATTTTTCTCTTGACGCGAAAATTAATCTTTTGTTTGATCGATGACATAATCATCATTTTGTTTCGCATCATATTTAATTCAGCTTGTTGTTCTTGTGTGTTGTATCATGGAGTTACTTTATGTAATTTCACTTATCCATTTTTGTCTTTAGACAATATTTGGTGGATTTCCATGAGAAGCAGTTTTGTGGTAGGTTTCTTTTCTCATTGCAATTCTCTTTAGTAGAGATGGTGATGTGGGAATCTCCAACAACACCAGTAGTGTTTGTAATATGAGATTTAGCAATTTTGTTATCATGATGTGATTAATCAAAGATCATAAAAATGGTTTGAGCTCCGGTCGTAGAGCAAGACATCTCGGTTTTTATAGTCATTGTTTTGGGAGTTTCGGTGTTGTTGTTTTATCGTCATCTTTGTTGTTTTTCCTTTCCAACATTTGATTCTTGGCTTTGTGAAAATTCATCTTGTAACTGTTAGTGTCGTTTAAATTGCATGACTTATGTCAATGAGATTTCTATGTTTGAAAACATTTGTGTCATTCGCACATATCCGTTTGAATGAAATCTCATTTTCTTATTTAACTAACAGTTGTCCTAGAGCTGGAAATGATAGAATTCTGTGTTGGATAAATTTCAGCAAAGGACCGGTTTTGCATTGTTTTCGTCAAGGATATAAATAAATTGTCATTCCTTGTTAAGCAAAGATTTATTGCATTCGCTTGTGTGTGATTTTCAGTTTTTGCATTTTTGCTTGACTAACTTTCTTTTTCGCTAACATGTAACTTGAATCGTTTGAGTTTCTACAAAATATGTTTTTGAAACTTTTGGAAAATATTATTGGAAAAAAAATCTTTTATCATTTTTGAGATTTACATTTTTACTGAATTATTTCTTTTGTTTCAGTTTGCGTGAAAACGCAGAATTTGGGTACGGTAGTTTGCGTGTGTTTAAAACGTTTGTTTTACATTAAAATAGACGGTTTGAATGGCGCAAAGCGCACGCTACCGAGAATTTGATTTTCATATGAATCACGTATGTAAAGTGAAATGGTATTGAAAGTAAATTTTCAAAATAAATATAAGAAGTTTTAAAGCAGAAATTTATTTTTATGAAACATTTCAATTTTTGGTCACATGAACAACATAAGGAAGATTTTTGGATGATTTGTGTGCGCTTTTTACGGTGCAATAGGACCCGACGATGTGATTAAAACATTAACAACAACAAGGAAAAGGCAGTTTTAGCCTTAGAAACATTGTTTTCATACCTTGTCAGTGATACGCGCGAGTTGCTAATTAACTTGTTTTATGTCTTAGAGCTTGTTTTGAGCCTCCTTTATAGTCTACAGATGGAAATTCTTGAAGTATTTTGGGTAACTGAGGTGAAATTTCCACTACAGGTTGGGAATGAAATATTTACAAGTGAGGGGAACGTTAAAATTCTTCACATTGATTTCCTTTTTTCTGGTTTAAGAGAAATAAAATATGAAGCGACTAAATGCGTTGAAGTTTTGGATGGTAGGGTTTGGATGTAGAATTGGTTGCTTCACACTTTTATTCATAATCGTGTGAGGGTTATGGATTAAAATGGGTTTTCGAAATTCGCATTCGTATAGAACCGCCAATATATTTAGGATGTTTTGCATCATGTTTTCGAAAGAGTTTTAAAAAATTAATGCATACATATAGGAGGATATGATTTAGAACCATTGTGCATACATGTTTTGTGGTTGAAATGCATTATGTACACTGTGCACATGCGCACATGGATGCAAGGTGGACGTACACAAATTGGTTGTGCAGGAAGGATAAGTAGGTGTCAGAATTTTGGACGAAATTCCTTTTAAGGGGGGGGGGAGAATGTAACAACCCGGAATTTTAATAATAGATTAGTTATATAATTAGATTCTCAAAAAAAAGGAATTTCTGCAAATGATGGAATTTGACCACGAAACTTCAACCGTTGCATTCGTCTCGAAATTCTGGTCAACTTTAATGTTTGGGTTTTCATGAACAGAGTCTATATGAAAAAAATATAGATGAAATACAAAAATAGATGGAAATAAATAAATACAACAAATATAATACCTTTTATAACCAACCCTCACTGGGCAAATTGACACAAGGGCGATCGACATCCCTTATATAGGCGGTCGACAACTTCGTGCCTTAAGCACCTAGTGATGGCTAGGTTTTGAAGGGTATTTTCATTATATATTATAATATAAATGGACGGATGTTTATTTAATCAAATATAACGGTTCATGACCAATTCCACTCTTATAAATAAAGGAGTAAGGCCTCATTCTTTTCCACACAAATCTGTAGGCAGCAGCGAAGCTCTGCCATTTCCCTTTCTCTTCTAATCAATTTCTAAATTAAAATAGGTTCATATACAATCAATCAAATATAAATAAATTATTTGAAACCAATAAGAAATATGTCACATACTGAAAAAGGTAAAAGTTGTGTAAATTCATGTATAAATACAAATCGATAATATTTGTGTGTAGTTTACATCAACTATTCCAAAACACACCTAATATATATTTCTTGTGGTTTGAAATCTGTTTATTCCAATATTCAGGCATAAGTTACAATAACTGTAGTCGATAGTCTTTTGTAAGATTTATAACCTTATTGCAAGATTGAATACAAAAAGGAATGTTGGGTTGTTAGTTGAATTAAATTGTCAAACTCAATGAAAGTAGAAATAAGAGAAAATAACTATGTTAACCGCGTGAAAATATAAATATATCTATACATTATCCATCTGAATCTACGTAAACAACGAAATATATATAATAATGGATGTTTGAATTTTTCAATGAATTTCATTTTATAGAATTATACATGTAATTGTAATCCATATTAATAAATATATTTGTGGTGACCATTATAGCAATTAGTGCAATTGATTGCTATAAATAGGGTCATAAATAAATAGCTATTGTAACCGAGATTGATTGGGAAAAACAAATTTAATTAGGCAGTTGGGCCTAATGGTTACAATTTCTAAACTTGGCTAGGATTAATGTTGTAAACCCCAATTAGGTAATTTAAAATGTAACTGCACTAAGACACGAGCTTAAGTTCAACTTGTGGTAGAAGTCTGCCTGGAATCGCACGACAAATCCAGCATCCACAAGTGGTCAGCTTAATGTGAGAGGTATGGTGCATAAATATATATACACAAAACAGAAAATAAATTAATAAATTAAGCAGTGTTTGTTGGGATACAACAAATAGATATTTCGAGACTGATAAAATAAGAATTTTTCATTGTTAAATTAATGTCTTGAGAAAAGTATGACCGTTAGGCTCATAAATGACATCAATAATAATCAATGGAAATAAAAAGGTATTTAAAGATTAATTGTTGCCTAAGGACTATACGACCATTATGGTCATAAATGGCAATAACCCTATAAAATAGAAATAAATGAAATAGAAAAGGGATTTATGGGTATTGATTGTCGTTTTAAATACTAAGTCCAATAAGGAAAAATATTAAATAAATATCCTAGGCTAAGATGGATATAACTTTCCTTGTTTATAATAGTTAATATAGAACTTTTAACTGAAAGTTAGAATTGGACTTGGTAGGTCAATGATGTGAAGCATCATTAACCATAAGAACCTGTAACGATAATTAATTGTGTGCGTATGGTATCTCCTTAAAGAGATACTAAACGAGAATAACTCAATAATGCAACCTGCTTTGGGATTAAGGTTTAAGTGGTTAGATCCACCTATAAAAAGGCATTAAGTGATTACGTAGCCCACCTCCCATAAATGTTAGCATTAAAGGCTAATTAGATACGATCTTGATAATCTTCGCGTATAGTCTGTTTCCTTAGGTCTTAAGTGGCTTTGGGTCCAGGAGCCCACCTAGGAATAGGTCATCCAGTTAGGGGTTTTAAATGGTGTGTGAATCCTACCTAAACCTGGATTTAAAGATGTCCGCTATGCTAATTCCATAGGGTTACCTATCTTACGGGCAGTATTAAGTGTAACACCCCACCTCCGCCAGGGTCACTCACAAGAGAATGCACTAGCTTTGGAGGGGCGTTGTCTAGGTAAACATGCACAGAAATATTACAAGACAGAACATATAAAACAGCGGAAGAAAAACCAAATTTCATTACCTCATAAAATTATAAGGTCTAAAGCCTTTTACATCAAAATGCCTTCAAAAGCCATTACATTGAAAACCTGTCTTGCAATAGTTAAAGAACCATAAAACCATAGTCATAAAATATTCCCCAAGTAAAACGGTAAAACAGCCATAGCCAAGAAAAATCCAAGCCATACATGATGACCATGAAGCAGAAGAAGTCCGAGCTAAATAACAGTATTTCCTCCCTGAAAACCTGGGGGGGGAGAACGGAAGACAAAGAGGCGAAAGAAAACGGGGTCAGTCATAAAGACTGGTAAGTCCTATCTACTTCCAGCATAAAAACAGGTAAAGGTAACATGACATGCATAAACTGAAACTAAACATAAGGATGATGACAAGATAGACAAGTTAAACCAAGGTAACAAGATGAACTACTGTATCAAGATAAACTATGGTCACTATGAATCAAGAATAACATCCCAAGGTTCTATCGAGTATAACACCCCAAGGTTCTATCAAGTATATTTGCCCTGCACCTTCCGTACTAGTATCCCAACCCGTGTCATGTGTTAGCTACAAAATGTCTCTTGCCCAATGTCATGAAATGGTCCATGTCAACCTAATGTAGGTTTTCCCAACTCGTATTTTTCTTTCCATGTATATGTTTAGTCCTTTGCCGTAAATTCTACGGGCTTCCTCACGTCGTTCAATACTACTTCAACGTAGTTCCATTATCCTTGAAATCGTTTGGACTGTCACCCTTGATCTAGCTGTATTTTCTTACCATGAATTCTCGAATGTTCGGCTAGGATTTATGCCACCTAGGACCACTAGGGATTACGCTACCTACTAAACGTTTTCGTAACTCGGTTTGGGTTTAAGCCACCTAGGACCGCTAGGGATTACGCTACCCGTCAACCACGCCCTTTTCCCCACGTATGTATCGTGAATCGTTTTTCCATGTCTAGATGCACATGTATCTCAATGTGCCATCCGAGTCCCGTGACAGGGCTAATCAAGAAATACAGGACTCGGTCGGAAGCTTTAGGTTATCTGCCGATGCAGATATCAAGGTCTGTTTTTTCTACCGGTGGTTATGGTACCACGTGACCCCTCCCTCAACTACTGAAAGGCAATCCAAGAAAATCATGCACAAGAACTATACTCCGGCCATTCATGCCCCACTTTCCTATTGGCCAACCTCACCCATAACTAGATAGCAAGTATATGGTCTGTTGGGAGTTCTCTGCCTTTCCGCATACGTACACGATTGACTAAAGATGGTAGGTAGTCGACGATGTGCTATCACAGGGCTAAACTAAGTATCTCCGACTCCACGCTAATCCACCCCAGTCTTTAGGTTGCTCGCACAGCAACCAAGGCATAACCTTGGTTCTTCTACCGCAGACCTTAACCTCTGTGAGCCCGGGCGGATCATCTGCAACCTCACAGAGGGATACCAAGAGTACCCTCACGTCCCCCGAAGCTACCGCTTCGTCACCCAGTTCGCTGGAGCCTTTATCTAAGTCAGATAAACATTCGCTCCTCCTCATGTGTTCGTTTAAACGATGACCTACCGTATCAGGTTACTCATCTATTTGTGAATTGGTCCAATTCTCTTGACTAAGAATTATTACTTAGTTATCCTTAACTAAGGTTTATCACTTAGTTTCCCTTCCCGTTCTCCTTATTAACTACGATTTTCCACTTAGTCCCCTGAACTAGGGTTTTGTCTAATGGGTTAAGTGTTGTCATTCGAGTTCATGACTTACCCCGCCTACGAATCATGTCAAAAATTGGCTAAGTATTCAAGTTCAAGACTTAGCCCTACAAACCATGTATCAAGTTGGTTAAGTATATCAAGAAGTTCATGACTTAACCCTAGATTATCGTGTCAGATTGGTTAAGTATAGGTTAACTTAACCCTATCAAATTACCGTGTCAGATTGGTTAAGTATAGGTTATCTTAACCTCATCAAGCTACCGTGTCAGATTGGTTAAGTATAGGTTGTCTTAAACTCATCAAATCATCGATTAAAATTGGTTAAGTGTAGGTTAACTTAACCCCATTAAATTATCGAGTCGGATTGGTTAAGTATATTTAAGAGGTTCGTGACTTAACCCTATCAAATTATCAAGTCAGATTGGTTAAGTGTAAGTTAACTTAACCCTATCAAATTACCGAGTCGGATTGGTTAAGTGTAGGTTAACTTAACCCCATCCACTAGTCGTATTTATAATGGTTAAGTATCATTCTTGTGGGTTTACTTAACCCTACCACGCATCGCGTTATCCCAGTCGGGTATTATCAACCCATTTAGGTTAAACTAACCCACCCGCTAACCGTGTTATATGGTTAAGTGTCCTTAAGTAATCAAGTCTGGTCTTACTTAACCTACCCATTCATGTCATATCGGTTAAGTGCCATTAGTCAAACTAACTTAACCTTATCATGTGGCATTAAGTAAATTAATGCACCCCAACCTCTCACATTAGACTTTGTTGTGGTTACTGGTTACGCCGGGCGGGACCGGGCAGCTTTACACCACAACCTAGTCTAACCTCGGGTTTTGAGCGCGATATGACCAACTACTCACATTGGGTCTTATTGTCTGTAGCTACTGGATTTGCCGGGCGGTTCCGGGTAGATTTATGCTACAAACTCAACCCAACCTCGAGTTGGCCACTTTCATGTTTTCCTACTTGTCATGTTCATGTCAAATTTAGGCTACGACAAAGTCCACGTTTTCCACTTATGCCCATTGTCCCATTACTTAATTCATGTTAAGTTTCATAACCCATCTCAAGTTTGCCTAAACTACCCAAGGCGTATTCCCAACGCAAGTGAAAGCGAGTAAACATAGTAGGAATAATATGACAACATATTGGCCTCAAACATGTATGATAACATAAAGGGATTGGCCTCAAACATGTATGATAGCATAACACTAGGTTCATCATCATAGGCATGTAAATGGTCATAAGGGGTTTAGGTTCTTTTACATGCATAAGCCCCAAGTCAAGTTCATATGAATGTTCCACAAGTCAAATTGTTCTAAGGGTTCATGCCAACATTCCACAAGTCAAGATTCAATCTTGCATGATAAACTAGGTCAAACACAACATGAGTGGCATGATTTAATCACTAAGAAATAGCCCAAAGTCATAGGTTCAAGAGAGAGGCAAGACTAGATTCACATAGACTAACATACTTAGGTTTTCATCTCATTTTATTCCATGTCAACATTAGAACTACCGTTTAGATCTAAAAATAGCTAGAACTTACAAAGCGTGGCTAGAGATTTATGAGCAAGCATTTGTCGAAGAACGGTGTTGAGATGATGCTTTACTTCCTTGATTTGATGTAGAAAGCTTGCTCCTTTGACTTGAATCTAGTTTGCATGCTTAAGCCTTTGAAGTTGAAGATGGAGGCCATGATTAGGGAGCATTTTGGCAGCACTTAGTTGTTAGGATGATTTGTGGTGAATTAGGCTAGGTCTTAGGGTGTTTTTATAGAAGTTAGGACTAGTTTAGGCCCTTAGATTAACCCTAGTTTAGATCTGAACCATCCAATCTCGTCACAGGCCAACAGAACAGACCCAAAGGAGCAAGCAGGTGCACCAGGCTAACCTGGCTCGACCAGGGAGGTCGACCCCCAGGTCGACACCCAGGTCGACTGCCCAGTCGACCTGGTCCCTGGGGGGTCGACTCCCCAGTCGACCTGGGGCTGGGCGGGAAATTTTCCCGCCCATCCTGTTTGGGGCTAAATTTGTTTTCATTTTCTGATTTTTCGCGAAACTTCTAGAGGCCATATCTCGGTCATACGGACTCCGATTTACGAAATTTCGGACTTGTTTCCAACCAGAATTCCGAGACGAACGCAATGGCGCAACCCGTTTCGCTTGATTCTTATTTTAAAATTTAATTCTGCCTTAATTCTTGTCTTAACACGTTATTAAAATTCGGGTTGTTACATTCTCCCCTCCTTTAAGGATTTCGTCCCCGAAATCTCTAAGTTAGGGAGGATGTGTCCTACCATCCAATCATCCATCTATTCAAAGCATCATCCACAGGCAACCATTGTCCTTAAAAGATTTCTAATGTTGTATGAACATATGCAGAAAGTATGTGTATATGTGTTCCTTATCTAATGCAAATGATCAGGCATGATTGATCTTCTAAATGCAAAATATGTTTAGTGCCATGAATCCACATGTATGCAAATAGTCCTAGTCACATAAACGCTATATGTGTGCACAACCATTCATCCATATGCAATATTCACATGACAACACATTCAAATTCATCCATAAACAAGTATAAACACGTATACATATGAAATATGAAGTGTGACTGAGCCGATCTAGTGCCTAGTGTGTATTCACGCATCCACGAGCAACCATTTGCAACCACTTGCAACCATATCAATCATAACATGTTTTCAAATACATGTTTACATCCACAGGGTTCTACCTAAGGTCCTCAAGATAGGACCGAGAAGATAAGCAAGATAAACTCCTTTTGGATTACAAGAAATCCCTTTCTAAACCCAACCCATATCCTATAAAGCCCAAAAGGTTTAGTCAACCTAACGGACACCTTCAAACCCTGACATGTATTATTAACCGATGAGTCATACCCCCTATGGAGTTTGCAACAGAAATAAGATCGAGAATAGGACCGAGAGGATATGCATAAAAGATAGCATGCGGGTAAGCTCTACAGGAAAACAGGGATCAAGAATATACTCTTAAAAAGAGATATGATGCGCGTATCTTGTCTTCAATCTTCTAAGTCGCATTTCCTTGAGCTTAATTCCATTGTGCTTTGACCATCTTTAACTTCATGATTTCGTGGCCTCTTAACTCCTATTTCCAAATATGAGCTGGAACTCACTTCATTGTCGCCTCTCGTTCCACTTTTACTTATTCTCCCTCTAGTATACTTGGCTCAACCATATCCCTGCACTCATGGTTTCATGTAAGCTCTCCAAAATTCACTAGTGAATCATGGATCTCGTCTACTCGCTCTACGGCATTCCACGCAGAAGAACTTATCTCTTGAAAACAAACAGATGCCAACCATGTTATCAAGTGTACTTACTAGAGTGATTTCCATAACTCATGCACAAGCGAAATGAACCATCCGCCTTAGTGGCGAACTCTACTCGAACGGATTACCAACAAATACATCAAGAGCTTCTAGGTAACCAATCATGACAGAACCCTAAAGGTTACACGAGACTTCGAGGGTATTACCGAGGTAGGTCAAGAGCCTAACTACCCTCCTTTCAGAACCGAGAATGACACCCTTACTGGATAACCACTCCATTCCTAGAATTCAACCCATAGCTTAAAAGCATAAGCATTATTCCCAAAAGTCATAGGCGTCCTCAAATCCAAACAAGTCATGAATAAATGGACCGATTTCTCAACAAGATTTGAGACAAAAATGGGATCCTCTACTATGCTAGTACGAAGGTGCAGAGACTCAACTATCGAAGCAGACTTAAATGATGCGGTGATCAAAGCAAAGTCCTGACGGGATGATAGAGAAGAAAAGCTAAACCTTTCACAGAAACGTTACCATCCTTCTTAGGTACGCTAACAGTGTGAGCATACAATTGCCCTCTCGATGATCTTGTCCTCGTCTCATAATACCTGACTATCTTTCCCTTTTTACCCTACTAGAGATACTCTCTCTTGTCATGGGTTTTATCATCCACCCTTTTCCTCCTTTGTGGATTAAGCCATACCAACAAGTTGCTTGTCCTTAAGCTTGTATCCTTTATCCTTGTTCTTACTATCCTTTCTTATAACGCGGTAATAGGTCTCTCGAGAACTGCCTCCATCGTACCGAAAACACTGACGTAGTTAGAAAATGATTAGTCGCAGTTCAAACCACTGTGACTACAGGTGGAGGAAAGAAAGGAAAAGAGATTCAATCAAGGAAACAAAGGATAATGCTAATGGCCTTTGGGGAATAGCCTTTAAAAATAAAACTTTCCTTGAAAAATGCTTCTTTGTAAACGGTTTTCAAATAGTTTTCAGAAGGTTTTAAAACTTTTGCCCAGTCTGGTAACCTTCTGCTCTGATACCAAATGTAACACCCCACCTCCGCCAGGGTCACTCACAAGAGAATGCACTAGCTTTGGAGGGGCGTTGTCTAGGTAAACATGCACAGAAATATTACAAGACAGAACATATAAAACAGCGGAAGAAAAACCAAATTTCATTACCTCATAAAATTATAAGGTCTAAAGCCTTTTACATCAAAATGCCTTCAAAAGCCATTACATTGAAAACCTGTCTTGCAATAGTTAAAGAACCATAAAACCATAGTCATAAAATATTCCCCAAGTAAAACGGTAAAACAGCCATAGCCAAGAAAAATCCAAGCCATACATGATGACCATGAAGCAGAAGAAGTCCGAGCTAAATAACAGTATTTCCTCCCTGAAAACCTGGGGGGGGAGAACGGAAGACAAAGAGGCGAAAGAAAACGGGGTCAGTCATAAAGACTGGTAAGTCCTATCTACTTCCAGCATAAAAACAGGTAAAGGTAACATGACATGCATAAACTGAAATTAAACATAAGGATGATGACAAGATAGACAAGTTAAACCAAGGTAACAAGATGAACTACTGTATCAAGATAAACTATGGTCACTATGAATCAAGAATAACATCCCAAGGTTCTATCGAGTATAACACCCCAAGGTTCTATCAAGTATATTTGCCCTGCACCTTCCGTACTAGTATCCCAACCCGTGTCATGTGTTAGCTACAAAATGTCTCTTGCCCAATGTCATGAAATGGTCCATGTCAACCTAATGTAGGTTTTCCCAACTCGTATTTTTCTTTCCATGTATATGTTTAGTCCTTTGCCGTAAATTCTACGGGCTTCCTCACGTCGTTCAATACTACTTCAACGTAGTTCCATTATCCTTGAAATCGTTTGGACTGTCACCCTTGATCTAGCTGTATTTTCTTACCATGAATTCTCGAATGTTCGGCTAGGATTTATGCCACCTAGGACCACTAGGGATTATGCTACCTACTAAACGTTTTCGTAACTCGGTTTGGGTTTAAGCCACCTAGGACCGCTAGGGATTACGCTACCCGTCAACCACGCCCTTTTCCCCACGTATGTATCATGAATCATTTTTCCATGTCTAGATGCACATGTATCTCAATGTGCCATCCGAGTCCCGTGACAGGGCTAATCAAGAAATACAGGACTCGGTCGGGAGCTTTAGGTTATCTGGTGATGCAGATATCAAGGTCAGTTTTTTCTACCGGTGGTTATGGTCCCACGTGACCCCTCCCTCAACTACTGAAAGGCAATCCAAGAAAATCATGCACGAGAACTATACTCCGGCCATTCATGCCCCACTTTCCTATTGCCCAACCTCACCCATAACTAGATAGCAAGTATATGGTCTGTTGGGAGTTCTCTGCCTTTCCGCATACGTACACGATTGACTAAAGATGGTAGATAGTCGACGACGTGCTATCACAGGGCTAAACTAAGTATCGTCGACTCCACGCTAATCCACCCGTCTTTAGGTTGCTCGCACAGCAACCAAGGCATACCCTTGGTTCTTCTACCGCAGACCTTAATCTTTGTGAGCCCAGGCGGATCATCTGCAACCTCACAGAGGGATAACAAGAGTACCCTCACGTCCCCCGAAGCTACCGCTTCGTCACCCAGTTCGCTGGAGCCTTTATCTAAGTCAGATAAACATTCGCTCCTCCTCGTGTGTTCGTTTAAACGATGACCTACCGTATCAGGTTACTCATCTATTTGTGAACTGGTTCAATTCTCTTGACTAAGAATTATTACTTAGTTATCCTTAACTAAGTTTATCACTTAGTTTCCCTTCCCGTTCTCCTTATTAACTACGATTTTCCACTTAGTCCCCTGAACTAGGGTTTTGTCTAATGGGTTAAGTGTTGTCATTCGAGTTCATGACTTACCCCGCCTACGAATCATGTCAAAAATTGGCTGAGTATTCAAGTTCAAGACTTAGCCCTACAAACCATGTATCAAGTTGGTTAAGTATATCAAGAAGTTCATGACTTAATCCTAGATTATCATGTCAGATTGGTTAAGTATAGGTTAACTTAACCCTATCAAATTACCGTGTCAGATTGGTTAAGTATAGGTTATCTTAACCTCATCAAGCTACCGCGTCAGATTGATTAAATATAGGTTGTCTTAACCTCATCAAATCATCGAGTAAAATTGGTTAAGTGTAGGTTAACTTAACCCCATTAAATTATCGAGTCGGATTGGTTAAGTATATTTAAGAGGTTCGTGACTTAACCCTATCAAATTATCAAGTCAGATTGGTTAAGTGTAAGTTAACTTAATCCCATCAAATTACCGAGTCGGATTGGTTAAGTGTAGGTTAACTTAACCCCATCCACTAGTCGTATTTATAATGGTTAAGTATCATTCTTGTGGGTTTACTTAACCCTACCATGCATCACGTTATCCCAGTCGGGTGTTATCAACCCATTTAGGTTAAACTAACCCACCCGCTAACCGTGTTATATGGTTAAGTGTCTTTAAGTAATCAAGTCCGGTCTTACTTAACCTACCCATTCATGTCATATCGGTTAAGTGCCATTAGTCAAACTAACTTAACCTTATCATGTGGCATTAAGTAAATTAATGTACCCCAACCTCTCACATTAGACTTTGTTGTGGTTACTGGTTACGCCGGGCGGGTCCGGGCAGCTTTACACCACAACCTAGTCTAACCTCGGGTTTTGAGCGCGATATGACCAACTACTCACATTGGGTCTTATTGTATGTAGCTACTGGATTTGTCGGGCGGTTCCGGGCAGATTTATGCTACAAACTCAACCCAACCTCGAGTTGGCCACTTTCATGTTTTCCTACTTGTCATGTTCAAGTCAAATTTAGGCTACGACAAAGTCCACGTTTTCCACTTATGCCCAATGTCCCATTACTTAATTCATGTTAAGTTTCATAGCCTATCTCAAGTTTGCCTAAACTACCCAGGGTGTATTCCCAACGCAAGTGAAAGCGAGTAAACATAGTAGGAATAATATGACAACATATTGGCCTCAAACATGTATGATAGCATAAAGGGATTGGCCTCAAACATGTATGATAGCATAACACTAGGTTCATCATCATAGGCATGTAAATGGTCATGAGGGGTTTAGGTTCTTTCATCATCATAGCCCCAAGTCAAGTTCATATGAATGTTCCACAAGTCAAATTGTTCTAAGGGTTCATGCCAACTTTCCACAAGTCAAGATTCAATCTTGCATGATAAACTAGGTCAAACACAACATGAGTGGCATGATTTAATCATTAAGAAATAGCCCAAAGTCATAGGTTCAAGAGAGAGGCAAGACTAGATTCACATAGACTAACATACTTAGGTTTTCATCTCATTTTATTCCATGTCAACATTAGAACTACCGTTTAGATCTAAAAGTAGCTAGAACTTACAAAGCGTGGCTAGAGATTTATGAGCAAGCATTTGTCGAAGAACGGTGTTGAGATGATGCTCTACTTCCTTGATTTGATGTAGAAAGCTTGCTCCTTTGACTTGAATCTTGTTTGCATGCTTAAGCCTTTGAAGTTGAAGATGGAGGCCATGATTAGGGAGCATTTTGGCAGCACTTAGCTGTTAGGATGATTTGTGGTGAATTAGGCTAGGTCTTAGGGTGTTTTATAGAAGTTAGGACTAGTTTAGGCCCTTAGATTAACCCTAGTTTAGATCTGAACCATCCAATCTCGTCACAGGCCAACAGAACAGACCCAAAGGAGCAAGCAGGTGCACCAGGCCAACCTGGCTCGACCAGGGAGGTCGACCCCCAGGTCGACACCCAGGTCGACTGCCCAGTTGACCTGGTCCCTGGGGGGTCGACTCCCCAGTCGACCTGGGGCTGGGCGGGAAATTTTCCCGCCCATCCTGTTTGGGGCTAAATTTGAAATTCGAAAATCTGTTTTCATTTTCTGATTTTTCGCGAAACTTCTAGAGGCCATATCTCGGTCATACGGACTCCGATTTACGAAATTTCGGACTCGTTTCCAACCAGAATTCCGAGATGAACGTAACGATGCAACCCGTTTTGCTTTATTCTTATTTTAAAATTTAATTCTGCCTCGATTCTTGTCTTAACACGTTATTAAAATTCGGGTTGTTACATTAAGTATCTAAGGAGATTATCCAATAAGGTCGGCTAGATGGTACAACGAGATTCCACCAATAAGAACTATTTATCTTAAGTGATTAGCTACCATATCTCACCTTATGCGGGGCATGGGTTTATATGCGTGAATGACGAAAGCCTTAACTAGTACATGCCTATAGCTAGTGTCCTGCAATTTATAATAATGTTGAGTAAATCATCAAGAGGTATTAGAAGACTAATAGGTCCTCCTAGGGTCTTAAGCGATCGAAGGAATCCACCCTATCTATCATTTGATTTGATAGTGAGGCGTTAGGTAGTTGTATATGCACTTATGAATATATAAACTCTGTAGTTGGTGATTTCACTTCTTGGTTTAATAATTAGTTTAAAGACTTCATAAATGTATGTGTAAACGTTCTATCTTAGTATCTATATCATTGGGAATGCTACCTTGCGGAGGGTAGCTAGAGTTGTGTGTAAATGTTTACAAGGCTAGGTTAGAATTACTAGCCTTGATAGGAATATATCTTGGGTTGATCCAAACGTGATACATCTGTGTATTGTAATATGCGTTTTATTTTTCTTGTTCACCAGAGCTTGTTGTTCAGAACCCCTCATTACAACCTCCTAAGTTTTTATAGAAGGTCGGGTTCTCACAAGAGTTTAGGTATGGTTTTCGGTTCTCGTTCTCTCTTGCTCGGTATTGGCAAAGTGGCTTACTTTCAAAAAGGTTGTAACCTGAGTTAATACTAGTCTATCCTATTTGTTTCTACAGTGAGTTATTTTACCATACTCTAATTATGCTCATGCTAATTTATTTGTAAGTACCAGATTTACACACTCCATGCTTGGATGTGTTCGTGTTTCGATTTTTGTTGAAATTTAGGCTCCGAAAATTGTGGAGTGTTACACTACTAATCAACTTTAAAAGTTTCTGATTTCAAAAAATTAAATTTTCTAAATCTTTGTTCATCGCAATACTTTGAGGAATCTTTTTATATTACAACCTTGTAATGTTTTTTTTTTGTTTTTTACTCAATTATAATTATAGTGACTTGCCAAGAACTTCTTAAATTAGAGCAAAATTGCTAACATTAAGATAAAACACCACTACAATGAGAAATAAGTCCAAAGTATAAGTTTTCACTAGAGATGTCAAATTAATAAAGATAGTCAAGTCCTAAATGAAGAAATCTTACAAGTAATAACACTGATAACAATTTACTCTGAGAACGGAGGCCTAGATCCGTGCCCAAAGATATCACGGAGAAAAGAACCAATCCACCTATGCGTTCCTCCTGATGCCTAATGTTATCCTTAACCTCCAAGTGCATATCATGCATCTCCAGCTGCATCTGCTCAAATCACTATTGGGATGCAAACATCTTCTATAAGGACTGTTGTTGGGTTTGAGAAAACTCTACCTATGCGTGGGTCGTATCTTGCTGTCGAAGCAAGATACCGTGGTGCTCTCTATCCAACTATTCTTGCCTCTCAGAAATAGACCAAACCTCTGCCCTTAAATCCCATGGCCGCGGTGCTGGACATGAGCCCCACTGTGATGACCGGGAAGACCCAATGCCTCCCTAGTACTGCTCTGCACTATGCTGCTCATATCTCGCTGAAGGGTCAAAATACTAATACTGCCCATGTCGTTCCTCTGGTGCAAAGTGGTCGCCAAACTCTGCCTAGGGCCAATACTCAACTACTGCCTCATGCTGAAATCCTACTAGGTCAAACTGTTGACCTTCCTGGTCCTGTTGATCTCCCTGGTCTTGGTGACCTCATACCCTCCATCTCCACCACCTACCCCAAACTCATCCTCATGCTCCATAGGCTGGGCCTCCTCCTATAATTGGGCTAAATTGATGTGCATCCTAGTCAAAGTGGACGCATCTATAAGGGGGTGGGACTCGGTGGTAGAACTCTCATTCCCTAAAGGAATCCAGCATGTCTAAACACTACAGTCCAAAGATGTCCAAATGAAATGGTAGATTATCTGATATCAAAGGAGGTAGCAAAATATTCCATAATCGCCCTTGCTCAGTTGACCTCAAGTCAAGCAAAACTAGAGTTAGTAGCTTGCCTAATTGTGGAAGTAACTCTGTTGAACTTCATGTCCGAGCAGTCAGGATATACTAAAAGATGCGTATAACCACTATAGCTAATGGGCGCAAATGCCCTATATTCCAAGCCCTGTGATCAACATCCACAAAAACCATGCCAAATACGGCTAAACAAGTCATCTCAACCTCCTCCAAGTGTAAACCCTCTCCTCTAATATCGAGCATCTCTCCAAACTGCCTCTCGGTAAAAATAATATGTGTCCCCTTCACCTTAGTCTAAAATATTGCCTCTCCATTCTCATCTTTATATCTTAAATTTTCATAAAAAAGATGAACTAACGTTGGATAAGCAGTCCTTCTACCGTATTTTGATTGAGTATAGCATGTAACCTTGCATCATGAAAAAGATGCTCTAAGGAGGTTCCCATAAAGTTTGCAAAATCAAAGGGTCTCCCGAGCAAAATCTGATATCCGATAGAATTCACATAAGCTTCCACTACACACCTAAGGTTGCGGCACCAAGCAATCTCTTGGGGGTTTGATTAGGAAAAAAGGGCAGCTAAAGAGGGACTTGGAGGCATGGCAAATTTTATTTCAATCCGTGAGAAATATGTGTACATCTGGATCGAGAAGGTCGAAGGCTTCGATTTGATACCAAATTTGCAAAAAACTGTGGAGTTTTGGAGCGGTGGTGGGTGTTAGAAGTGGTAGTGGAAAATGGGTTTTGTTGTGTTCGTGTAGGGAGGAAGAAATAAAATGACAAAGTTGTAGGCTTCGTCATTTTATTTCACATACATATCGTAGGTGGGTCGACCAACCTTCATGGTGTGTCGACCCTTGGTCTACCAGCCTTCAGGATGTGTTAACCCATGGGTCGACCCACTCGAGAGCTGGGTCAACCTGACCCTTATATATTATTGTTTATTTTTTCTTCCCTTCCTGATTTATTAGCAACGATTAAACCTGAAAATATCCAATAGGGTCGGTCGACTGTCTGTTCCACTTTTCCTAACGTTTCTCCTCACTTGTACCGTCATTTCCAATAGTTACTTGAACCCATTCATTTTCCAAATGGTTTCCTCTGAACTGCTTCTTCATTATTTGTTTTGCCTTTTCTATAGTGAACAAGTCTTGGTATCTCAATTTCTTCCTTGTCTAACGTTATTTAGAAAATTTTGTCAAGCAATGAATTCTAGGGATGATTTATTTAAGATTTTTGCATAAGGGGAAAAGCTTGTGATATGATGAATTACCATCAATAGAATTTGTTACACATTTTTATCCTTCCTCCGTGTAAAGTCAGCATCGTCGATAAAAGAAATCCAAGACTCCAATGCTTCGTTTAGGGCTTTGGCTAATATTTTTAAATCTTTAATCCTGCTCTTTATCTTCATTGTTTGTTGAGTGAAAGAATACTTGTGTCTGTCATAGTCGTGAGCTTATGAAGCATAAATTTGATGTAGTTAGGGAAGGTAGTAGTCCATTATTTGGATAAGATATTACATCATCTAAAAATTAACCATCAAGCAGTAGTTGTCAATCTTAGAGCTTTTCGATCTTTTAAGTGGATCGCGTGTAGTGAAAAATTGATGGTCTCTAAAAGAGGGAGAAGTCCAAGGAAGGCTCGAGTACCTTCCACTTACAGTCAACTTCGAAGGTTGGCAGGTCGCCTCTTTCTTCAATGGTTCTACATCCAAATCATTAATCTTCTAATGAAAATGAACAATTTCAATGTCAACTGCTACACCATTAAACATCTCACACTAGAATTGTAAATTGTAAATTCTTACCTATTTAAGATTATACAAATATATTCACTCACTATTTTACAGGAACCCTAAACCTCACTCTGATACCATATGTAGCAACTTGAATTTTGACAGACCGAATTTTTTTCAAAAATCCCAATCTATCGAAACTCGAATCGGCTTGTCTGGTATCTTGCAAAAAATAAATAGATAATAAACATATCAAAGCTCAGTAAACATCTCACACTAGAATGGATAAAATATAATATAATCAAGTATAGCCTTACCAAGGTAATAAGACAACCTAACCAGTACCTAAAGCAATCATATCTCTGTCATAAATCCAACCAGCGAGTGTGTTATAAAGAGGGAGTCAGAACACAAAGTTCTGGTGACAAGACAAATTATACATTCTGAAATAACCTTACATATACCATTCAGTTATGTTTTCTATTTATTAGGTTACTTGGGTTAACAACACTCAAGGTTTCATGCCCATGTCGTACTCATCTACTCCCTAGTAGATTAACCTAATATAGCATATATGTAATTACACCCAACATGTCAAGGTATTCTCCATAGTATCCTCTTCGCACGGTCTCCGCCGTCACACCATGAAACATATGCAACTCTCATCCTACACTGAACGATGAATGGAAATTCATATTACCATGCCACATTACAGCTCAGAAATGCTATGTTATGCCACACAAGCATACAAATGGTCATATCCGAATTCCTCGATTGAATCAAGCCTCAACACAGAGTAATGCCCTCTCGTCTACGATACACCACTGAGTGCATGTATCTAGACCCTCATATAAATGTACAACCTACTATACACTGAATCCTGTAATAGAGCTACATCTGAATGCACGGAACTCGGTCGGGAGCTTTCCATATCTATAAACGTTTGCCCAAAAAGGCCTACAATATAGATATCCAGAATATGGTCTGCATTTTCTCGGTGGTTATGGTTCCACCTGATACCTCCCTAGACTAGTGAATGACTATATCAAGGGTTAAGTGACGTCCCCCTAGCAAACAATCTAATCATCCAATTTGGCGTGTCTCTCAACCAACGTCTCGATAGTGAAAGATCGATGGTATCTTGGTTTAGCTCTAGTCTTTTTGAATCCCACTGACTACGATGACATGTACCCAACGATTACTATCATGTATTGGTCCTGACCCATCCTCTTCCCAAGGCAATGCTGAATCACCTAACGTCATCCGCCACAGCCTGCTGACTGCCAAGCTATTGTTTCTGTCAAGGTTCACTCACTGGGTAGTAACACGTAGAACAAACCTCTGCGAGTACAGCCTGAGCATGTACCACAACAGAGGACCATTACAGAGTACCCTACCATGTCCCTCGGAAGTCGTGTGCTTCCCTCCAGTCCCATAGAGAAAGCAAATAGAATAACCAACAGAATAACCAGGAAGAATAATCTGATGGACGTACTCCTCCCATGTCTCAGGACACCTCGATGATCTACCTCGTTGGGTTTTTCACCTTCCTACATGCGGACTGGTCCAAGCATATTACACTAATGTGTTATTAGATTCTATGTCTAATCTTTTAATCCATCTCTTGTCGTATCTCTTCATGTTGCTAATTAACTTGATTATTCACATTAACATTGTTATCTCAAGTTACTAGATTCATTAGCTAAAAATTGAATACTTACTTCCTTTCTTTAGCTCTTTGTCGCCAGAGCGGGCTCTCGCTTATTATTGATTTCTTTTATTAGAATTCATATTTCCCTTTTATAAGTCTATTAATAGTAATCCTAATTCATTCTTTCTTATTTAATCATAATCCCATCATTACAACCTCTTGTTGTTATCTACTTATTAACTTAGTTCCTTTAACCAAGGCTTATTAATAAGTTTCCTTTTTATTTGTTATAATCCATGTTATATTTTCCACTTGTCCCTAGGACAAGCCTACCTATTATGTTACATCCTCATTAATATATTCAGTTCCAATATGTTAAATTTCCCCATTCACCCTTCTTTTATTGAGGTCCCTTAATATGAACCAACCTTTATTGTTGAAATCTTTCTTTTTAATTATCGTCATGTACATTTCATTATTTCAGGAAAACCTTTCATGCACCTCATTAGTTTGGTTAACTGAAATATATAATGTTCTATTCCCCAGTACACCCAACTCAGATTCCGTAGTTGCAAGTTATTTCTTTTTTTTCTAATGTGGACATGCATATATTTTATTTGACTAGTGTGCAATATGATAAAAGAATATCTATTCCACACTAATCCCCTTTTTCTTTCTCTTCTTGGAGCTACGTTCTCAGAATTTTCTCTTTATGGAAATATCATTCTTCCCTATATCCAACTAACTCGGTCCACTACAAAACTCTATCTTTTTAATTTTTGAGTTAGACATTGAGTTTCTGATTCATACTTTCCATAGTTACTGTAAATTTTCTTAGCCAATTAGGCATACTAATACTTAAGGACATTTTCACGTTTATTTCACATTTCATAATGTGAGTGTTACAATAACATTCTACTCAAATAGAAGATTGATGCATATAGGTTTTATACAATAGTTATAATTTCAACGTTTTTCCCAAGCAGATTGAACTAAAAGTTTCAATTATTTATCATATTAAGAAATTACAGGGAAATACAAATGGTAAATATACCGTTACCAAATGGCATAATTTAAATCCACTTTGATTTAGATCTGTTATTCCGTGGTCTTCCTAACTTAATCTCACGTTGATCAAAATCTGAACACCTGTGTTGTAGATTCACATTTTTTTATCTTCAAATATTGAATCAGAATCTCCTAAAACTAATTTTCTAATTTCTAAAAGATTTGGAGAAGAAAGAAAATGGCAGAGCCTCGGCGTCGTCTTAGAAAATATGAGTTGAAAGCTAGGCCCTGCTAGTTTATTTATAGGTGTACAAGAAATTTTGGTCCATCGGATTCGATAATATAAAATCCGAGCTGTATAAACCATAAAAACATGTCACAGACCAAAGCAGATCTGGCTCTGGTAGGTTGAAACCTCTATCGACCCACCATAGAGGTGGGTCGACCCATCCCCTGGGTCTGAACGTGCATTTCTTCCGATTGAATATTCGTTTAACGTTAATTTGGAAAGTTTACTTTATTTCTTAATATAACACATATGAATTATTATTTCCAGTTATAACTTATATTTAATTTCAAATCTCTAATTTGTGTGCGTATATACGCATGCAACCTTTTAATTATTAATTCGTTAATAACTTTCTCATAGGGCTTTGTTTTGGACAAGTCATACATCAAAATGAATCAAAAAATTGCCATGAACGCAATGGTATATGTTTTGGGGCTAAATTCTAAAATCATGATTTATTGATGTTTCCATTTATTATTTATATAAAATACGGGGTGTTACTGTGTCATTGTCTTTCCAAAAGCAACATTCTAACACTATCGGAAGCCACCTTTCAATAGCGCTGAATCGTTGGAATATCATATGCATGATATAGGAAATATTCAGATACCCGCCTCTTACCTTCTGAAGGAGCTTTGATATTGATATTTGTATGTTTTAAAGGTTAATTGCACTATAAGTAGCTCCACCTCCACCTTTTCGGCAGGGACGAAGGGGGGTCGTACATAAGAAAGAACTGTTTTATATAAGGATGTTACACCTCTTTGGAAACCAAAAGGGAGAGACTTAACTGTTTTCTAAACTAGGAGCTCATGCTTCCAAAACCCTTGAAGTCATTGCCTACGATGACAAACCTCTATAAACTTATTTTCCTAAACTTATTTCCTTAGACGTGGTTAAGAGTCCGAGAAGAAGTTTTTTTTAATAAGATTTGAGGTTTTGCCTCGACGGCTATCGCCGTCGGCAATGACAACAAGGGAAGTTTTTACTTGATGATTACATAAAGGAGTTAGAGGTTTCTACCTCTATATCCTATCGTCATGGTTTTGACGACATGTCTTGATTTATTGCTTGACAGCATGGATCTGAAAGGGGTATCTTTGGGGGGAATTGTATGGTGTCGGAGGGGTTACCTTTGGAGTAAATGATTGTTTGTCTTATGAAGTCGGAAAAGGATACCTTTCGAAGATGGGTAATGCATGGTGCCAGAGGGGTTTTCCTTTGAAGTAAATCAATATTTGTCTATTGAAGTCGGAAGGGGTCACCTTTCAGAGATAAGTGTTTATTGAATTTGGTAGGACACCATTGAAAGTTGCACATGTTATTTGGTGGGTAGCTATGTACACGACATTTGCATTTGTGAAAACATTAGAGGTACCAATGAGTGAAATAAATTAGGGGAATCAATTAAATATTGGGGAAATAAATTGGGGGAACCAAATAACTAAAATAATAAGCCTTCGTTCTCGTGTTAGTGAGGGGTTACCTTACAAAGCATGGGATGGGGATTAGAAGGAGGAATCACATTACTTCGTGTGGTACAGATATCATAATAAGAAACTGGCTCTATTGCTTTGCGCAGTACGGAAGTCAAATGAACAAGAAAGAATTGTTTCATTGCCTAGCAAAGGGTTGCCTTGAGTTGCACAGTGCAAATACCAAACGAAATAAAAATTAAATTAGGGTTGCCAACTTAACTTAAAGAACTGACATCTAGACCCATTTCTTCAGACAATAAGGGAGGTGTTTCAGTTTCGGATGCTAGTACGAGTTACCTTGCGAAGCATGGTGGGGGAACGAGTTTAAATAATGAAAATGATTGTAACACCCCGTATTTTGGGTTAATACTAAAATTCACTAATTACAGGATAAATAATCTCAGATGTGGGAATTAAGGGAAACGGGCTGCGTCATTTCGTTCGTCTCGGAAAAATACGCAAAATAGAGTCCGAGTTTTCGAAAATCGGAGTCCGTATGGCCCAGTTATGGCCCGATGAAGTTTGCAGAAAATTCAAAACTAAAGAACAGATTTAAAATTTTAAATTGCAGATTTTGGAATGGAACAGGCGGGGTCAGGCGGGAAGATTCCCGCCCTACCCATGTCGACAGGGCTATCGACAGGCCTGTCGACAGGGGTGTCGACTTGCCTGTCGACTTGCCTGTCGACAGGGGCGTGGCGTCCAGTGAACCTGGGTGCACCAGGTTGGGTTCTAGGCTGGCTTAGAGGGCTGGTTCTAGAGATTTCCTAAATCTAAGGGTCCTAATCTAACCTAGGGTTAATCTAAGGGCCTAAAACACTCACCTAATCTATAAATACACCCTAAACCTACCCTAATCCATACTAAAAATAGAAATGATGGCCTCATGCCGCCAAATTAAATCCTAGAAGGAGCCTCCACTAATCTATGAAGGAAGTTGCAAGCTAATCAACCTCTAATCATCATCTTCTTCATATTTAGCAACTAAATCCACTTCATAAGTTTGCTAATATTGGGTTTGGTGAGTTTCTATCACTTTAACATCAATTGTTAAGGTAAGTAGATTGGGTGTAATGAGACTTATGGTCTTGAATGCGGATTATAGAGTTTGAATCATTTATAATGATATGCTACTCTATGTCATCTTATGTTTATGCATATGTAATAAGTGGTTTTATGCATGTTTAATAAGATGGATTATGCATGTTTAACAAGTGGGTTTATGCATATTTAATAAGTGGGTTTATGCATGTTGAAACAAGTGAGTTATGCAAGTTCATATGCAAGTTATGTGTGTAATGCTATGTGTATGATGTTATGAAAGTTCATATGCAAGTTATGTATATGCTTAATTGCAAGTTTAACATGATATGCAAGTTATGCATGCTTATGCAAGTATGTGAATGCTCATGCAAGTGTGAGAATGCTTATGCAAGTTATGTGTATGCTTAAATGCAAGTTTAACATGATATGCAAGTTATGCATGTTTATGCAAGTATGTGAATGCCTATGCAAGTTATGTGTATGCTTAAATGCATGTTTAACATGTTATGCAAGTTATGAGAATGCTTATATGCAAGTTCAACATGTTATGCAAGATATAGGTATGATGATATGCAAGTTTGGGTTAAATGTAGTTGGGTTAATATATGCTCATATATGCAAGTTGACATCCTCTTAACCCATGATAAAGTTATATGCTAAGATGTGGTGAAACCCATGATACTTGTGATGGACCTTTCCTTTATTATGTCATGGAAAGAGAACGATTTACGTGGGTACGATGGGGTGAATAAATATGTTAATAAAAGTGTGATTGGGTATGATTAAGCATACCATAAAAATAAATTAACATAAGTGGGAATTTACCTATTGAGTTAGGTCTACCCCATGGGAATTTACCTATTGAGTTAGGTCTACCCATGTTATGAAAAATGTGTAATTAATTAGGGATAATTAATTATGGGGGTGATTAATTAGGTGTAATTAATCGACTAAGACACGAGGTTGGACTCATTTGTAGTGTAAAACTGCCCGGACCCGACCGGCTTAACCAGTTGCTACAAATGTCAGCCCAATGTGAGAGGTCTTAGCCATAAATTAAATACGTGATTAAAGTAAAGACACGAGATTAGACTCTGTTATGACGTTAGACTGCCCGGACTCTACCGGCTTAACCAGGCGGTCATAACAGCCAGTCTAATGTGGGAGGTCTTTGTGGGAGATCACGGTCTTAATTAATTAAGAAACACTTAACCATATTAGCATGTAGTGGGGCATGAGGGGGTTAAGTGGGTGCCTTGGGTGGCACGTGGAAATTCAGTGGTTGCCTTGGGTGGCATGTGGAATCTAGTGGGTTGCCTTGGGTGGCAATAGAAAATACGATTAGAATACTTAACCAAGTGAAACATGTAATTAAACATGATTAAAGGGTTAAGTGGGATTCACTAGATAAGTGACAAGCTTAGGTGGGTAGCTTGTGGGGGCCCATTTCAACCAATATCCCAAACGTATCTTTGTGGGCTCGACCCATGTCGAGTGACGGGACACGCATATTGGGCTTGATTATAAGAGGCCAAAACGGGTTAGCGGTGGCAACGCAAGTCCAACGGGTTTCATATGCGTGTGTGGACCCGGGCTGGTAGGTAAGACGTTGTTGCATCGTGTAGATATAAGCCGTGCACCGCTTGTTGTATCGGGTTGCCACTTTGGGGAGTGATACACCCCACTGTGGGGCCAGCACGGGTATCTACGGTAGGGAGCCGATCGCTTAGGAGTAGTGGGTACACCTAGTGGAGATAGGGGCAGACGGCACCTATGTAGTCAGCTAGGGGTACAAGAACTACTGGGAAAATTTTCTAAGTCCTTGGGAGGGATCAACCTTTAAGTAGGGATGACTGGTGTGGTGCAGTGTAGTAATTACCCTTGGGTGGGTAGATGCGTCTTTGCGGTTATCTTAGTTTATCCTAGGTCTACCAAACTGCTTGGTATAGCCATTCATCCCCAGACATTACCATATGTCAAACTTATGTCTTCTCTGGTTATTTTAATGATTGTATTGTTAAAGTTATAGGACTCACTCAGACTTATGTCTGACCCCGTTGTTTTTATCTTTTTTCCCAACCCTCAGGTCCTACGGTGGATCCTAGCAGTAGTGGAGTTTGATCGGATTGCTGTTCCAGTCTTTAGGAGCTTGGGTAGATGTAAAGCTCCAGTTATCCAGTTATCTTTTCTTTTGTCATGGCTATTGTTGAGAATGGGATTATGTATAAATTTATTTGATGGATATTGTACTTGACTTTATGATGTAACCAGACATGTTTTACTTCCGCTGTTATGAGATGATGTTTTAAAATTTCAAGTACTATTTATATCTGTCTTGTTGTAATTTTTCTGTTCTATATTCACTAAAATACTCCATCGATGCCATGGCATTCCCTATATGAGTGACCATAGCGGGTGTGAGGTGTTACACGTGGTATCAGAGCAAAGGTTACCGGAACAGATAAAATTTTTAGAAAACTATTTTTCTAAAAACATTTTTGGAAGAGATATTTTCAAAAACATGTCTTTAAAGAGAAAAGTTTTTGAAAGAAAAGCATAATCCCCAATAGCCATATCTATATCCTTCGAATTCTCCGTTTTGAATCTTTCCTTTTTCGTTTCAGCATGGCTGAGGATCTTAACTTTCCGGAGGGTGTGACGGTACCAGTATGGTATAGGAGATTGATGGAGGCTAGGGCCACCACTGCGGGTCCGGCGAATGTTCCTCCACCAACCGTAGCACCCGATCTTCCTCCTCCCCCTCCTCCTCGCACGGATACTTTTGCTAAGACTTGCAAGGAGTTTAAAGCTATGGGAGGGAAACCTTTTCAAGGATATGAAACTTTTGTGGAGGCTAGAGATTGGCTTAAGGAGGTGGAAGAGTTGATAGATATCTTTGAGATGGAAGAAGGAAAGAAAGTCAAGTTAGCTGCTTGGTTAATGAAGGGAGAGGCCTCATTCTGGTGGGAGGTCACTAATGGAGAACGCCCCGTTGACTCTTGGGCGGATTTTAGGCAAAGATTTGTGGCAAAGTTTCTCTCAAGGGCGAAGGAAAACTTGTATATGGAAAGATTCTTGACTCTTAAGCAAGGAAATCTCTCGGTGAAGGAATATGTTAACAAGTTTAATCAATTGGCAAGGTTTGGCCTAGACATGGTAAATACACCGGAGAAGAAGGCTTTGAGGTTCGTGAAAGGCTTGAATGAACCGATGCATGGGTTGGTTATGACTCATATCCCTATGGGGGCCACCTTCGAGAAGCTAGTTGACATGGCACTCATGCATGAAGAAGGGAAGGGTCCCAATGCTAGTCAGGCGCCCGAAAAGAAGGGAGATCAAAAGAGACCTCAGCAACAACAGCAAAACAAAGGGGGGGAAAGGCAACGGTGGCAAGGGCAAAAAGAAGAAGTGTTTCAATTGTGGGACACCTGGCCACCTAAGCAAGGATTGTCGCAAGAAGAAGAAGACTGGCTGCTTCCACTATGGCGAAGCAGGGCATCTAGTGAAAGACTGTCCTAAGAAAGGGCAAAGGACGGGATCTACCTCAGGAGGACAGGTGCAAGCTCTTGTGGCACCGGGTCAGGCTAGGGGGCAAGTACAGGCTCTCGCGATTCCACCGATTCAGGAGAGAGGTAGAACTATTTCCGTGGAAAGTCTGGTTTTTCTATTTGATCATCCTATCCGTACATTGTTTGATTCAGGCGCATCGCATTCTTTTATCTCATCATCATTAGTTGAGTCACTGCACTTAGACACCAGTCTGGTAGATGATCCCTTGGTTGTTTCAAACCCAATTGGGGGCTCTACTTATTTGTCTATGATATGTTTGGGTTTGAAGATTTCTATACTTAGCATTGAGTTTAGATGTGATGCTTTTGTGTTGGGCTTCACGGGCTATGGGTTGATTTTGGGCATGGACTGGTTATCCAGTAATGGTGCCGTTCTTGATTGCGAAAGGAGAGTTGTTAGGCTCATGACCCGCTTGGGTAACACTCTCGAGATTTCTTGTAATCCCAGGGATTCTGTTATGCTAAGTTATCTTGAATCGCTTGACGCTTCAGTCGAAAGTTTGCAATCTGTTAGAGTGGTCCGGGAATATCCAGATGTGTTTGAGGAGGTGAAGGGCTTACCTCCGAAGCGGGAGATTGACTTCCGAATATATTTGGTGGATAATGCTAAACCCGTATCTTTACCAGTGCGCCACATGGCTCCTCGTGAGAGGAGGGAACTCCATAAGCAAGTAGGGGAATTGCTTGAGAAGGGGTTCATAAGGCGAAGTATATCGGAGTGGGGTGCTCCAGTAGTTTTTGCTACGAAGGCGGATGGGTCCCTCAGACTTTGTGTAGACTATAGAGAACTCAACAAGCTCACAAAGAAGAATAGACACCCATTGCCGAGGATTGATGATCTTTTCGATCAGTTGGTTGGCGCTTCAGTATTTTCTCAGTTGGACTTAGCCACGGGGTTTCATCAGTTGAGGGTGGCTGAGGATAGCATAGACAAGACTGCCTTTAGGACTCCGGATGGTTTCTATGAGTGGCTGGTGATGCCATTTGGGTTGACGAACGCCCCTGCATACTTTGTTGATTTGATGAGTAGGGTGTTCAGGGAGTTCCTTAATAAATTCGTGGTGGTCTTTGTGGATGATATCTTAGTATTTTCTAAGAGTGAAGAAGAGCATGCCTTACATCTTGGGGAGGTGTTGAAGACTCTTCGAGCACATAGCCTTAAGGCTAAATTCTCTAAATGTCACTTCTGGAGGAGGGAAGTGCGGTTCTTGGGGCACGTGGTCTCCAAGGAAGGGATAGCTGTGGATCCCGCGAAGGTAGTATCAATTCAGGATTGGAAGGTTCCGAAGAATGCTACCGAAGTAAGAAGTTTCTTGGGTTTGGCGGGTTATTATAGGAAGTTTATTAAAGACTTCGCGAAGATATCAGCCCCATTAACCCGCTTAACGAAGAAGAATCTTGTTTTCACATGGGACGTAGATTGTGATGATGCGTTCCGACGGTTAAAGAGAGCTTTAACCACTGCTCCAGTTTTAGTGTTGCCAGATGGGAGCAAGCCATTTGTTGTCTATACCGATGCTTGTGGGACAGGACTTGGCGCAGTCTTAATGCAAGAGAGAAGGGTAATAGCCTATGGTGGAAGGCAGTTGAGAGTGCATGAGAAAAATTACCCTACCCATGATTTAGAGTTGGCCGCTATTGTTTTTGCGCTTAAGATTTGGCGCCATTATCTTCTTGGTGAGAGATTCGAATTGTTCACTGACCACAAATCATTGAAGTACTTATTTTCTCAGAAGGATTTGAATTTGAGACAGCAAAGGTGGATGGAGTTCTTAGCATCCTATGATTTCGAGATAGCGTATACCCCTGGCAAGGGTAACGTGGTGGCGGACGCCTTAAGCAGAAAAAGGTTGTCCTTGAGTCCATTGTTCGTGGAACAACGAAGCTTGGAATTTATCTCGATGTTTGATTTCAGACCTTCCATTGATTATGTACCCGGTTTGCTAGCATCCTTGGAGGTCAGACCTACTCTTCTGGGGCAGATTGGGGAAGCCCAGAGGGACGACCCACAGTTGGTTGAGTTGATAGAGAAGCTCATAAGGGGGGAGTCGTCCAGCCATTTGAGTAGGTACACCCTAGACGATAGGGGGTGCTTGCGTAGAGACGGTAGACTTTGTGTACCGCAAGACGAAGGGTTGAGGAAGGCTATTCTTGATGATGCACACCGTTCTAGGATGACCATTCATCCCGGTGGGGACAAGATGTACCAAGACATGAAGAGGGTTTTCTTCTGGGCCGGTATGAAGAAAGATGTGGCCGAATATGTAGCTCGATGCTTGGTATGTCAACAAGTGAAGGCGGAGCAAAAGAAACCTGGTGGGTTGCTTCACCCATTGGAGGTTCCGCAATGGAAGTGGGATAGCGTCTCGATGGATTTTATTGACGGGTTACCCAGATCGAGAAAGGGTAATACAGGAATTTGGGTGGTGGTAGACAGACTTACTAAGAGCGTCCATTTCATACCTGTAAAGAGCAAGAGGACTGCTCCATGGCTAGCTTCAGTATATCTTCGAGAGATAGTTCGATTGCATGGGGTACCCTCTAGCATAGTGAGTGATCGAGATCCTATCTTCACTAGCGAGTTCTGGAGAAGTTTGCAGGAAGCAGTGGGAACTCAATTGTGTCTGAGCACCGCATATCATCCTCAGACGGACGGCCAGACTGAGAGGGTGAATCGTGTTCTAGAAGACCTTTTGAGGCTTTGTATCTTAGATTTTGGAGGTACATGGGAAGAGCATCTTCCATTGGTGGAGTTCGCATATAATAACAGCTTTCAGTCCAGTATTGGTATGGCTCCTTTCGAAGCTCTCTATGGAAGGCCTTGTCGATCACCTACATGTTGGTGGGAATCTACGGATAAGATCTTGCTTGGGCCTGATATGATTAGGGAGACTTCTGAGAAGATTGACTTGATTCGAAGAAGGATGAAAGCAGCGCAGGATAGGCAAAAATCTTATGCGGACAAGAGAAGGACGGACCTTGAGTTTGAAGTTGGGGACATGGTCTTTGTCAAGGTGTCTCCGTTACGAAATGTGGTTCGCTTTGGATCTGTTGGGAAGTTAGCACCAAGATTCGTAGGGCCATTTCCTATTAAGGAAAGGATTGGACGGATGGCGTATAGAGTGGAGTTGCCCGACAGACTTAGTGGTGTACATGATGTATTCCATGTGTCCCATTTGAGGAAGTGCTTACATGAGACCGCAGAGGTGGTAGAGCCGAGCTTGCTTAAAGAAATGGAAGTAGAGCGTGATGCGACTATTCGACGAGCTCCTACCCGCATCCTTAGGTCAGAGACTAGGAAATTGAGGAATCGAGAGGTTCGTCTAGTCAAAGTGCAATGGGGAGAAGACGAGCGCAACGCAACTTGGGAAACGGAAGCGAAGATGCGTTCATTGTACCCATTTCTTTTTGAGGGTATGTCTTTTAACTTCTCCTTTATCGTTTGTCTAGTACTTATCTTATCTTTAGTATGTCCTCTCATTAGTACCTTTGACCTTTAGATAGGGTAAACCTATGGTTGAAACATGTGTTTGAGACATGTTATGGTTGATGGATGCAAGTGGATGCAAGTGGTTGCTGGTGGTTGCTCGTGGATGCATATACACACACTCTAGGCACTAGATCGGCTCAATCACTTCATATTGCATATTGCACAAAATTGTGTGTAGGAAACTATATTTATGGATGTATAATGATTGTGTTATCATATGGATGATGCATTTTGGTGAATGATTGTGCACTCATGTAGATATTGTATGTGTCGATAGGGTTCTTTCGCATACATAATGGATGCATGGCACTATCATGGTTTGCATATGTTCATACATTAGATAGGGAACATATACACACACTCTTTGCATATGCTCATACATCATTAGAAATTGTTCTAAGGACAATGGATGCCTGTGTTTGATGGATTGAGTAGATGGTTGTTTGGATGGTAGGATATGCATTCTCCTTAGCTTAGAGATTTCGGGGACGAAATCCTTTGAGGAGGGGAGAATGTAACACCCCGTATTTTGGGTTAATACTAAAATTCACTAATTACAGGATAAATAATCTCAGATGTGGGAATTAAGGGAAACGGGCTGCGTCATTTCGTTCGTCTCGGAAAAATACGCAAAATAGAGTCCGAGTTTTCAAAAATCGGAGTCCGTATGGCCCAGTTATGGCCCGATGAAGTTTGCAGAAAATTCAAAACTAAAGAACAGATTTAAAAATTTAAATTGCAGATTTTGGAATGGAACAGGCGGGGTCAGGCGGGAAGATTCCCGCCCTACCCATGTCGACAGGGCTGTCGACAGGCTTGTCGACTTGCCTGTCGACTTGCCTGTCGACAGGGGCGTGGCGTCCAGTGAACCTGGGTGCACCAGGTTGGGTTCTAGGCTGGCTTAGAGGGCTGGTTCTAGAGATTTCCTAAATCTAAGGGTCCTAATCTAACCTAGGGTTAATCTAAGGGCCTAAAACACTCACCTAATCTATAAATACACCCTAAACCTACCCTAATCCATACTAAAAATAGAAATGATGGCCTCATGCCGCCAAATTAAATCCTAGAAGGAGCCTCCACTAATCTATGAAGGAAGTTGCAAGCTAATCAACCTCTAATCATCATCTTCTTCATTTTAGCAACTAAATCCACTTCATAAGTTTGCTAATATTGGGTTTGGTGAGTTTCTATCACTTTAACATCAATTGTTAAGGTAAGTAGATTGGGTGTAATGAGACTTATGGTCTTGAATGCGGATTATAGAGTTTGAATCATTTATAATGATATGCTACTCTATGTCATCTTATGTTTATGCATATGTAATAAGTGGTTTTATGCATGTTTAATAAGATGGATTATGCATGTTTAACAAGTGGGTTTATGCATATTTAATAAGTGGGTTTATGCATGTTGAAACAAGTGAGTTATGCAAGTTCATATGCAAGTTATGTGTGTAATGCTATGTGTATGATGTTATGAAAGTTCATATGCAAGTTATGTATATGCTTAATTGCAAGTTTAACATGATATGCAAGTTATGCATGCTTATGCAAGTATGTGAATGCTCATGCAAGTGTGAGAATGCTTATGCAAGTTATGTGTATGCTTAAATGCAAGTTTAACATGATATGCAAGTTATGCATGTTTATGCAAGTATGTGAATGCCTATGCAAGTTATGTGTATGCTTAAATGCATGTTTAACATGTTATGCAAGTTATGAGAATGCTTATATGCAAGTTCAACATGTTATGCAAGATATAGGTATGATGATATGCAAGTTTGGGTTAAATGTAGTTGGGTTAATATATGCTCATATATGCAAGTTGACATCCTCTTAACCCATGATAAAGTTATATGCTAAGATGTGGTGAAACCCATGATACTTGTGATGGACCTTTCCTTTATTATGTCATGGAAAGAGAACGATTTACGTGGGTAACGATGGGGTGAATAAATATGTTAATAAAAGTGTGATTGGGTATGATTAAGCATACCATAAAAATAAATTAACATAAGTGGGAATTTACCTATTGAGTTAGGTCTACCCCATGGGAATTTACCTATTGAGTTAGGTCTACCCATGTTATGAAAAATGTGTAATTAATTAGGGATAATTAATTATGGGGGTGATTAATTAGGTGTAATTAATCGACTAAGACACGAGATTGGACTCATTTGTAGTGTAAAACTGCCCGGACCCGACCGGCTTAACCAGTTGCTACAAATGTCAGCCCAATGTGAGAGGTCTTAGCCATAAATTAAATACGTGATTAAAGTAAAGACACGAGGTTAGACTCTGTTATGACGTAAGACTGCCCGGACTCTACCGGCTTAACCAGGCGGTCATAACAGCCAGTCTAATGTGGGAGGTCTTTGTGGGAGATCACGGTCTTAATTAATTAAAAAACACTTAACCATATTAGCATGTAGTGGGGCATGAGGGGTTAAGTGGGTGCCTTGGGTGGCACGTGGAAATTCAGTGGTTGCCTTGGGTGGCATGTGGAATCTAGTGGGTTGCCTTGGGTGGCAATAGAAAATACGATTAGAATACTTAACCAAGTGAAACATGTAATTAAACATGATTAAAGGGTTAAGTGGGATTCACTAGATAAGTGACAAGCTTAGGTGGGTAGCTTGTGGGGGCCCATTTCAACCAATATCCCAAACGTATCTTTGTGGGCTCGACCCATGTCGAGTGACGGGACACGCATATTGGGCTTGATTATAAGAGGCCAAAACGGGTTAGCGGTGGCAACGCAAGTCCAACGGGTTTCATATGCGTGTGTGGACCCGGACTGGTAGGTAAGACGTTGTTGCATCGTGTAGATATAAGCCGTGCACCGCTTGTTGTATCGGGTTGCCACTTTGGGGAGTGATACACCCCACTGTGGGGTCAGCACGGGTATCTACGGTAGGGAGCCGATCGCTTGGGAGTAGTGGGTACACCTAGTGGAGATAGGGGCAGACAGCACCTATGTAGTCAGCTAGGGGTACAAGAACTACTGGGAAAATTTTCTAAGTCCTTGGGAGGGATCAACCTTTAAGTAGGGATGACTGGTGTGGTGCAGTGTAGTAATTACTCTTGGGTGGGTAGATGCGTCTTTGCGGTTATCTTAGTTTATCCTAGGTCTACCAAACTGCTTGGTATAGCCATTCATCCCCAGACATTACCATATGTCAAACTTATGTCTTCTCTGGTTTTTTTAATGATTGTATTGTTAAAGTTATAGGACTCACTCAGACTTATGTCTGACCCCGTTGTTTTTATCTTTTTTCCCAACCCTCAGGTCCTACGGTGGATCCTAGCAGTAGTGGAGTTTGATCGGATTGCTGTTCCAGTCTTTAGGAGCTTGGGTAGATGTAAAGCTCCAGTTATCCAGTTATCTTTTCTTTTGTCATGGCTATTGTTGAGAATGGGATTATGTATAAATTTATTTGATGGATATTGTACTTGACTTTATGATGTAACCAGACATGTTTTACTTCCGCTGTTATGAGATGATGTTTTAAAATTTCAAGTACTATTTATATCTGTCTTGTTGTAATTTTTCTGTTCTATATTCACTAAAATACTCCACCGATGCCATGACATTCCCTATATGAGTGACCATAGCGGGTGTGGGGTGTTACAATGATAAGGAATCATTGGAGTCCGTTAAGATGGGAAATATGGAATAATTGGGACGGGGAATCTATTGTGTGTTGCATATTGCACATTTTTACTATCACTTATGTTATTGTGGTTTATTACTAACCACTGAAGTGCAGGTGTTCCGAGGTTGATTCTAAGGTAGCTTAATACTAGCAAGGGGGAAACCCATTTCACAATGCAGCGTGGTCCTGCTAGATATCTATGTGTCGGTGGAAAGAATTCTTATTCACATAAGTTTGTTGAGTGACTCGAAGTTTTTGCTTTCCCCTTCAACTCTCAGGTGCTCATTTGAGTAAGCGGTTAGGGACTTTCATGTGCTTCATCGAATAAGCTTCCGGAGGCGAGCAAGACGCTACAGTTTTTTTAGGAGCACCGTTGTTTGTTTTGGTCTTTTGATGTACGTATTGAAAAAGTTGTAATTGCCCATATGTTTAAATTCTGATCAGCGAAGGGGGGCACTACTCAAGTTTATCTTTGTAATCGATGTCATTTCAACCTCAAAAATTGGTAATTACATAAGTTGATCAATAAAGATAAGGGATAAAAAAAAAAGCAAATGGACTATCAACTTGTAATTACTCAAGTTTATCATTTATATTTTTTCACTTTTATTTCTCTACATATTAAATTTGGGGTATGGGTCAAAAACAATGAACTATGAACAATTAAGCAAACACTAATTCATGTTGTATGAAGGGGGGAGGAGGGGGATAATAAGATGTAAACAAAGGAAGTGTTACTAGAAATATAAATAGTTACGCATGTTGTATAAATTGGATGTTTGATGCACGTCATGTAGCATCAACATTTGATGCGTTTTGTTGGTATTAGCACTTTGCAATAGACAATTAGTCGGTATTGTTGGTTGTATTAATCCAAACAATATATGTTTTTGGTCATTTTTACAACGTTTGTGCCGTTTTTGGTCAAGGGGGTTGCAGTAGCATTTCCAGGTGACATGGATGGATGCCTAACCAAGTCTACAAGAGAAAGAAGTCAGACTTGAAGATCACTCATATCAAATGCGATATTCTCTCCCATCCACCGACCGTTCTTAAACGATTTTTTTCTTGCGTTTCTTGTTGCCGTGTGGACTTCATTGTAGATATCAGCCTATTTTTATATTAGAAACATTTGTCCATTACCTTTCATTGTCTTATATCAGAAGCAATATTGGTTCTAGGAAACATAGGTGGCGCTTGATTTATTTGTTGTTTTGCATTTGAGTTTTCAATATTAGCTACACAAAATGAAGCTACGATAGAAGGAACGTGGAGGGAATGACAAAGAGGTTGGAGGACGACGAAAGTGCTGTTTATCCTTTATTTTTGAAAGCATGAAAAATAAAGAAAATTTGTTTTCAGTTTCATGTGTCAGCTTCATTTTTCAAAAACGGTTTATATGTGTCATTTTCAATTTTGCAACTGCGAAAATCGAACACTAAAAGGGGTGAATCAAACGCATCCTTAATGTCTACTATACTCAAACATTCTACCATGAGTGATAGGTTATTGTCCTCCACCTTTATTTATTTTTTAATTTTTTTTTTTATAAATTCCTGCAACTAGATTTTAGAAATGCACTAAAGAATACGTCGTATGGTTTTGTTATAAATACGTTGGTTAATGCGTGACAAGTAAATAATGCATTGGAGAAGCCTAAAGTGGGAACATTAATTTAACATGCAAGAGAAAGTAGACTGTAGACATACTCATTTGAGGTTGGAATGAGAAAGCAACAGAGCGGTTAGGGTTAGATCGTCTTTGTATTTATGCTGTACAACAACGAGTAAATATTGTCATTTTTTTGTTGGGCCTTGGGCTCCCTATATTAAAAAAAAGGCTGCCGTGATTGTTGTATTCAAAAAATAAATTAGAGAGAACATGCGTGCTTCGAAGTTTGACCTCTGGATATTGATGTAAAACGATTAGCAATGCATACTAGAGAGGCACCAGCGCATGGTAGATTTTTCCGAGGCCCACAGCAAGCTCCCTTGCCACTGTTGTATTATGGGATACTCATCAACTTTTTATTCCTCCAAGGCCCACGCCTGATTTCTCTGAAACCAACGTATTAATTTATTTGTAAATATAGTATTTTTAAGTTTTTTTTGCATTGAGAATTAAGAAATCAATCAATAAGGCTTTGATTTATACACAAATTAAGTCTATCTTTAATTAGCTTCTTTTTATGCCAAAAAAGAGGGAATAAACATTAATGAAGAAACAATTAGTGATTGAAAATATGAATAGATGCATAAAAAGTCTCATCGTTTATTATGGATCACGGTTGAAGAGGACATGAAAAGCTCAAACATCTTATATTTTACAACACACCAAACTTTCTAAAACACCTTATATTTAGAAACGGAGAGAGTATTACTGAGTAATGTATTGCTACACTTGCATAGGCAAAAATGCTCACTTAAATACAGTGAAGTCTCGCGATCAATTTAAGTCTATAAAAATTACAATAATGCTACTGTCTAAGAAATACATTTAAAGTTTTTTCAGCTTTTCCCAAATATAAACCTTCTAACAAAAAAATAATTTTTTTTTACCATAATAGACAAACTCAAAAAAAAAAAAAAAAAAACCATAACTAGACATTGAAACTCAATTAATAATATGACAAATAATAAGTAAACATATAATATTATGCTTCACTCGTAAAGTACATAAGTTGTTCGATGGAGAGGACAAGTATTTAAAAAAATCAGGCAAAAAGACATACATCATATTATTTTATCTTAAGGACAAGCCCAAAGCTTATTTTCTCATAAACTGTTTTCCTCCATCCACTTCATTTTATTCGAATTCATCTACGATCTCACACACTCTCTCTCCAAAATATTCGAATTCAGATTAAGAAAAAGGGCGTCATAAGTAACTACCATAATTTTCAATTATGCCGGAAACATCAACGCACGAATAACAGCAAATGAAATTTCAACAACAATCTCCAATTGGTGAAGTCGAAGATTTAGCATCAACTGAATATCACCAATAAACTCAAAATCATCAAACTGAAGTTCAAGCGCAAGTTGATATTCAAACAAAATCCACAGTTGAAAACCTAGAACAACCAGGGACTACTAAATCAAAACCTCACAACTTAAAATTACCAAAAAGAAGAAACGAAAATGAATTTCAACGAAATCAAGAGAAAAAAACCAAAAGAAAAAACAAACGAAAAATAACAGAAGAAAATTAATTAAAAATAGAAGAGATGCAAAAGGAAACTCAAATGACAATTGCATAGGTAAATAATACTAAAAATTATGAAACTGGCACTAACATTGTTGTATAATTAGATGTATTCTAATAGTGTCAAATATGTTAAACAGGAAAAAAATCAACATAAAAGGGAAACAAATTACAATTGAAGAATCCGAAGACTAGCAAATAAATTCAGTAATACTATAAAATGATACTAATATGTAGGAAAATGATACCCACCAGTTGTTTGGTCTAAAAATGCAGCAACCTTTATTTTCAAGTACCTGTGTAAATAAATTATAACAATGTTTATAATTTATTAGTGAAGAAAACAAATAAATTTGGAAAAAATAACTTGTATAATTATATGAGTTGAATAAACTATGAGATTTGTGTTAATTTGAGTAATAAAGAGTTAATATGTTGGGTTTGCAATTAAACTGAATTAAATAAATGATAAAGGAGACCCAATTCAATATTCATTTGTTCAATAAAAATTTAAAGATATAGAAAATAAAGTTTTGAATTTTTTTAATGTGAATTTGTGACAAAAACATGTGTTAAAAGATTTGTATATCTCGAAACACGGTAATTTTGTAAATTATGGTTAAACAGTGAATTTTTATGATAAAAAAGTAATTATAAAGTTAATTAGGTAGAAAATGAATATTAAAAATAAAAAATATTGATTAAAAATCAATATTTAAGTGTGAAAATATTTAAAAAAAATAGTAAGTTGTTTAATCAAGATAATAGATGTTTTGCAAATTTTGTTGTTAAAAATATTAGTTCTAAACATAATGTGAATGTAAATTTGAAGTGCGTCAATATTTTAGAGATCATGCTTTAATTGATATAAATGATCTTAAACATGATTGTTGCAAATTTTGTAAAGTTAGAAAATGTAGAACACATTTTTGTTTGGCGTATTGGGTGTTAAAATATGCTACAAATAGAGATCATGTTTTAACTTATATACTATTTTCGTACTTAAGAAGTATACATATACTAATCCCAAATGGTGTAAGCATAATCACAAATCATTAACAAAATTTACTTACTTTGAATTGTAATAAAAGAGATCAGTAACAATTGTTACTTAAACATTGTTGTTATAAACCCCTCCTATTTTATAAGTTAAACTTTTACTTCGCTATCTTTATGTAAAAATATTTCATACTGTGTAAATTAGGCAAAAGGACAAAGTTATTTTAAAATTAATTCTCTGGGTTGCAACTTTTGGTAATTGGGCTGAAGGACCCACGGTACAAAATTAAAAAAGAAAACGAACCCTCTAAATTGATTTAGCATTTTCCATCTTTCCACGTTCTATCATTTCATTTCTTCAGTTGTTCAAAGTAAGTTAAGGTTTCGTCGAAAAAATAATAATTCGAAATTGAATGCAAATTTAATCGTCTAATAGAAAGTCGTCGTTTAAGGTCATCGTCATCAGATAAATCGCCAAATTCGCCACCGACAAAACAAACTAGGGCTTCGTCGAAATTATCACTAGCAACAATAAAGGCTAGAAAGATGATGGAGAAGGAGAAGGAAAAACGAGATCAGGTATAAGAATATTTTGACAAAATTAAACTTAATTGCTTAAATTGAGTGTGTATAGTTGATGTAGCTGTAGTTATAAATTTTGTATTGGTTAATTGGGGAAAACGAACAGAAATCTATGAAATGTTAGATTAATTTAGCATTGACATGTAGTGAATAATATGCTAGTTTAATTTAGTGCATAATATTATAGTTTAATTTAGCATTGATATATAGTGCAAAATTTGTTAGGTTAATTTAGTGCAGAATATTCTAAGTTAATCTACCATTATAGAATTGATTTGTTTGTTAATTGAACTATATTTATAGCATTAACTTGGCATTTATCTTTATTTGTTGCTGAAAGTGCTATGTTACCCTATCATTATGGCATATGACCGAGCCCTTAACCAGTGTATGAAAGTGCTAGGTTACCCTAGCATTAGAGCACATGACCGAGCCCTTGACCAATGTATGAAAGTGCTAGGTTACTCTAGGATTATGGCTCATGATCGATACCTTGACCAGTGTATGAAAGTGCCAAGTTAACCTAGCATTAGAGCGCATGACCGAGCCCTTGACTAGTGTATAAAAGTGCTAGTTTACCCTAGAATTAGAGCGTATGACCGGGCCCTTAAACGGTGTATGAAAGTGCTAGGTTACTCTAGCATTTTAGTGCATGACCAAGCCCTTAACCAGTATATGAAAGTGCTAGGTTAATTAAGTGCAGAATATTCAAGATAAGTTTAAAATATGCTACTGTCATTACATGGCATGACCGAGCCCTCAACCGACATATGAAAATGTCACGTTAACCTAGCGCTACAGTGAGTGGTCGAGCCCTTGAAAATTTTACGAAAGTGCTAGGTCAACCTGTCATTACATGGCATGACCGAGCCCTTAACCGACATATGAAAATGTCAAGTTAACCTAGCACTATAGCGAGTGGCCGAGCCCTTGAAAATTTTACGAAAGTGCTAGGTTAACCTGTCATTACATGGCATGACCGAGCTCTCAACCGATATATGAAAATGTCAGGTTAACCTAGCACTACAGTGAGTGGCCGAACCCTTGAAATTTTTACGAAAGTGCTAGGTTAACCTATCATTACATGGCATGACCGAGCCCTCTACCGACATAAGAAAACATCAAGTTAACTTAGCACAACAGCGAGTGGCCGAGCCCTTGAAAATTTTACGAAAATGCTAGGTTAACCTGTCATTACATGGCATGACCGAGCCCTTAATCGATATATGAAAATGTCAGGTTAACCTAGCACTACAGCAAGTGGCCGAGCCCTTAAAAATTTCACGAAAATGCTAGGTTAACCTATCATTATAGGGCATTACCCAGCCTTAACCAGTATATGAAAATGTCAGTTTAACCAAGCATTACAATGTATGAAAATGCTAAATTAATCTAACGTTATATTGCACAAAATGATTTCTTTAATATTGTATTATAATACAGTTCTATATTTTAATACAGTTTATATTGTTTTGTTATTTCTGTCTTGCAGGAAATATCGGATTCTTCTCTAGAGAATAAAAATAGCAAAAAGCAAAAAAAAGCTGCGAGCCTTAAAAGGAAAAAGCAGACTATCCAGTACTGATGTAGTCTAGTATCATTGGTTAAAATTCTTGAAAAAATTTAAAAAAAAAATGGTTTTTCAATTAATCAATTAATTTTTTTAAAACAGACTCCTTTTTATGAATTTATAAATGCTTTTTTTTTCAAGTAACATTGGAGCAAAGCAAATTAGAAAATCTTCTAAAATTTTAGATGATTTAATCAGTTGTTATTCAATTGAGGAAGAATGTTTTTCTATTAGGGGGGAAAAAATTAAAATTATCAATGAAAGATGTTTCATTAATTTTTGGTTTGCCTGTGAATGGGAGAAATATTTTTCCATTACCTAAAGGGTCTTTATCATGCACCATTGAAAATTGTCAAAGGTTTGTTTCAAGAAATTATATTAATATAGATCATATAGCCAAAGATCTTATTATTAAAAGAATAGAAATAGAAATTGAAAAAGAAATTCCAGAAGAGGAAAATGATATGCCATGATTCATTCTTATTCTTCTCTTTATAACATTTCTTTTCCCTGATAATCAAAGAATGCTTAACTGGGGTTATCTTCAATACAACGTTGATCCAAAAAAAATGAATCAAGTTTCTTGGCCATGAAGTATTCACTATCATTTAACTAAATCATTAAAAAAAATCAAGGATAAACCAAGAAATATGTTTGGCTATTCCATTCTTCGACTGGTAAGAAAAAATCAATGATAATTTATTCTTCATAATATTAAATTTTAATATAGTATGATATGACGTATGATAATTTATTCTAAATAATATTTTGTTCTTTTTTTTTTAATTTTCTATGTGAATATGTTGATATACTTAAGCCAAGAAAAGAGTGGATAAGCGGTTCTCCAAGATTTGCAAAATAGTCGCTAAACTTAATGAAAAACATTGTTTCAAAGGAAATCCTAGCCAATATGGATGATAAAAAGGTATGATAATATTTTATGTTGTTAAAATTTTAATAATGCAATTGCTTTTGTAATTTTCTGTTTAATACTGGAAACATAGCAGTTAACTTGTAGCATTGTGATAGTTTTTTTTTTTAAATGCTAACCTCCACTATCATTTTGATTTTTTTTAATAAACCAATATGTTGTTCCCAAATGATTTTTTTCTGCTACCATTATAATAACTTTTTAAATAAACAACACACTTTACGCGAAATGCTAATACTCCTAGCATTATGAATTTTTTTAATTTTTGTGATTAAAAAATGTTGTTCAAAAAATGATTAGCTTCTAAAAGCATTTTGATTTTTGATTGAGTAGTCAACATTCTATTACAAAAATTCTAACCTCTCCTATCATTTTGATTTTTTTGTTTAAGCAATTTGTTGTTAAAAAATGCTAAACTATCCAACTGTAACAACCTAGAATTTTAAGTGTATTTTTATTTGATTATTTAATTTAAATTTTGATTTTGATTTTATTTTATACGTTTAAAGCTCAGTTGTTTGTACTTTTATAGCTATTTTTGATTCTGAATTAAAATTAAAACATGAAATCGATTTATAATGAAACGTTTATCTTTAATATTTTGTTATTTTCATTTAGAAGCAATTTAAATAATCTTATATTAAAAACGTTAAATTTTAGTCACTTCGTTTGAATCGGTTTTTGACGATTATTTGCGGTAGCGGCAACTGATATATCTCAAATAAAAATGAAAATGTAATAAAAAAATAAAAATCCGAAAAATATATATTTGAGATGGGTCTAACCAGACATAGCGTAGAAATTAATTTCGTCGGAAAATTTGAATGTTGTCGGTCACGTATTTTTCGGTGCAAAGCTGCCCATAATAGTTCAAATTTTAACGATTTTAAAATCTCTCTGAAATCAGTTCGGACAAACATGGAAAATATTCTATTTGTTGTCATGAATCTGACGGCGAAATTCGTTTTGTGAAAATTGGACATTTTGATCTCCGTTTAATCGTTTTTTGTGCCATTTTTCCTTTTAAAAGGGGTCCGTAACGCTCTTTTGAACGGAGCATCCTGACACTGCAAACTATATACCGTTTCGACTGTCTCGTCGCGCTGATTAGCGCAGTATGTTCGTTTGTCAGTTTCGATGCCCGATTCGCGCAGAAATAGCTAAAAGGCTTGCGCAGTTCATTTTTAAAACAAAATCATTTGAGTTCGAAGTGTCCATATTCGGATACATCATATTTTTCTTTATATTTTGGGTCTGCAAAACCCGTTCTTTTATTTTATTAAACCACACATTTAAATTTTTATTTCCAAAAAAAAGCTTAGAATGTGGGCACTTTTTTAGTTCCAAAATGCTAGAACGACCGCTTTCTTATGCGGTGAGATTACGCAGAAGTAATCTGGACTCTTAAATGAGGTAACGCTCCCCTGATATCCATCCACCACGTGCATTACACACCTTTTCTTCTGCTGAATTGCAGTATTTCAGCTGTTCCGCATTTTTAACCGGCTTTTAACCTGGTTGATGTAGCAAAGTCCTTTTTAGTTAGGTAATACCTTTTCCCTGACATGCACGTTGACACGTTGTAGTTAATTTTACAATTCCAAGTCATGCATGCACATAACATCCATATATCCATGTTCATTTTCCTTATTTTCAAAACCATGTGTTGATATGCATTCAACTTTGATATAATGGCATGCATGCGCATGTCCATCTTCCAACAAAAATGGCAATAGATAATGTACGCTTCCAATGGCATGCATGAGTTTATTTTCCAAACGTTCTTTTACCTCTTTATTTTCTATTCATATATGTTAGACCAAAAATTGGGCCTAACACCCAAATGCAGATCACAGATCACAGAATGCAGAAAAGAGTAAATAAAGAGGAGACACACAAGGTTTTTATAGTGGTTCGGCTGTAGATGTACCTACGTACACTTTATAATCTTATTGTTATACTGACAGATTACAAGAATCAGTTATATGTAGACACACAATCCGTGTGTTAATTGTATTGAAAAGAGAAGAATTTGAGTGTATGGAGGTGCAAAGTTCTTGCACTTCAGTAATGGTGGAAGCTATGAAGAGTTAGAGCCAAAAAGATCCTTGAAAATGCCTTCAAATGGTGTATTTATAGCTGTTTCCTGAAGGCGGTTCATGGGACACATGGCACGCATCCCAAAAATCTCGAAATGTGGTGGAAAACGTCCAGAAACCCTCTCCAAATCGTTATATGACATGTATAATAAGATCCATGCAAGTTGGAGTGAAAATAGCCTTTAGAATATGTCAAAATAGTGCAGAACTATAGGCGGTTCGCGGTCCCCATGCGCTCCACGATCGGGTCGCGACTCCTAGGATCAGATCGCGACCTAGGGGGGCGACTCCTAGGATCGGACCCCTAGGCCAGGAAGGGGGCCAGGAAGGGAGTCGCACCCCTAGGTCGCGATCCGATCCTAGGAGTCGCACCCCTAGGTCGCGGTCCAATCCTAGGAGTCGCCCCCCTAGGTCGCGACCTGATCCTAGGAGTCGCACCGCTAGGTCGCGACCCGATCGTGGAGCGCATGGGGACCGCGAACCGCCTGTAGTTCTGCACTGTTTTGACCTATTCTAAAGGCTATTTTCACTTCAACTTGCATGGATCTTATTACACATGTCATATGACGATTTGGAGAGGGTTTCTGGACGTTTTCCACCACATTTCGAGATTTTTGGGATGCGTGCCATGTGTCCCATGAACCGCCTTCAGGAAACAGCTATAAATACACCATTTGAAGGCATTTTCAAGGATCTTTTTGGCTCTAACTCTTCATAGCTTCCACCATTACTGAAGTGCAAGGACTTTGCACCTCCATACACTCAAATTCTTCTCTTTTCAATACAATTAACACACGGATTGTGTGTCTACATATAACTGATTCTTGTAATCTGTCAGTATAACAATAAGATTATAAAGTGGACGTAGGCTACATCTACAGCCGAACCACTATAAAAACCTTGTGTGTCTCCTCTTTATTTACTCTTTTCTGCATTCTGTGATCTGCATTTGGGTGTTAGGCCCAATTTTTGGTCTAACAATATACCGATTTCTAAATATTGACATCATGAGATTTTATGTTCTGAAATTGGAAAAATTCTCGGCTACTCTAAAAGTCGGTTACTGATTTCTCAACGTCGGTTCATGGTCCGTACGTTAGTGAAGATTTAAAGCAGTGTCCGTTAACTTTTATTTTATTTTTTCAAAATGTTCACTCCCTTCAAGTTGTAAAGTAATTTGTTCCTTGTTGTCCTTTATTTATTTCTTTATTTTGAGAACTGTCTGTCCATTCATTTTAGAACGTTGTTTCATTTTTACTGTCCTTTTGTTTTGTTTTGTTTTTTAAATGCTAATCGATTTATTTACGTCCACTCCATTTCTGAACATTGGTTTCTTTTGAATTTAAAAATCATAAGTTTCAGCATAAAATTCGTGGCATAGTTGTCCATTTACAAGGCTTAGTAAATAAAGAAAATCCCAAAAAAAAAATCCAATTGCCATCTCCACCCCATACGCCACTTTACAGTAATAAAGGTGGACACTGTATTTCTCCCATTCGTATACATTTCCCATTCATATTTTCTTTTCCCTTTGATTTCCTTCTCTCCGCTTTTTATCTTCATCGTTTGTCTTCACAGAGAAAAAAAAATTAGAACACCAGTTCTTCCCCATTCCCACTGATCTCCATCTTATCCGCTATTTGAAGCCCTCCGCTTCAGCTCCACCAGCCCATTAAACCGTGCCTCACCATGTCAGTCAGCCTCCGTCGAGTCTCCCAGTCCGGCGATCCCCTCCCACTCGCCCACCTGTTGAAGCAGATGCCACCAACCTCCATTGTCCACCCTTGTAACCGCGCCTCGCCCGCCTGGCCAGCCGACCTGTCTCCTTTCCTTTCTCTTGCTTCAGTGACCGCGACATCAGCCAACCCCAAGACATGCCGAACCCATCCTTTTCCTTGCTGACCCGTGTTCACCAACCTCCTGATTCCTTGCGTGTTTTAACTTGTGAGTGGGTGTTTGCGGTGTCAGTGTTGAGTGGGTTTGTTTTACTGTGTGAGTTTAATTATATGAGTGAGTGTTTTATTTCCTACGCGAGTTTGTGTCTGTTTTTTGGGTCTATGGCGTTGAGTTGTTTGTGTGATTACTGTGTTAGTTTGTGCGTGAGTGTATTGTTTTCTGCGTGAGTTCTTATTTTGTCGTGTGTGTGTTTATATATATATATATATATATATATATATATATATATATGGGTGTGTATGTAATTTAAACAAATATATATATGGTTTACGGTTTTGTTGTTGTGTGTCTGTTCATTCAGCGTAGTGTTGTGTTTATTTTGGGTAAGTTGTGTGGTGTTGAGTTCGGCACCGGCCCAAAAACCCCAATATCGTACCGACCAAAAACCAGATAGCCGTACCAATCCATTAAGGTGTCCATAGCCTCTTTTTTTTAGAATTATAAAATTGAGTGATCGTCGAGTTGAAATCATTCTGAATCATGCCTGAAAGTCGTCGATCAAATTCTATGTCGATCCGTCTGCTGTTTTCAATTTCTTTGCCACAAAAGGTGAGTTTATTTCACACCTGACTTACATTTTTCATGGATGTTAGATCAATAATGAACTGTTATATGAAATGTATATGACTGTTGGTAGGAATTGTTTGATTTGATATGTATGCACATTTCATATATGACACGATATACTCATATAACACATAGTTGCACTGAGGATGTATATGCTGTGATTGATGCTATGTGACCATTGTTTGTGATTGTTGATACCCTAGTTTAGGAAAAATCACTAAAGGTTGAAATGATACATACCCGAACAGACACTAGATAGGGGAAAATCGTTATGGGTTGAAATGATAGACCTGAACGGTTTTTATTGAATTTGGGATTGCGGATTTAAAGTGATAAATATCCATATCACGTGAATATAGGGTAGGAAAGTATATACGGACGTCGTTGGTCATGTTTCGACGAAAAATGATTTGTTTTAAAGATTTTAAACTTTTATATAATAATTTATTCTTAAAAAAAACCTATTTCTATATTATTTTAGTCTTATATATGTTTATAATCTATTTTTTTCTAATTTGTTTTAGAATTCTATAAACTTATACATATATATTTATTTTCATAGTTAAATTATAATTTATAAATACAATTTCAATTATTATGTTTTGAATTATAAAACAAAATATGATTTTGAAATTTAAATATGATATGATTTGTTGAAATTGAAATATAAGTTTTGTTACGAAATACACCAATGGTGTAAATATGGAAATCCCGCCTATGTTATTTTGCTATTTACTTAGATGATTGACACTATTGCATCTAGTGTATTAGTTGGACGGATTCTTAAAGGATGGTTATCCCAAACATCTTTTAAGTTGTTGAATGCATTTCATCGAACATTTCAGTTGATTGATTTACTTCCGTGAGAATGTTAGTCCTGATCCGAATTATTTTGTTTTGCATTATGGTTCGGATCAGATCGATTATTGCTGCTTTTGAGATTCACTTTGGAGTCTGAAGTTATATTGGGTTTTGCTCATCCTATATCCACCTGTTGACCAGTTATTCAATTCATTCAGCTGTTCTTGTCATTTCTATTTCAAACTGTTATCATTTATCCATGTATTAGAATTCAATTGTGTTAGGCTTCCACTGTATTATTTATGTAAACTCTGATGAAATTTTTTATTTAGTAGCTTCATGAACTACTATTGTATTATTTATTTTTCCGTTGCGAGATATCATATTGCTCTGTATCTGTGTCTGTGATCTGTGGTTCTGTGATTTATTTTATTTACCTCAGAAGCTAATAATAATCTATTGTTTTCGAGCAGTTCGAGTTGATTTAATTACCGGCTTGAAGTGGTCGAAAATGGCTGGTCATTACATGTTATATTGGTTTAATTACCGACTTGAAGTTATATTGCTTTAATTACCTCAGAAGCTAAACTATCCTACCATTATAATAACTTTTTAAATAAACAGCACACTGTATGCGAAATGCTAAAACTCCTAGCATTATGTTTTTTTTTTGGTGATTACAAAATGTTGTTCAAAAAATGCTTAGCTTCTAAAAGCATTTTGATTTTTAATTGGGTAGTCAACATTCTATTACAAAAATGCTAACCTCTCCAATCATTTTCATTTTTTTATTTAAGCAATTTGTTGTTAATAAAATGTTAAACTATCCTACCATTATAATAACTTTTTAAATAAACAGCACACTGTACGCAAAATGCTAATACTCCTAGAATTAGTTTTTTTTTTGTGATTATAAAATGTTGTTCAAAAATGCTTAGCTTTTAAAAGCATTTTGATTTTTAATTCAATAATCAACATGCTATTACAAAAATGCTAACCTCTCCTATCATTTTGATTTTTTGTTTAAGCAATTTGTTGTTAATAAAATGCTAAACTATCCTACCATTATAATAACTTTTTAAATAAACAGCACACTGTACGTGAAATGATAATTCTCCTAGCATTATGATTTTTTTTTTGTGATTAAAAAATGTTGTTCAAAAAATGCTTAGCTTCTACGAGCATTTTGATTTTTAATTGACTAGTCAACATTCTATTACAAAAACGCTAGCCTCTCCTATCATTTTGATTTTTTTATTTAAGCAATTTGTTGTTAATAAAATGCTAAACTATCCTACTATTATAATAACTTCTAAAATAAACAGCACACTATATGTGAAATGCTAATTCTCCTAGCATTATGATTTTTTTTTCTTGTGATTAACATGGTGATTGAAAATACTGAATTCTGCTAGCATTTCAATTATGCAATTGGTTTTGTAACGATCCCTTTATCACTCAAAACTTAGTTGTCCTAATTCAGTAAATAATTTTACATTTATTTATGTGTATTTATTAATATGCTAGAACATCCTGGCATTTCATAATGTTAGAAATGATATATGAATTTATGACTGAAAAACTTTTATGTTAGCCTATTATAGATTTCACTTGGAATTAAGAAAATAACATCTAAAAAGAAGATGTTGCTCGATGAATCGGAGAACAAAGCACTTTTGCAAATAAAAGAGATTACAAGTCAAGGTGAAGATGAAGGGTTAGGAATTGATGAAAAAGACAGATAAATTGAAATGCAACAATTTCAAATTAGACAATTAGCGAATGAATTGAAGGATGTGAAAACAAAGTTGGAGGAAGAAAAGGAGCTAAGGAAAAAAGAGAAGAAGAATTAGTTCAAAAAGAAAAAGAAATTCGCATGCTAAAATCAGTGCTCCAAGAATCTGATAAGGAACAGCAAAATCTGATTATTCATAAGTTTATAGAGCAACTTACCCCTCCTTTCGACCTTCTAAGCACACCATATAATGAGACTCAGGAAGAGTACAAAAAAGTGGGAAATCAAGAAAAGAAGGGTGTGAGAAGAAGCCAGCGACTTAAAAAAGTAACACCAAGTTCAATGATTGAAAGATTAAAAGAGAAAAAGAGGAAGTCAAAAGTTGATTCTTAATTTTAGTATAAAGTAGTATATCATAAAAAACCAAAAACGATGAGAAAGACAGTAGAATGGTGGAGGAACAAAATGATGAAATAGAAAATGAGAATGAAGAAGAAAGTGAAGAGAACAAAAGAGAAGATAAAACACATGATGTAGAGAATGAAGATGAAGGTGAAGTAGAGGAGAATAAAAAAGAAGATGAAATAGACGGTGAAGTAGATATTGAAAAAACAAGCAATGAAGATGAGGATGAAGATGGGGATGAAGATGGAAGTGAAGAAAGCGATAAAAAGTCGAAGAAACTGAAGAATAGAAAGAACTGGTGGAAAAAGGGAAAGAAGAAGCCAGTACAGATGATGAAGTTCAAGATGAATAACCTCTGAATGTTGACAAATATTCCCACGAAGGAAAGTATATTACCAAAGAAATATTGTAAAGAGTCCGATATTACAACTCCTAGATTCACACAAACATAGCATAATCAGGTCATTATTTGCATGCGAAGACAAAGCAAAGTAAGTTTTTTATACTCGTTAAAATCTAAATTTATTTAAACGAATCAGTGTTATTTTAATAATTTTAAATTATAATATTAATATAGCACAATAGCATGGCGAAATGATGATACTGAAAAAGGAGGGATAACGATTGTACAGTCCATGCTAGAAGCACTGTTATTTGAAGAATTTATAGATGGATAGGTAAATGTAAATTATAATACGTATTTTTTTTTTGTAATTATTAAGCAATATTCTGTTCCTAAGATGCTAACTTGTAGCATTGTGATTGTTATTTTTTAAAATGCTAGCCTTCACTAACATTTTGGAAAAAAATTTATAAACTAGCATGTTGTTCACAAAAGACTTTCTTCTGCCACCATTATGATATCTTTTTAAATAAGCAGCACACTGTTCGTGAAATGCTAATTCTCCTAGCATTATGATTTTTTTAATAACATGGTGATTGAAAAATACTAAATTCTGCTAGCATTATAATAATATTTTTGATAATACAAATTGTTGTTAAAAAAATGCTAGCTTCTACCACCATTTTGATTTTTAATTGGTAGTCAACATGCTATTACAAAAATGCTAAACTCTCCTATTATTTTGATTTTTATATTTAAGCAATTTGTTGTTAATAAAATGCTAAAGTATCATAGCATTATGATGTTTTTTTAAATTAAACAACATACTGGTAATTTTTTTTTTGAGCAAAAGATGTGTGATCTTCCAAAAGGAAGAGAGCACACATATATATAATAAAAAGTATAAAGTAATACAAGATCCAAATACAGACCCAAATCGGGAGTCTCACATAGCAATGTACAGGGTAATAGATAGATGAGTTCCGGCAAGGCCACCACCCATCATGCTTCATTATCGAATTCCGGCAAGGCCACCACCCGATAAGAAGTACATATCTATACCCATACATATAACAAACTATGTGCACATAACAATTGGTGTAACAAATTACCAAAAATACAAACAACTCCACTCCTCATACATGTATCCAACCCAAATAAAAAAATCAAGCCAAACAGCAACTCCAATATCTCCACAATTACTTCTACAACCTGTAATCTGAAAAACTGAAACAAAATTATCAGTAACTTACACATATATATGAATATATACCAATATATATACTGGTAATAAAATGCTATCTCCCCCTAGTATTATTTATATACAATGCACCATACTGGTAACAAATTTATATACAAGCAAATTCCATGTTAAAATAATATACTAAACTAACATTATTCTTATAATGCAGGTTATTGACTGGTTTACTTCAAATGCAAATACATACAAACACAACTACATATTCAGTACAATCATGACGTTAAACAAAACTTTTACTTTAAAATTGTAAATATCGGAAACAAATTAATTTTTTGCATGTTTATTTGCAGCATGCAATAAAAACAGGTGTTGGAAATGTTGTTCAAACATTGGTTAACCCAATGGTCCAAAAAATTGTCACATATTAATATGCAGAAACCATATTCTTTCTCTTGCATTTCATCAACCATTGGACTTTACTAACTTTGGACTATGTTAAAATGCAATGGAACCACTATGATTCATTGAGGCCCAGAATATCAACCTCTGTATCAAATAAACACTATAAGGAAGCTCTGCCGATGGTAAGATTGTTAGTATCATATATAAATATATATTTGGATGTATATTGGAAAAAAGCTTTATTTTTTTTATGATACACAGAAAAAAGATTGAAATAATCATCTTTCAAAATTGGCTGAAAACAACATTATAAACAAAAATATTAGAACAAAGTAGATGAAACGGCCACCATACCCACAACAAGATTTTGACTCGTAAGTAAGCATTAGCAGTTTTAGTTTTTAATAGATACTAAATGCTCAAACCATTATATGTTTGTACCACTATTGCCTTTTACCATAATATAGTGAAAACACCTTTATATTGTCCTTTACATGCGCAACTTCAACTGTTAATATAAATGCTAAACTGTAATATAATTTTTGTTTTATTCTTAAGGTAGGAACCTTATTATTATTTAAATATTCATACAACACCTTGCATTTTTCGTATCTTTGTACTACTACTGTCTGCCTTTTACCATAATACAGTGAAAACACCTTCATATTGTCCTTTACATGTGCAACTTCAACTGTTAATATAAATGCTAAACTCTAATATCATTTTTGTTTTATTCTTAAGGTAGGAACCTTATTACTATTTAAATATCCATACAACACCTTGTATTCTTTGTATCTTTGTACCACTACTGCCTGCCTTTTACCATAATATAGTGAAGACACCTTCATATTGTCCTTTACATGCACAACTTCAACTGTTAATATAAATGCTAAACTGTAATATCATTTTATTTTATTCTTAAGAAAGGAACCTTATTATTATTTAAATATCTATACAACACCTTGCATTTTTCATATTTTTGTACTGAACCTGATTTTTACCATGTTTGAGTGAAATCTTTATAATGTCGATTTCAATTGTAAATATAAATGCTAAACTGTAATAGCATTTTTGTTTTATTCTTAAGGTAGTAACCTTAGTATTATTATAATAGGAAAAAACAACATGCAATTTTCCTCCTAGTACTTATCATCAAAACAGTAATCTTATGCTGAATGCTTTCTGCTATGAATAGAGTACATGGTTTTTGCCAAATAATCTATTGGAAAAAAGATAAATGATCATAGCATTGAATTTCTTATACCAATCCTTATCTATTTATTAATTTGTAGTGTCGACTGTGCATTATTTGTGATAAAATTCATCAAAAAATTGGACAGAGACAAAAATCTACCAGAGGAATATACAAAGGAAGATATCAATCTTCTCTGTGCTGACACAGTGTTCAACATACTGAATGACCCACCAAGAAGTTAGGATATTATGAGTTACTTTGCAAACTCGTCCCCAGAAGAAATTGGAAACACTGTGAAGAAGAAAGAATGTGAACGATGGAAACAATGAATTGTTAATGTAGCGCACGTTTTAATTCAATTTGAATTTTGCTGTTTAGACATTTAGTTGCTAATTGTAATTGAGTTTTTTTAATTTGAATTAATGTTAAAGTAGTGGTTGAACCTGGATTAAAAAATTATGGTACAGATAGAGTTGTACCTGTACAAATTTCATACCTACATGTTGTTAATTACTCTGTTTTAATTTCATACACAGTAGTTGAAGCTGAATTGATTGTGACTTGCTGTTTTAATGAAAAATCAGGTTGTAGCATGTTGTTTAGATTGGGTTATGTCTGATGTTTTTGTGCAATAAGAATTTTGGGAGAATTGTTGGCTTATGGCAACTGTATATTGGCTGTTTGAGATCTTTGTAATGGTTTAGTCGTTACTGTTATGTGTATGGGTTGGGTTATGCGTATGTCTTTGAGATTGTGATGGTTTGGGAGAATTGTTATGTGTATGGGTTGGGTTATGTCTGATGTTATGTGATGAAATGTATAAATTAAAATGCTATAAACAAATAGCATTATTATAAAGAATTGTTTAGGCATACCAATCTAAAATCAAAATGAATTATTAATCAAAATGACCATAAAAGAATCTACTGTATCCTAAATTAAAAATGCTATAACAAATAACATTTTTATAACTAATTGTTTATGCATATCAATCTAAAATAAAAATAAATTATTTAAACAAAATAACCATAAATGAATCTATACTAAAAATATTTCATTCAACCGACCAAACCCAGAAACGCAAACGACAATCAGACTCCAAGGTCAATCGGGTACGCACGGATATAAAAGAAAACAATATTCAAAACCTAATCAGATACCCATGCAAATAAATATACACCAAACAATATAAATGATTGTAAAGGACAAATAAATTCAAACCTAATCGAGTACATACGAGATTCAAATGACAGCAGGGCTCAACCCTAAGCGAGCACCTTTTAAACCATTTTATACTGAGAACATATTGGTTAACCAAATAATATAAATGATTGTAAAGGCTATAAACGAAACTCAAAGGACGGCCGGACTCAACCTTAAGAAGAAACCGCTGAAAACCAATTTATACCGAAAACATAATGGTTAATCGAACAATATAAACGATTGTAAAGGACATCCGGATTTAAACCTAAGCAGGTACTTATGAGACTCAAAGGACGGTTAGACTCAAGCTAGGTCATGTACTTTTGAAAGCGAAACTATACCAAAAACAAATTGGTTAACTGAACAATTTAAACGATAGTAAAGGACATCCGGACTCAAACCTAAGCGAGTATTTACGACATTCAAAAGGACGATCGAACTCAAGCTTGGTTGGGTACCTAATCTATACCAAAAATATATTGGTTGATCGAACAATTTAATTAATTTTAAAGTATGACTAGATTCAAACCTAAGCGAGTACTTATGAGATTCAAAAGATTGCTGGACTCAAGCCTAAGCTGATACCTTTGACATATCTAGACGCAAGGCCTAATCGGGTCATTCAGCAACGATTCTGCACCCAGTAAGAGTTGTTTAACCGAGCGGGAACCAATGACACATAAAACACATCCGGACACAAGGCCTAATCGATTACCTATGACACGTAATAGACTTCTGGATGGAAGGCTTAATCGGGTACTCAAGCAACAATTATGCACCTAGTAGGGATTGCTTAACCGAGCGGGTATATATATGACACGTAAAAGACATTCGGACACAAGGCATAATCGGGTACCTATGACACGTAAAAAACTTCCGGACGCAAGGCCTAATCGGGTCGTTCAGCAACGATTTTGTATCCAGTAAGGATTGTTTAACCGAGTGGGTACCAAAATGACACGTAAAACACATCCGAACACAATGCCTAATCGGGTACCTATGACATGTAAAAGACTTCTGGATGCAAGGCTTAATCAAGTACTCCAGCAATTATTCTGCATCCAGTATGGATTGTTTAACCAAGCGGGTACCCATGACACATAAAAGACATTCAAACACAAGGCCTAATCGGGTAACTATGACACGTAAAAAGCTTCCAAATGCAAGCCCTAATCGGGTCGTTCAACAACGATTTTGCACCCAGTAAGGATTGTTTAACCGAGCGGGTACAATGACGCATAAAACACATCCGGACACAAGGCGTAATCAGGTACCTATGACACGTAAAAGACTTCTAGATGCAAGGCTTAATCGGGTACTCCAGCAATGATTCTGCACCTAGTAGGGATTTTTTAACCGAGCGGGTACCCATGACACGTAAAAGACATTCGGACACAAGGCCTAACTGGTTACCTATCTGTAACAACCCGGAAAATCAGAGCCAATTTAAATGTTTTATTTTGGCTATTTTAATGAATTTAGAATATTTAAAATAATTTATTTAAAATAATAATGACTAAAAATTTATTTAAATCGAAGTTAGAACGAATAAATTTATTTTAATTATATAACAAGCTAGAAATAGCGCGGTAGTTTGAAAATTTGAAGTTAAACTTTGACTGAATGTACAGAATGCAAAATAAATCGGATTTCAGTAAAACTAGAAATATTTAAATCTATTTAAAAATATCTTTCCAAAGAATCTATAAAATTGAAATTGCATGGCGGGAAAAAAAGTTATGGCCAGTTGAATATTCAGAATAGTCGCTATGGGATTTAATATAAATATAGCCCTTGAAAATAGACATTTTGCAAACAACCTCCGTTTTCAATGAAACTACTTTGGTTGGATTCGGAATGTCAATTTATTGCTAGTTTTAAAATTCCATAATTTTTGGAGTTAATATGTGAGCGTGGCAAAGGAAAACGCGTTTGGTAATTTCAATTTGAATTGGATCGACTAGAAAATAGCCATTTTTTAAATGGTCTCCAAATTCGAGGAAATTAATTTAGTTGGGACCGTATCGTTCCAACATAGCCAGATTTATTTTTTGGGTATTTTTGGAATCAGTATGTGGCCCTGGAAAATCAAAATGTACGTTCAAATCCAAATTTGAATGTTTTATATTTTAATTTGAAGAATAACTAACTAAAAAAGTCGAATGGGCCTACGAATCATATTCCATCGTGTTCGGAATGGGGGTATTTAGCTAAGGGCATCATTCGTTGGGTTTGATTTGGAGTTCGGATAAGAAAACACTATTTTTCGAATAAATATATATATCGGCCAATAGAATTTTTCCATTCATTAATTATATTTTCCAAAAAAATAAAAAAAACCCGTAACCTGTCTATATTGACAGCGGAAGTGCTTCGATCCCTTCTCTCCTCCGTATCTCTTAAATCACGCTATAAAATCACTTGCTCCAGTTGAGGATTTTGTAGATCTCCTCTCCACCTTCAAATTCATACCAACCACGCCCTCTATCGTGGTGTATTTCTCGAGAATCGCACCCTCGAAGTCGTGCACTTGAACTTGCCACCGCGACTACATCTGGACACCGATCTGGACCACTCCAGTGTCAATCTGCGCGCTGCTCCTCCCCCATCAGCGTGGCGCAACCTGATCGTGTCCAAACAACACAGATTAGAAGAAAAATCATGACCTGGTTTTGAACGTGGAGCTGAGGTAACGACAGTATATATATTTAACTGTTTATAACAGTTAAAAGCTTTGCAAAGTATGATTAACGAATAAAAATCATATCTTTTTGCTATGTTGTTGAAATCCCGTGAAACAAGAGACATTGGACTCGTGACGATGTCTTCTACATTCTAGAAGGGAACGGAGAATTTTTGGAGCTTCCTACAATTATAGAAGGAGTGGAACCCAATGTGAGAAATCTAAATTCAAAAATAAATAAATAAAAATATATAGGTTGCAGACGGGGCTTAGTAGCTCCTGACACCATCGTCCACAGACCATGGACAATTTGTTTGATTGAATTGTGTTGTGGAAATTGATTTTGGTTGTGAATGATTGATTGTGATTGCAACGAAATTGATTGTGTTTGTGGTGAATTCATTATATTATGAAAAAGAATTGTATTATGGAAAATGAAAGTCTTGTAATGCTGCAAGGCCTAGGATAGCAGAGGAGCCGTGTTGGACACTGTGCCGGTGCTACCTACCCAGCCATTATAATGCTAAATTTTTTTGAATTGACTATATAAAATATTCGTATGTTGAATAAATTGTTTGAACGATAAAAATCAAATTTTTATTGTATATATGAATCATTAAAAATATTCGTATGTTGAATAAATTGTTTGAATGATAAAAATCTCATTTTTATTGTATATATGAATCATTAAAAATATTCGTATGTTGAATAAATTCTTTAAACAATAAAAATCACATTTTTATTGTATATGTGAATCACTAAAAATATTCATGTTTGAAATAAAATGCCTTAACAATAAAAATCACATTCTATTGTATGTAGTAACCTTTAAAAATAACCAAAGGTTGAAATAAATATTTGTTAATTGAAAATAATATTTTTAACATGTATATGAATTGTTAAAAATAACCAAAGGTTGAAATAAATATTTGTTGATTGAAAATAATATTTTTAAAATGTATATGAAATGTTAAAAATAACCGTGTGTTGAAATAAATATTTGTTGATTGAAAGTAATATTTTTAACATGTATATGAGCTGTTAAAAATAACCAAAGGTTGAAATAAATATTTGTTGATTGAAAATAATATTTTTAACATGCATATGTACTGTTAAAAATAACCGTGTGTTGAAATAAGCATTTGTTGATTGAAAATAATATTTTTAACATGCATATGAACTGTTAAAAATAACCGTGAGTTGAAATAAATAATTGTTGATTGAAAATAATATTTTTAACATGTATTTGAAGTATTAAAAATCATCATGTATGGAAATGATTATTTGTTCGCTAAAAATATTATTTTTAGCGAAGATATGCATATATATACATATGCTGAACAGGAAAATGGATTAGCTATTGAGTAAAGAATTTATTTGCGTGCACGACAAATAGGTAAGCCTTAATGAATTGGCTACGCAATTTTATTTATTATATAAACTCCTGTGAATGCCATTGGATGTGGTGTGCTGGTTGTTTTGTGTGAGATTATAAAAAACACCATAGAATAGTAACAATTAATTTTGAACTACACTGCATGGCATACTTCGTGTAGATAGCAAACTCTATCATATACCACATAAGCATTTGGAGTTTACGTGACGAGGTTGAAATTACCATACAAGCGAGATGCTTGTATGGAGATGACTGCATTTCAGGTTGAACCGAAGACGAACTATTGATTTCATAACATATCATGTTCCATATAAGCATTTGGAGCTTGTATGACGAGGTTGAGATTACCATATAGGCAAGACGCTCGTATGGAGATGACTGCATTACAGGTTGAACTGAGGATTGATATGGACAAAGTAAATATAATGGTAAATTGCCAGATTAAATAAAAACCCCACACGGGTGTAGAGTTGACAATAATCACGTCTCTCTAGTTATTAGATATGACACATGGATTATTTATTTTCCAACACTGGACGAGGTAACGAAATTTATCTTTGGAGTAATTTTACATACTCCCTCGGGCATAGAATAGGACACTAAAAATTGTGTATGCTTATATTGGATTTATTGGGTGCCCAATATGGCCCAATAAATTTCCAAACCTCTCTCCGTGCAAAGGAGTTATGGCGAAATTTTTCAAAATTTAAAGGCGTTATCCAAATTTTTGAAGTGAAAATTGTTTGGAAATCGTCGAATTAATTATATTTATATATATATAATTAAAATAAAACGAATAACGACGCTATAGTTCGCGTTTTGAAATCGTAATTTTAAACGATTATTACAGGAGACCCGACCATCGCATTTTCCCGAAACCGGAACTGTTGGGTTCGCTTTGGAGAGATCTTTCCAATGATATAAAGTTTTTTAAGATTCGTTAGTTAGATTTTGAGAAACGTGTAAATCAAATTTGACTGAAAGCAGCGCTAGTGCCATCAAATGACCTGAAATGTCGTTCGATGAAAATGGGATATTTTTAAATAAATAAAACTAGCGAAATATCATCATAAAATGTTATAAGCGATATGGAATGGAAATAAACCGATTTTAATTGCTTTATTGGTTATTCTGATGGTTAGATATATTTGACATGAAATAAATATATTGAATTGAAACGTGAATGTCGAATAATTTAACAATGGAACGGAATTGATTTGAATTCTATGTATACGTAAGTTATTTGAAAAGGCCAAGTCAATTCTCATTTCAAATAATTGATTGACGATTAGAAGTCGAAGATATGAAGACGGTGCAAGACCGGTGATCTTCACATCGAATGGATTACTACTGATGCCCTGGATCGGTTAGCTCCAAAGAGGGGTTACAGTGGTAGTAGTCCGGACGTATTTGTTGATTGTCCGGATGTGCGGGGGCCTCTCTCCTGTATTGGACATATGGGACGAGTAATAAGGTGCCTCCGGTTTCGTTCCGACCCAGAACGAACTAGTAAATGGATGTGTGTCTGACGTTGATTTTATTCTGTGTTGATTGATTTCTATTAAATATATATCTGTTTGGTGGCAGAGAATTTATTCTCTTGCTTAACACCCTTCTCTAAGACATACGAGCTTAGAGGTTATATATCGATAGACATCAGTCGATGGCGTGGAATCTTAATGTGGCATGCCGAGATACAAATGATCAAGGCTTTTGTTGAAAAGCAGGGTCTTGTGGTTGATGATCAAAGCACCATTTTAATATAGCATAGCTTTGTGTATAGCGTTAATACGCGAGCTTCACACCCCAGTATGAACCAGAAACGGGATGAAGGATAGCAGGGAGGACAAGCATTTCTTTCTAGCTAGAAGTGGTGTCATGGTATGGAGCCCAGGCATTTTTACTTATGTGGATGATGGAATGCGAGGTACCTCGGATATACCGGTCACTACAGAGCCGATGGATGATATGGTCGACATACTGACTATTACGCCCCATAGGGAGGGGAAACGTATTATTCAAGAATAACCAATCCTCAAACGTAAGAGAGGACCGTCCCTGGCGCTCCTAGGTGCAATTGCAACTATAGCCTGAGATGTGGTAAGCTAGATTGTCTCTAATTGGGTAAGGACGATCCCTTGTCTTGGTTCATGATGGAAATCCAACTTCCAATACGACATGTGCAATTTTGATTGTAAACCTATATATGTCGACATGATATATGGTACCCATGTCGTCTATGATTGATAGATTATGATTTAAAATTGTTTTCGAAACATATATGCATTAATAATAATATCAAATGATTTTGATTTATACGTATCAAGCATATTTTGGCCATTATAAGGTAAAACTCTGTCCTCTGGCTTGCGTTGCATTGTGTGATGGGACCTGAGTCTTATAGTGGATTCATTTTCTATAAAAAGCATTGCGTTGTTTAAATGATTTACTTTAATTATGCACTGGCAATCCAATGGAGTAAACCCGTTCCGCGTTAGCGACGTGGTCCTGTGATTGGCCTTATTGTTAAATAGGTTAAGTAAGATTTCTCATACCAGTCCCATGACTGACTCGTAGTTTGTTTCACTTGCAAACTCGGGTGCCCCTATTTCTACATGGGCAGCCTTGTATTCAGTTTTTAGTAGGCCCATTCTGGATAGCTATGGAGCTGAAGATGGATTCTATCATTTCTATTATGTTGTTCAGATTTGTTATGTATATTATGTTTGATTCCGCTGCAGACATTTTATATAAAGCTGAAACTGTATTTTGTACTAAGTATGATCCTGTTATACTATGTAACTCTGATGATTATATTTGTTCCAGTGTAATTTGTTGTACATTATCTGGTGTAATGATATATTTTTGTTCTGCTGTTATTGTTTATGTGTTATATTCCAAAGATTATCCTTGCTTCTGTGGCATGGGAGTTTAGGGTCATCAAACTATCACACATAAAAAGCTTCCTGGCGCAAGGCCTAATCGGGGCATTCAGCAACGATTCTGCACCCAGTAATGATTGTTTAACCGAGAGAGTACAATGACACGTAAAACACATCAGGACACAGGGCTTAATCTGGTACCTATGACACGTAAAAGACTTATGGATACAAGGCTTAATCAGGTACTCCAGCAACGATTCTACACCCAGTAGGGAATGTTTAACCAAGCAGTTACCCATGACACGAAAAGACATTGGACACAAGGCCTAATCAGGTACCTATCACACGTAGAAAGCTTCCAGACACAAGGCCTAATCGGATCGTTCAACAACGATTCTGCACCCAGTAAGGATTGTTTAACCGAGCGAGTACAATGACACATAAAACACATCCGGATACAGAGCCTAATCGGGTACCTATGACACGTAAAAGACTTCTGGATGCAAGGCTTAATCGGGTACTCCAGCAATGATTTTGCACCCAGTAGGGATTATTTAACCGAGAGATTACCCATGATACGGAAAAGACATTTAGACACAAGGCCTAATTGGGTAACTATGACACGTAAAAAGCTTCCGGACGCAAGGCCTAATTGGGTCGTTCAACAACGATTCTACACCCAGTAAGGATTGTTTAACCGAGCGGGTACAATGACACATAAAACACATCCGGACACAAGGCCTATTCGGGTACATATGACACGTAAAAGACTTCTGGATGCAAGGCTTAATCGGGTAGTCCAACAATGATTCTGCACCCAGCAGGGATTGTTTAACCGAGCGGGTACCCAAGACACGTAAAAGACATTCAGACGTAAGGCCTAATCAGGTACCTATGACATGTAAAAAACTTCCGGACGCAAGGCCTAATCAGGTCGTTCAGCAACGATTCTGCACCCTATAAAGGTTGTTTAACCGAGCGGGTACCCATGACACGTAAAAGATAATCGGACGCAATGCCTAATCGGGTACCTATGACACGTAAAAAGTTTCCAGACGTAAGGCCTAATCGGGTCGTTCAGCAACGATTCTACATCTAATAAGGATTGTTTAACCGAGCAGGTACAATGACACGTAAAACACATCCGCACACAAGGCCTAATTGGATACTTATGACATGTAAAAGACATCTGGATGCAAGGCTTAGTCGGGTATTCCAACAATGATTCTGCACCCAGTAGGGGTTGTTTAACCGAGCGGGTACCCATGACACGTAAAAGACATCCAGAGACAAGGCCCAATCGGGTACCTATGACACGTAAAAAACTTCCAGACGCAAGGCCTAATCGGGTCGTTCAGCAGAGATTCTGTACCCAGTAAAGAATTTTTAACCGAGCGGGTACCCATGACACGTAAAAGTTATTCGGACACAAGGCCTAATCGGGTACCTGTGACACGTAAAAAGCTTCTAGACGCAAGGCCTAATCAGGTCGTTCAACAACGATTCTGAACCTAGTAAGGATTGTTTAACCGAGCGGGTACAATGGCACGTAAAACACATCCACACACAAGGCCTAATGGGTACTTATGACACGTAAAAGACTTCTGGATGCAAGGCTTAATCGGATACTCCAGCAACGATTCTGCATCGAGTAGGGATTGTTTAACCGAGCAGGTACCCATGACACGGAAAAGATATTCGGACACAAGGCATAATCCGGTACCTATGACATGTAAAAAGCTTCCAGACGCAATGCCTAATCAGGTCGTTCAACAACGATTCTGCACCCAATATGGATTGTTTAGCCGAGCGGGTACAATGACACGTAAAACACATCCGGACACAAGGTCTAATCGGGTACCTATGACACGTAAAAGACTTCTGGATGAAGGCTTAATCGGTTACTCCGGCAATGATTCTGCACCCAATAGGGATTTTTTAACCGAGTGGGTACCCATGACACGTAAAAGACATTCAGACACAAGGCCTAATTGGGTACCTATGATACATAAAAAACTTCCGGACGCAAGGCCTAATCCGTTGTTCAGCAATGATTCTACACCCGGTATGGATTGTTTAACCGAGCAGGAATCAATGACCCATAAAACACATCCGAACATAAGACCTAATCGGGTACCTATAACATGTAAAAGACTTCTGGATGCAAGACTTAATCGGGTACTCCAGCAACAATTCTGCACCCAGCAGGGATTGCTTAACCGAGCAGGTATATATGACACGTAAAAGACATTCGGACACAAGGCCTAATCGGGTAACTATGACACGTAAAAAGCTTCCGGACGCAAGGCCTAATCGGGTCGTTCAGCAACGATTCTGCATCCAGTAAGGATTATTTAACAAAGCGGGTACCAATGACACGTAAAACACAACCGAACATAAGGCCTAATCAGGTACCTATGACATGTAAAAGACTTCTGGATGCAAGGCTTAATCGAGTACTCCAACAACGATTCTGCACCCAGTAGAGATTGTTTAACCGAGCGGCTACCCATGACACGTAAAAGATATTCAGATACAAGGCCTAATCAGTTACCTATGACACGTAAAAAGCTTCCAGACGCAAGGCATGATCGGGTCGTTCAGCAACGATTCTGCACCCAGTAAGGATTGTTTAACCGAGCGGGTACAATGACACGTAAAACACATCTGGACAGAAGGCCTAATCGGGTACCTATGACACGTAAAAGACTTTTGGACGCGAGGCTTAATCGGGTATATATGACACGTAAAAGACATCTAGACGGAAGGCCTAATTGGGTACCTATAACACGAAAAAGATAAAATATAAATTGATCGATATTCAAAATATATTTTTTAGTCAAGTATAAAATATAAAATATATACGAATGACAAATGTAATTAGGCACTTATGCATGTATACAAAACAACAAATTTTGACAACAAAGTGTACTCTTATAAAAGATTGATCAACAAATTTTATAATGTACGTATTCTATGCATTAGCTTCAAATACCATGCTATAATTGTTTTAGAAAATAACCATATTTCAAAAATTAATTAGCAGAAAATGCTATATTGAATTAGCATACGACATTACCCAAATACCGCATAAAGTCGCATCACATAGTTTATTATTACACAACTACTAATCAAGTTAGTCAAACCAGTTTAACATCATACAAAATGAAATACTAAATTAATATAGCATTAGTCTGTTGAATTAGTGTAGAAAATAGCTGGTAAAAACATGCCACAAACAACAAACATAACTATGCATGCTTTAAAAATAAAATACATAAAACAAAATAAATGAAAGCAAACACGTAAATGTGACATTAGTCTTTATAAATGACATAGAAAATAGCAGATAATAAAATACCAGCAGTCACAAACACAACAGTGCATATTTTAAACAAAATATGCAAAAAAAAAAAAAAAAAAAAACAAAGCAACCACATAAGTTTCAGAAATACAAGTTAATTTTATATTAATGAAGTTACCAAACCACTTTTACTTCATACAACTAATAATCTAATCAGCCAATCACTATTACAATATACAAAACAAAATGCTAAATTAATATAGCATTATCCTGTTTAATTGATGTAAATAATAACAGGTGATAAAATGCCAGCAACCACAGACACAGCACTTCATAATTTAAAAAAAAAAACACAAAACATAATAAATGAAAGCAGAAATATAAAATTCAGAAATAAAAGTCAAATTTATATTAAAAATAACAACTCAACATGTAACATGTCCCAATAACCAATAAAAAATAACCACAGCATACTAAGTATATAGTAACATATCCAATGGCAAAAAAAACAGAAAAATAAAATTCAAATTTAAATCTTCTTTGAAGCTTGGCAATTCCTCTTGTTATGTCCAACTTGATCACACTTGCTGTATTTATTCCGCTTATTCTGAGAATAAGAAAAGCCACCATGTCTTTTAGTAGATGGTCTTTCAGCACCTCGAATTTCTTTAGGCGGTCTAATTACAATTTCATCTTCAGTAACAATTGGCTTACCGACAGTTGGAATTGGATTAATAGCATGTGCATAACTAGCTCTAAAAGCATTAGCTATAAAATAATATTCTACAAATTTATATACCGATAGCCTTGATTTATTCATACACTTAACATCATGTTGCACATGGAAAACAGGTAACTTTCCACTGATTATAGCTAAACAATCTTTTTTCAAGATCAACATGATGTGAAATAGGAGATCTAACTTCAAAAATATTTTCAGTAGACCTATATGCATTCCATCCAAACCCATCTTCAACTAACTTTGAAAATCGTTGCTCCACGACTGGGCATAAAACAGTAGTCCACTTATGATATTCTTTCCTCCGCTTTGCCATTTGTTCCATTACTTTCACTCGAATTTCCATCTAGACAAGATGTAATCGGCATAAACCTATCATCCACAATCGAAAAGTTAAAGCTCTCAGCCACGTTAGAAGAATATTCTCCATATCTTTTACCTTGAAAAAACAAATATGCTAAATGTTCTAAAGGTTTATCATTAAGGAAGTTGATTGCGGCAGCACCTCCAGTTTCTTTAAATTTTAACATATAATGCTCAAAATCAGATAAATTGGAAGCTCGAGTAATAAGTTAGAACAAATCAACAATTGATGTGTCACCCTTGCAAGCTTTAACCACTGAACCAATATTTTTCTCCATATGAAATGTGCAGTAACTATGAAAAGAAAATGGAAGCACTTTCGGAACGCCTAAGAGCAAACCCCATTGACGATTAGACATAAAAACTAATTTACGATCTTCATGAAGCATCTCTTTTTAGATTCTCTAAAAATCAAGTCCAATTAGAATTCATTTTCATGTGAGACGACTCCTAGAGCTAGTGGAAAGAAACCTGAAAAAATGCATTACAAATTTAAAATGCTAACATAAAAAAGATACTGATGTAGCATAACTATATCAGAAAATAAATCAATTCAATATCTTACATATACCATGCTATATGTAAGTAAAAAAAAATGCTAAAGTAAACTATCATAATATATGTCATGACTAAATCACTGAAACAAATAAAAAAGAAAATGCAGCGATATGATGCAGAACAAAAAAGGGTAAAGCAAAAAACCATAATGTATCTTAGGATGAGAACTAAGAAACAAGTATGAAAAAATTGCAGTCTAATGATACACAGGAGTCTTATAGTACACAAGGAGTTAAAAATGCTAATGTAACCTAGCATAATGAATTTCATGACCAAATTAATGAAGCAAATACAAAAAAATAAAACAATACGATAAACACACAAAAAAAATGCTAAAGGAAAAAGAGTATCATGTACTTTAGGATTGCAACTGTTAAATAAATGGTAAAAAAGTAGACTTATAATATATGAAAACCTAATCCAAAGTTAAATCACCTCAACAAAAATTTCTATGTTAATCCCTCACAAAAAAAACTAAACAGAGGAAAAATGCTAAAAAAACACAGAATAACAGAGAAAGCAAACAGGAAACAAAATAAGCAATATAATACACAGAGGAAAAATGCTAAAAAGAAATAACTTAATGTGCTTTGGATTCACAGCAGTGATTTTTTTTTAAAAAAAAATACACTCTTATAAGAAACAAAAATTAAAATGCTAAACAACATTAGCATACTAAAGAATTCAAAAACAAAATACTAAACAACTTAAAAAAAATAAAAGACAAAGACTAAAAATCAAACCTTGGTTTCCATTTTTTGCAGTGGCTACTAATGAAACTCCTGGTCTACCCTTTAAAAATGCTGCATCTAGAAATATAAGAGGACGGCAATGTCGAAAACCAACTAAGCAAGCATTAAATCCAATGCAAACTCTTTCAAATTGCTGACTCGACGGATCAACATCCAAAGCAACATAACTTCATAGATTAGTTTTCTTTAAAGTCTCCATATACCAATTTAATTCATTATATGACAAAGCATCATCTCCATAAATTTCCTTCAAAGCCAATTGTTTTTCGGAGTATGCATAATAATAGAAAGATTAAAATTAAACTCTCTTCTAAATTCAGCCTTAATATCTTTCGGTTTCTTCATAGGGACATCTCTAATTTGATCAATATTCAAAGATTTAATAAATCTACTAGAAATATGAACTTCCTTAACATTCCTTAATCACGCACCACATGAATGTTCAAAGTTATAAGTTCTAATAAAGAATCGAAGAGGCTGCCTAGGATCCGAAGAAGCATTTAAATTGAATTTACAACCTTCTTTGTTCCAAGAGCATATGACAGATATTCTTTCAGGATAGTTTTTTTACAAAAATCAATTCATGTCCTTCTTTTATTTGATAAGCCACTAGAAACTCCCTAAAATCTTCAATGCCACTAAAACAATAACCAATAAAATCCATAATATTCAGTTGACACCTTTATTTCATAATATCTTTCAAATAAGAACTTGATTCACCATAAGACTTGATGCTATAAGAACCATAACAAATTGAAATGCTCTGCTGATTAGAATTAATTGAAAAACTACTGTCAACATTGAGCTCCAGGGCATGATGGCACGACTTAACAGTGAAAACAAAAAAGACTCGTCTTATAAATTTGAAAGCACAATATTATATGCAAATCCGAATCAGTATCAACTTTGATAATCTTACTTTCCAAACTATATGATATTTCAATAGAACAAGGAGTAAGATGTGTCCAATATTCACATATGTTAACAGCAATTAATGAACAACTCATGTTTAGTCGAATAGAGTAGCTACACTCATCAAGTACAAATAAAACCAAAATACTATTCCCAAGACTGCTCCTGCAAAAAATTATACAGATTCAGATATAAATAACAAATGATATTATGAGATGTCAAAAAATCATGTATAGTCAAATTAAATATTAAACAGCAAGAAAATGCTAAATGCACATAGCATTAAAATCTAAAAAAAATCATAACAGCATATCCAAAAACATACCCTTGTTTTTCTCTAGTGATTGAAACCATATCAGACATATTGATGCAAATAACCTGTAAATTCATAAGAAAATAAGATGGACAAAACATAACAAAGAAACAATAAAAAATAAATCGAATCGATCGAAAATACAAAAGTAAATTAGGGTAAAATTACCTGCTGAGATCGATTCAATAAAAGAATCGAAATAATCCAATTAACGATGTAAAATGCACGTAATTAATGAATGATTCGATTTTCCATTTGAATCGAAAGAAAATCGAAAGAGAGAAGGAGAAAATTAAAAACAGAGCATTATTTACTTAAGCCTAAAAATAAACCGAAGTTTGGCCTTCACGAGAAATTATCTGAGCCGCGTTTTTTGAGCCAAAAAAATTTAAAACTTTGTCCTCCAGCCCGTTTTCCACTTTCATCCTTGTTATTTTCTTCAAAACTTCATCATTAGGATGTAAGTATTTTCATAAGGGTTAAAGATAATAGTTACTTAAATATTATCAAAACAAACCAAAATCATTTCACACTTAATCATTACATTAAAATTAGTTTTTCAAATATCTAGTTTCATTCTAAGGGTTAAAAACAGTTACTACTTAAACAATGTATACTATAACCCAAAACTTTTTAGTTGGATTTTTCTTTTAAAATATTCATTATTAAATACCTAATTATATTCCCGAGTAACTAATAATAATTGTTAAAAATAAATGTTAGTAAAACATCATTTACTCAACCCAAAACCATTTTATACTTACCACTAACTTTAGAAAAATTTAATGTAAAGGTCAAAGCATATCCACACTTATTAATTAAAGAAATACACTTTTGATTAAACTAAAAGAATAATTTATTTGATTTAAATGTTAAAAATTTGAACTTCCTTCATTAGATTTATTTATAAAGCTTAACTTACTTTATATATATTACCTCTAAAATGCCTATTAATATGTTAGAATAATTAAGCTACTTTAAATACATTACAATTATGTACATAGAATATTATATATTGAAATAAATAGGAAAACAAATATAAACATGATTAAACTTAAAAGTTACTTAAATTGAAAATTCGTAATTAATTAGAAAAAAATCATTTGGACGTGGAACAAATTTTAAAACATTATATTGTAAGTCATAACCGTACAAAATTATAGAATATTACTTAATTTAAATATCATTTTTACATAATTTATAGTTCCAAACTGCAAGGACAACACTTTAGAAATGTTATCTAAAGTTCTAAGCCTATCTTTAACCACTTTTGCTACAACTTTGCTCCTAGATTTTGATACCTTAGTGAACTATATTTGATCCGCTATTTTTAAGTATTTAGAATGCTTTTTTTTGTTAAATACCATAAGGAAAAATCACAAAGATTATTTTTTAATTACTTTATAGAACTTCCGAAAACAAGTTATTTTTCTCAAAATGCTCACATAGCGACTATTCCATTATAACTATTTCCACTACGTTCAAATCGCTATCAAATGATTCAAACTCCAAAAAATTTACACTAAAAATAACATATTAAGTACTTTTGGAGTGGAAGGGATAAAATCTAAGGAAGTTTCTACAAAAATAAAAGTTATTTTCCAAAACCAAGGAATTTAAAAGTGTCATCATAGAAACTATTTTGCTTTATAACTTCCTTTAATGTTTTCTGCAACTTTCAAAATATATTATTTTCTATCCAAAATACTTCTGGAAGTATAATGAACACTATACCAGGTTTTATCAAGATATATAGATAAATCACCAAACAAAACAAGTTGAAGTTAAGAGATTTCAACTAGTGCTTTTATACCGATTTTCTCATTGTAAACATTCACATACTCATTTTCACATCACATACAACATATCAACACATGTATACGTCAATTCATGGCCATGTTACAAGTTTTAAGGTGGATCATAAAAGAACCTATAATACATATATGTTTTCGTTCTCTTTCAAAAGGTAAAGGGGTCCAAAAATTAATAACTTTCATTTGTGTTCATTTAATATTTTATATTTAACACAATCAAACATTATAATGCATATACACAAATTAGATAGTAAATTAACTTACAAGCACAATCCTCCTAACCCTAAAGAATGATTATGACCTAGGAAGGAAGTCCCCATTTCTCCACCATATCTTCACTTCTACAATGCTAAAAACATTTTCTAATGATAATATGGTCCTTTGTAAAAGTTTGGAGAAGAGTAGACTTGATTTGAATATGTCCGAGGAAATCTGGAGAGACGAATGACATGAAAGGAGTGGATTTTTTATGAATGAATTAGTAACCAATTAAGTAAAGTAAGGGTATGCGTTTATCAAGATGAGAAAGAGGAGAAATGACCCAACTTGCCTTCTTAGATCCCAAGGAAGCTTCCTCATACCTTCCTCTCCTTAAGAGAAGTCCTAAGACAAGTTGTTATTGTCCCCATGGTTTTTTGTCTCCTTTAATTATGTCTTAGTTTCAATAAATCTTGCGTATGAAATTAGGTAATTCAAATTATTGTAAAGTATTCATATATTACTACACAAATACAAAAGAGTTCAAACTTTATTTATTTAGCAAAAAGTTTCTTATGAATGAGATTATTTTCTATCACATTACGAATATTTCTGTAAATTTTTACTAAAACATATTTCAATAACAAGTCTTTCTTTAATAATTATTATTTAAAAACAGGTTCACAAGGTTATACAATCAGCATTTATTTACATGAAATCCAAGGTTCAAATATTTTTATAATTCAGATTCTTCAATAAAAAGTGTTAGAAATTCCGGTTTATTGCATTGTACTTGATTTTTCTCTTTACTATAGCCTCACTCACATCGTCAGCCGTATTGAAATGTCCTATGAAGCGTTACCTTTTCTTTCAAATATAATTTGGTTCTAGTGCTCATTCTATCAATTTTGGAATCAATTTCTTTAATCTTTCTTCGTGCACTTGTAATAGGGCTGTCAATTTCCTACCCGACCCGTGACCCGACCCGAAACCCGCACGGAAATTAGCAGGTTAACCCGACCCGTTTAGTTAGCAGGTCATTTTCAGGTCAACCCGAATTTGACCCATTTATAAACGGGTGGGTTTAGGGTTGACCCGCTAACCCGATTTTGACTCGCCAAACCCGATTATATATTGTATCTCTTCCATATTGTTAGTCTTTTATGTATACTATTAGTGTTAGTCTTTTATGTATGCAATAATCAGTATGCTCGTATATGTAAGCTATTATATTTTACTAATTTATTCTTATATGTTGTTAGTTATATTTTACTTATAACAACTGTATCTCTTCCATACTGGTAGTCTTTAATTTATGCAGTATAGGAATATATATACTTATGTATAGAAAATGATTTTTGAATATGGGGATTTCATGCTTTATATATGTGTTGTCTGTTGGTGACTTTGCAACTTGTTGCATGTTGGTGATTATATAACAGTGTGCATGTTGATGATTTGACTCTTTTGTTGCTTATATTAGTAGACAATATCTATCAATGGGTCAAACAAGTAAACCCGACCCAACACGACCTGACACGACCCATTTAGTTAAACGGGTTACGCGGGTCGGGTCGGGTCAACCCGTTTATAAACGGGTCGGGTTAGGGTTGGGAAAATATGACCCGTTTAATAAACGGGTTGACCCGACCCGTTTATAAATCAACCCGAACCCGACTTGACCCGAACCCGACCCGACACGACCCATTGACAGCCCTAACTTGTAATTATCTAGGAATTTCAACCATGGTCAAATTATTCAAATTCTATGATTCTTCAATATAAAAAATGGCATAACTCAATTTTGGACCCAGTTATCTAAAAAAATTCCCACAACCTGATCATCTTTTATATATTTTCTATATCTCTTCATTTGGCAACTAGTAGCAAAACTTTTGAAATATAATGTAAAAGATTTGGTACAATTCATGATAATCAAATTCACCTATTATTTTTTGGAGATGCACTTTTTTACTATGTCTACTCAATTAAGAGGGGTCTGAAGAATATCCCGTACTTGCTTGGTGTTCTTGCACCATAATTTTTTTTAATCGTACTATCATCCACGGTTGGAAAAATGAGTGTGAGTGTCTTTTGGTGTTTGGTTTTTGGTTGCATTATCTCCTTCAATATCTTTCTTCGCACATTCACATGTTCCATAGGCACCAGACAAAGGCTTCATCCTCATGCATAACTTATCATAATTCTCACTAGTGAGAGATGAAACTATCAAATGATGTTCCATTTTGATATCTTTCTTCAAAATTTAACGTTCAAACATAGATATCGCTGATACGACTTTGTTAGAAAGAGGAGGTGAATTATATTTCGGTAATTAATAAAGAAGAAGTGGAGGAAATCAAAGCATATGGACATATGTCTTTTAGTTTTAACAAAGATGACTTCTCACCCATAGACATGTTGATCGAGTTTCCTTTTCAACACCTTCTCCTTATACAAGCATTAAAAAATTATGGCATACATTGTCTTCGTTGCAACCAAATGCACCATCATCATCTACAAGTTCTTAAACCGTACATCCCACTTTATCAATAAACAAGCAACCAAGCACATAATCAACTTCCTTTTCCTAAGGCATTATCAAACACATCTTTGATGCATTGTTGGATTCCTTATACTGCCTTACTAGGAAAGAAAACGATGTGGATCTATGGTCTAATTTTGGTGGATTTACCCTTATTTTGGCCCGGTAGACCCGCGCCCTTTGGACGCTAGGGTGGGTAGACACTTAACCCGCTCATGAGAGGTCCATGTCTAGCTATGGTCGGGTCGGAGCTTGCTTGACCTATCCTAATTTGACCCGCATTATCGAGATCTTATGAAACTGTTTTATTACTGTAGTGAAGACTTGCTAATCTTTTTTTATACAAGTGATTATGACATGAATATTATAATTATCAATCAATAGGTTATAAATTGTTTACAATATTAAGTTTCTTCACTGATAATTATATAATAACAATGCATATATCTGAATTATTATCGCATAACTCATTTTTATTATCTTTTCATATCATTATAAGCACATTATTATATGTATTTAATATACCATTTAATGATAAAAAAATAAAAGCAAACAAATGTATGTATATCTGTGCATGATTTGATCAGATCTTGAGGCGTGTCAGTCTACCTTAACCTATACGGTCCCCATGTTCTGGGTTTCTGGTTTGTGGCAGAATTCCGAGTATGCACCAGATTTATGGAGCATGTGCACGTATAAGGTAAAGTCCAACAAATCAAAGATGAGTATGAGATATAAAAGACCTACCATAACCTGTACCATTGTCATTCCTAAGCCTAATAAACGGTATTTGCAAGCTAGTAGAGGTGATCACTGATTCTACATTGATTGGTGCTCGACTTCAATTGATTGGATCAAATTTCAAGCGTAGTTTGGAGTTACGATATAATATTGATCTCCAATGCTATTCTCATTTCAATGGGTTTTAAAATTTCAATTTCAGGTATATAGGAAAAGGATTATGAATTGTGTGTTGATACTTATAGATGCATATTAAATAGTTTTTACCACTGAAGTCCAATACATCGGAAGTTAGTTGATAAGAATTTATGCATAGTTTGAGTGGAATAGACATTCAAATATGTAAAAACATTTAACCTGGAAATATTATTGCACTTCCTTAACCTTTAATATATGGGGTCTTGTAAGATCGCTTATTTTCAAATCACAAGTCATAACTTAATATGCTAGTAGGTTTTGTTAAATATTTTAAGGGTTTTGCATTGGATACAGTGTGCAATTATTGATATCTTGTTTTTTCTTTCGGGCCCATTATCAAATTAGGGTGCTACTATTCACACCCCAGTTTACACTTCCGGCTTTCTTCCTAAATTTAATACAAATGATTATTTCTATATTCTTTTGGCCACCATATCTTATTCCTTCACTCGGTTATTCATCACCGTACTTCTCTTAAGAAAAACACGTACTTCTCTACAATTTCAAACCCTAAACCCTAACAAAAGTAGACATTATTTTGTGCCTAATATAAATGGAAGATGAAGATAAAAAAGGTTAGAATTGCTTAATTTTTATAGTTTTCTATTATGTTATAAAATATGTTGTCAGGGTTTTTTTAATGGTTAGGGTTTCCATTGTGTTTTAAGATTTTTTTCCGCTCCGTTGAAAATTTCAAGTTTAGAGGAGATTAACTTTGACGACGTTGTAATAGAGAATAACAATTTAAGTTTTGACTTGTAGGGTTTTTATCCGTATAAATTATGTATCTTCTTTTACAAGTTGATACATTAACTTTTTTGTCATTTGATAGATGGAGTATTTGAATGATGATAAATTGGACGATAAACATGATGATTGTGATAATATGATGCAATATGTTCGATCAAATGGCTCAAAAGACATAAGTGTTGATTTGACAAACCATTTTACAGCTTATGAAGTAAGTATTCATTTATAAAATTAAAATTGCTAATGTGGTTATGAAACTGAATTATGTTAAAAAAAATTGGAACTATTTGATTCGCAAAGTACGTTGATGTAAGGAAGGAAGCGCTCGTATAGAGGAAGGAGATGGTGGCCTCTGCATTTTTTTGTTATTAATTTAGAAGGTTGCCAGCAAAGAAAGTTTGAAATATTTTGGGTGGTTTTAGTTTTGGTGGCCAAAATTGTGAATAGGGGTGTGAATAGAAGCACCATAAAATTATTGAATGACAATATTTTTCATATGCTTTTGACCACCATGTTATTTTTCGGGTATTGTTATTGGCACTCCAAATATTGTTAAGAGGAGGCCAATTTTTTTTGAAAAAATTATTAAGGGGAGTATCAATGAGGAAATTAGCCCCTTAATAAATAAAGATAATTTTACCTTATTACCCATTTAGGCTTAATTTCACTCTTCTGTTCATTAATCTAATTTTTAATGGTTAATCAACACCATTTGTTGTGAAAAAATCAAAGCTTAACCAAAAAAACATGAATGAAAAAGAAAACAATATGATATTGACACAGGAGAGTGAGCGTTATGTTGGAGCTGATCAGAGTGATGAGTTGGTAAGATCTAATTTTATTTTATTAAATCGTGTGCGCATGTTGTTAGGGTTCAATTAGTGTCGTTTCAGGCTCGATTCGGTTGTTGGTGGTGATGTCGATATGTAAGACCATAGTAATTTTTTTTTTGATTCGCATATATCGATTTTTTAAAATCTTAAATGATAAGTGTTCTCGAAAGAATAAGATCCAACTGTTTTTTTATCGACATAAGTATGCCGAATTTTATAATTACGGAGGCGATGCAGTGAAATGAATATTAATTTTCGACATATAACTATTGAATACATATATAATTGATTATGTGCTACATTCAGTGTAGTGGTGACGAACTGTTTATTTTAATTCGGTTTCCCTTGTCGATTTTTTTAATCTGGTTTGAAGGGGCAATCCGGGAGTATTGAGTAGTGTGAAATAATATGTTTGTGTAACCCTTTAACATTTTTTCAAAGAATGGAGTGTTTTTAAAAAATGGCCCCCTCTTAACAATAATTGGAGTGTCAATTACAATACCCTATTTTCTTTCACGTAGCCTTACACAACCATTTGTTTGAAAAGGAGCATTGTACTGTATATATTTCGGGAGACCGTATTGTACATATATTCTATTTGAGTGGCTGTTTATAACCGAAACTTGCGGAAGAGGGTAGGACCGTACAATATCTAAACAAAGGATTTAGTGTTTTTTTTTTAAAACATAAAAAAGTTAAGGCCTACGGCCTAAAAGACTAGTGGGTACAAATACCCAATAGAACCCGATTACAATATAACAATCCAAACCCTAGCCGCAACAGAATACAACTAAACTTCTTATCTCCACGAAAACCCTAAAAATGGCAAGCTCTAGTGAGATAGAATCTATGATATACTTCATATATCTTCAAGGCGGCTTCCAAATGTAATAAGCTTTGTTATGCTTCCACCTTATAGGAGAATCGAGCATACTTTTGGCTATATTATTTTTCAAATCGGCAATCAATCTTAGCAGTGATGCTATGAATTGACCCAATCGGGGTTCCATAGCTGTCTCTAGGTCATGGAAGTCTTTGTATTCATCTGACTTCCCACCGCTACTGCTTTCACCATCACTCCAGCTAGATAAATGATATATCTGGTTATTAATCAAACTTCTATAGTGGTACTCCCTAATTCTTTGTAAAAAGATGAAATTTTCTTCATGTTTTCTTTTCTTTAGGTATTTGTTGGACTCTGGATCACTGCTGAAGGCATTTCTTTCTTATTCAGGTAAAACCAGTGGATTATTATTTGATTTATATTCAAAATAAGGATGACATGAATCAGTAATTTGTTTACTTCCCTTACAGAAAAGATTTCTGTAATCAAAATTAGAACTTGCTCCAGGAAGGAAGTCAGAGTTGCAATGAATATCCTGATAACACTCTGGATCATTATTAGTTGGAAGATGCTCTCTATTCCCTATAACAGGTGAGAACCACGCATTATTATTCAAAAACTTTGAAAAAAAATTATGACTATCTAACTTAATGTGTTTACTTCCCTTGTAGAATTGATGGTTGTTAGCAGGGCTGAGATGTCTTTCACCAGGCAGGAAGTCAAAGTGTTTGCACTTGCCTTTGTAGCCTTCATCCCCCAAGTATTTGGAACTTGGAACAGAAATATGGCTATGAAGCTTGTGTAATATTTGCTTACACTACACCATATATGCTGATTAGGCTGTGTTTTTAGCCGTATCTAAAACTGTTGGGCACGGTAAATAGCCGTATCAAAAAGTGGCATGTTAAATTATTATATACGGCTTTAACCCGTATCTCAATGGATTAACATACGGCTATTAGCCGTATCTAAAGTGTATGTAGATACGGCTAAAAATTGTATCTTACACACACACACACACACACACACACATATATATATATATAAGCAGAAACTGCAGCACATATTATTTGTAACACAAAGCATATATAACACAGGATACACTAGTTCACAATTGTAATAGTAAACGAAACAATTGTATGAAATATTTCATTACATTACAATATATAATGATACATGCTATTTGATTACATTACAATAAATAAGTACACGCTGCTTCATTACACTAAACAAGATACATAATGTTACATTACAATAAGCTGTGATAAATACCCGAACCGGCGTCGTGAGCTTGTTGAATCAATACTTCCTTCAAGATGAACATCCACCAAAACATTGCATTCTATCCAAGACATGAAGGAACCCTTCAGGAAGATCAACACACTATTCTATCCAAGGCCTGGTAATAAGTTAACTTGGATAGCATATAGCATGTACACTACAAAGACCTGTAAAAAAGTGCAAACCGCATAGTTTAGGATAGGATATATATCCACATTATTATTTTCATTAGTAGCTGAATATTGCAAGTCTACAACATTTTTACTTGTTCAGTCGAGACTGAGTCTCGATTAAAGACAGTTGTTATAGCCTAATTAAAGAGCAATATAGAGGATATGTCCACATTATTATAATCCTCATTATTGTCACTTGGCTGTAATGTAGATATACCATTGCATTAGCAAGTTCTACAAGTGGTCGCCCTTAACCGGCCCTATTCGCCCTTAACCAGCCCTATTCGCCCTTAACCAGCCCTATTCAGAGCTTCAAACATGGACTCATACTCTAGTTTTGACCTGATCTAAAACCGCTTCTGGTTATGACTTTGAGGCTAAAAGAATTAATGAATTCTAACTTGATATGAAAGAGTCACGGACACTCAAAAATAGACTCAAGCCATGTTTGCAGCAACAAAACGTGCACTTGCAAAATCTTGTGGCCGAACTGATCTCGCCGCAAAGGTTATAGATATCAAACGAAGTATTTTTGCACATAAATTTTCATGTATCTATACCATAACACATAAATTTTCATAGAAAAAGCGAGATATTACCCGAAATTTAGATCAACAAACTCACATCCAAGCTTATTAGCTTCATCCAAATGACGGAGGCTGCATGCTGCACACACATGTTATATTAATAGTCAGCTTCTATTTTTGCACGTAAGTTGACTAACAAAATTGATTTGTTACATGAGCATATAGCAACTTGGTTCAATGCAGCAAGTCATAAATGGAAAAATAGATTTACGCCTTTACTCACACGCAATGTGACACACATGACACACCAAACAAATTGACTAAATCTCAACCTATAAATGTCATTCTATTTTCATTCATGCATCCATCACCAGCTTTTCTACCCAATCACACAAATTTCCCAATATCAATTACCAGATACATGCAGCTCAGTCAACAGAACTAGTATGCTTTAGTTCTCAAATCAAATCATACACATGCACTTCAGATCAGTTATAAGGATCAGTGTACATGGTGCAATAATACACACCAATGAGCAGGGCAGCACAATCAAAAGTGTATGAATTCAAGGTAGACAAATACAACATAAATAAATGATGGCAAATACACTGCCGCACTATAATACTGGGGATAATACCCAATTTAAACACAATAGCAGCATATTAAACCTAATTTAAACCCAATTCAAATTCAAATTAAACCCAATCCATATTTAAATTTAATGGTGATCTAGTACTCACCTCCAGAGGTGACGAGAAGGATGGACAGTGGTGGACTGAGGCTTCGCCGGTCAGCTGAAGGCATCGCGAGATGATGATAACTCATGGACTGCGGTGGATCGATTATTGACAAAGGAAGTCGGTCGAGTACCAAAACCCTAATTTGGGTATTCAGTGGTCGCCATTGCAAAATAAAACGAGGGATTATTCGGCTGAAAGTTTTGATAAGGCAAAACTCGATCATGCCTATGTACAGGGTACGGGGCCAGGGGGGATTTGATACGAATTTCATACGGTCCAAAGCCGCATCAAATGAACTAATCCGGGACTTCATTGATGAACGGTCAGATTAAGGGTGTTTGGGGTGGTGTGGATCGCAAAACTTAGTTTGATACAGATTTGAGCACTGTCAAATTTGATACGGCTTATAGCCCAATTTTACGCCCGCATCCCGGTGTGCCAAATTGGCTGATATGGTGTAGTGTTACCATTTATTAAGAAGTCTTTAACTTGCTTATCATTGTCAACATCTTTACTAAGATTGGCCTGATTATTTATGTTGTCATTCTTATGTCTGCTTGCTTTTCTCATAATAATTTGGCTATTAGTTAAGATATACTTCCAAAGTTGGTTGCGGTTGATTTCCTTATTTGTACAGCCTTTGGTTCCTCTCTTTCCAAATATAATATCTCACAGCATTTAATAAAACACAAGTCTTATTTAAAAAATTGGACTTGGGTTTGAAATGTTACAAAATATAATCTACACTCCTTCTAATGTCTAATGTAGGGATATATTGATTGAATCCCAAAGTACATTTGGCATTATACCAAATTTATTGGGAATACACACAATCAAAAAATAAATGGTTGGAGCTTCTCACTTCTTTTTTGCATAGAAAACAAGTACTATCCAAATCCTTACTCCATTTACAAAATCTATCTCTGGTAGATAATTTATTGAGGAGTGCCAAAAAAGCGCAGTGAGCCATTTTTGGATAGTTGGTTTTGCTCCAAATTACCTTCTACCGATCAACCTCCACATCATCCCCTTTACGATGCTCCCACATTTTTTTGAAAGAAAATTTTTCCTTGGATCATAATTTCCAAAGCCATTCATCTTTAAATCTACTTTGATCAATTTGAAGACTACTTATTGCCTCTTTGAAAATAAGAGTTGCAGTACAATTATGAAAGCTTCAACAATTATTAACAATTTTTTTTGAACCTTATCATTAATCCCCTCTAATTGATATAAATTGTTCCATCCAAGGAGATTAATATGAGAGTTGCCACATATCCATGGATCAAACCACAAACTTGTTTGATTACCATCCTTTAATTTTCTCTTAATAAGATTTTTACCTATATCTTTACAATTAAGAATGTTTTTTCAAACATAAGAATGTTGTAACAGCCAGCACCTCCGTTCGCGCAAGATATTGTCCCCAACTTAGCAACCGTATAGGTATAGGATTTTATTCCTCAAAAGGCCTCGGCGTTAGTAAGAGATGGACTCTACAATATAAGTACCCCACTTCACACAAGCTTCCACGATGTGGGACTTAGGGGTGTTACATTCTCCCCTCCTACAGAGCCCAACGTCCCTGTTGACTCACAAACACCTCAACTGTAACGACCCGGATTTTCAGCCGTAGACTTCTGAGTATTTAAATTTGTTTTAAATATTTTATTTGAATTATATATAGGAATTTATTTAATAAAATGATATTTAAACGTATAATTCATAATATAAATTAAATTGAGCTCGTAAAGTCGCGACAGTTCGTAATTTAACGTTTTGAACTTCAATAAGATATACAGAATCCAAATTAAGTCAGACTCCTTTGAAACAAGAAACATTCCGATCTATTTGATTGTATTTTTCTAATAGAAGAGAAAAATCGAGTTTTTATATTGTAGATTTTGTTTTATGGCCAAATCAAATTTAGAAATAGTCGCTATGGAGTCGTATATAAGCCATAATGGTTTAATTAATATAACTAGAGGTTGGTTACGAATTTGGACAAGATTCTTTTGAGGTGTAGTTATAATTTAATTTTTAGAATTTTACTGTAATTTTTAATTAATTAAATACGCAACTTTTTTCTTGGAGTATTTTGCACCCTATACCAATATTTTGGGGTTTCATGATATAAGTTAAACTACCAATATTATTATATTTTTGGGACCGTGACACACCGCAGGACATGATAGTATTTTTATTTTTGTCTGTAGCAGTTTCGTGTGCAAACGGAGTTTTAGGTAACGGCGTATCATAAAACATTAATATATGGAACTTTAAAAAAAACATACATTTTAAAAGGTGTGTTACCCAAGTTTATAATGTCAAATAACAAAATAAAAGTCTTGTTCAATGTTGCTTTTGGTGTTGATTTTCATTTACTATTCACTTCTACAAACACTTAAATTTTCCGAAGCCTACTAGACGCATGTAATAGTGATCCATCCAAAGTGTAGTCATACGAACGATCTTGGTTGCTTCCATAATACCATGTATATAGATAAATCCTGGACAAAGCAATAAATAAAAGCATGTTTCGGTTATATTCTTTTCAGTATAACTCACCATAACATTGGGATACTTCACAAAAAATCTGCCAAGTTTTATTTTTCAAGCCGTGCTCGTCAAGGTATTCTTTTCCGTGGGAGTCACGCTATTAACATGCCATGTTCCCCAATCCACAATACTTACCGTGGGTGCCAAACAATCTTCGTCTTTAAATACTGGACTCTTTCACCATCATTCTAAAAGCCAAGAATACACGCACGAGAAAACTGAACTTCAAAAATTCCATTAAAAATCAAATAAGCAACGAAAATTTAAACTGATGTGTTCATGCATCTCCTTGAGTGGATCGCGATGAAGTTGTGCCAGTTTCGCTCAATTGGAGAAACTGGGAACGTCGGCGGCGCTACGGGGCTTAGCCGCTGGGAGGCGCAGTGTCGATGGAAGGGTCGGGGTTGGCTCCGGTCACCTTTAGTCACGTTGGTAATAAACTATAGGAGAAAGGGATCTGAGCGCCTCTGATTTTCATGCTGGAGGAGTTCGGTCAACCAATGTACATGCTGTGAGGGGTACTGGAGATCGCGATTGGGCAGATGTGTGCGAGCTTGGAAGATTTGGGGCTGGTTGTTGGAGCATGACATGGCGAAGTCGATGGCGAAGTCGGAGTTAAAACTGGAAAAGGAGGAACGTGGTGGGAAGATGGCAGCGCATGGGTAAGTTAGGTTTCCTGTGAGTTGAACTGGAACGATGGTGGGGGTAGCTTAGTTCTCGTCATCTTCGGTGACGTTGTTTCCTTACTGCAGCAAGCGTCAGTGCCGGAATCACAGTTTCAGGTTAGCACCGGGTAGAGAGAGGTGCTGATAGCTAGGTGAAGTCTGGGGAGGGTTGGAGCAAATTTAGTTCGCCTGTCCCCTGTAGCGCAACGTCAGGTTGAAGGTTCGGACTATGGTAACAGTGCACAAAGTGTAATCAATTGATGGTGGAAGCGGTATCGAGAAGGAGGAGCTAATGGTATTATCGGTTGTTGAGTTTATGGAGGGTAGGAAGAGAACGAGATGGGAGGTGGGAGCCGCGTTTCCGAACAGCAGCAGGAGGGAGAAGAACGGTTTGATTTAACGGTGATCCTTTTTCAAAGTACCTTATGCATAACATAACGTAAGTTAAAGAATTAAGTTAATAATAATTTTAGTTAAATGGATATAACACTGCCAGGTTGTTTTAGAGGCCTAATACAGAAATTTGGATAATCCTAATTGGAGTTTACACGTGGCTAATTATAGTTAATTAGCATAATTAAAAATTTAGTTAATAAATTATTATTAATTTATTTATAACAATAGATTAAATGGTATGTAACATATTAAATTTATAACTTGGTGATATAGCAATGAGGATGGACGGAAAAATATGACGTCGGAACCATATCGACGAGCACAGCTCAGAGTTAGCAGCGATGAGGAGTTTTAATTAAATTAAACTACGTTTAATTTAATTAAAACGAAACTGTTTCAGCGATACGCAATCAAGGTGAGTAAACTCACTAACTCTGACTTGTTTATATTTTTATATAAACAAGTTTAAAATTTATTTACAGTAATCTCATACTGTGCTATGGTTGATTGGTTGAACAGTTGATAAAATTTGTTGAAATGGTTAATATGACTACATCGTTGATCGATCATTATTTCTGATATTTCATTTTGATGTGAAATAATATTATAGATGTTGATTAACATTTGTGGATGCAGGGAAACAGGTTGGAGGAATCCAACTGGATTCCTCAACAATTATATTGTTTTTTTTATATATCGTGTTATATGATGTGGTATATTATGTGATGAATTTTTGGTTGTGTTTGGATACCAGTGGCCCTAGAATTTTGGTATACCTTAAAATATTTTCGAAAATAGAAAATGAAAGTTGAGTTTTAAAAAGGAAATTTATTTCTATAAATAAATAAATATATGTTTATATATATATAAATGTAATTTCGAATACAATTGAAATTAAAAACATGTAAATGGAGAAAATAAGAATTTATTTATAATCGAGGATATAAATTTAGTGAATTACTTATCATTGGATAAATTGAAATGAAAATTCAACTTTGAATTCTACATTTGAAAAAAGGGATTAGTTTTGAGATCAATATTTAAAATGAGATATTGAACTTAACAATTATAAAGACATTTTAAATAAGATTATAAGTGTTGGAATAAAAACTGAGATTTTCTATGATAATTTTGAATAGAAGTTATAAATAGACTTTGGGTTTAAGAGAATATGTATAAGTACAAAATCAAAAGATTGTATATACAAGAAGTATATTTAGGATTAAAGGTAATAATGGTTTAAAGGAAATATCTTGCAAATGAAATATTTACAAAGGGTAACACATAAGATAGCTTTGTGTTAAACATTGATAAATGGATTTTTGAAATAAAATCCAAGGAAAGAGATCTTGTTATAAAGAAGGTGGAAAGCAGATTTTTATCCTTATATACCCTTTATCTTATGGGTTTCGACAAAACAGAATAGTATATGTCTGCATTGTTTAAATCCAGACATTTTGACTATCTCTTAAAAATGAACAACGGAAGCGTGTGTGTCGCACACGGTACTTTATTCAAAACAGCAATTATAACACTACTGTTATAATACTCGTTTTGTAAATCTAAACAATGATTTTTAACGCTGCCGTTATAATAAATGTTTTGTAATTCTAAACAGCGATCTTAATGTTATTGTTATAATAAGTGTTCTATAATTCTATACAGCGATTGTAACACTGTTGTTATGATGTTTTTATAAATCAAATATTTGGAAATAGCGATTATAATGCTACAGTTATAATCAGTGTTTTCCGTAAAAGAAGTGTGTTCCTAGATTGAATCCGAGAGTCGCGTAAACAATGGTTTGTTTGATGTTGTGAGCTTTGACTATTTCAAAGTTGAGAATGTTGTTCAGTTAAGGTCTGAGAGGTAAATATACCCCAACTTGATTGACTTCATGATTGATGGAGAAATGGTTAAGGTTCGATAGTGAAGATTGGTTAACGTTCTGGTTAGTTAATAATTGGTTAATGTTTTGAGTTATAATAACGATGTTTTATAACATCGCGTTAATTTAAAAGAATTTGAAATGTTTTTCCCAATAAAATGAGAGATATTTTCTTCATATAGAGAATGAAATGAATTGGTCAACGAGGAATTAAGAAAGGGAATTTGGAAATATTTTCCAATATTATATTTTCTGAATATAGAAAATAAGGATTCGTTAATATAAATAAAAATGTTTTCTAATTGGAATAAGAGATATTTTCTCGAATAAAGAAATAAGATATTGGAAATGTTTTTCAAAGAATCGAGACAGGAAATCGAGCTTCAAAAGGATACGAAAGATAGGGAAACAGGAATTGGAAATAATAATATAATCAGGAATTGATTTAAAGGGGCACAGTATTGTTGATGGTCGATCGGTAGAATTTCCATTTGGAAATAGGACTGTTGATTGTATGGATGTTACTTTGATAGCTAAATCACCGACTATCGAAGTTTTTATTTATTTTATACCTCTGTTGCCAATACGGAGAGACCGGGATCAGATTTAATATCTGAAACCCACTCTGTATTGGTATAATCATTATGAATCAACTAATGCTAAAGATATTTGAAGACGGAGTAAAATGCAAGGGCTGTTCTGTTAACCCTAGGTAGAAATTGCCCAAGATGGATTAATAGAACAGTGCCTTTGGTTTGTCCAGACCCAGGACAACTTGTATGGACGAGTGTCTGACAGAGTATTTCCAAAGGGATTACGTACGTTGATTCCTTCAAACATACGAAGTTGGTGGCAAAGAAGGGAAACTTCTTTAGCCCAACAATCTGAGTATTTCTGTGGGAATCAGTTAGTAATTTCCGATGGATCTGACGATGTGGCATTCAAAGTGAATGGTGGCCAGATGTTCTGGAAGATAATTCAAACCTCAAGCCTCACAACCGGGAATTGACAAAAATCGGGCAGGGAGCATGGCTATGTGGGTCGCTCCCATGAGGATGTATAATCACCTATCAAGAGAAATTCCAATTGCTTTTTTAATCTATCGATGTTGTCCCTTTCGGGAAATGGTTACTGATCCTAACCGTTGGTGATATACATTCGATACACTCAAGCGAAATGAGTGGTCGGTCATGTGTGGGTCAGGTTGCAAGACGTTCTTGTTGAACCCAGTGTATTCGCCTCTAGAGATACACTATCGGAAGGTGGTTCCAAACCTTGTCATGTTGGAAATCCAATCTCAAATAAGCACCCTGCGGTTTTTGATTTTATATTATATGGAGCGTGAGATGCAAGCGTTCCGCTAGATTCTATTTATTTGATTTAGACACTATTATAATATCACCAGGTTTTGATATCAAAAATATTTTTGGGTTATCGTAAGGTAAAAACCATCCGTGTTTATGTGTGGATCGGTCTTACGATTATCTTTTCTTTCTAAAGGATGTTGAAAGTTAAACAAATGATTGGAGTTTACTCACGCCAGTCCAATGACTGACCCAGAGTTTATTTTGTTTTGCTTTCCCTAAACTCTTGGGTGCCCAAATTTGTACGGGCAGTCAAGTAGTCGGGATTTTCCAGATTCACTTGGAGGAGATGGAGGCAGGAGGCTTCACTAGTTAGATATAGACTATCATATTTCCGCTGTGTACTATGTTGTATCTGGAAACAGGTGTTTATAACTGTTCCAGGAATGACTGTTGTGCTCTGATGATGGTATGTATATAAAGTTACCGAATTTTATTTCAAAGTTTATGCTATCTAATATATTTTGTTCGTTCTGCTGTGAGTTTGTGATCTTCGTTTTCTTCTATTCTAATATTTCTTTCTTTCTATTTCTCATCCTCTAACTTCTTTCTAATAACGAATCGTATTTCTGTGCAATTTGGGTTGGACGTGTGGTGTTATTAGTCGACTCAAAGGGTACGGAAATTCGGGCCATTACAGTTGGTATCAGAGCTGGTTGCTTAATTGGTACGGATGATAGGGGGTTCTCGCTTCGCGTTAGGTGGCGAACGGGAGACTCTTACCCCTACATCTCCCGACAATGTGGGTTGGTCGAGTCGCGAGGCTGGCTGTAAAAGCAGTTCTGAGGTACCAGTGTAAGCCATGGGGGGAGGTTAGCCCTCTGCCTTGGGTTTGAGGGATGGTCGAAAAGCCTACCGAAATTCCTGGGCCATTACAGTTGGTATCAGAGCTGAAGGTTGAGAAGTAACCTTGGCTCTGTGGCGTGACTCAATAGAGTTGGGGTTAGGAATAACCTAGATTAAGTTTGATTGTGTATATATGAGTGCATATTTGTAGATTCGATATGAAATAGTTTTATATTGTGTTGACTAGTTTGTTGAGTTGTTTATGAATTCTGGTCGATACAGGATGTATAACTGTATCGATAGGTGTTTCTAAACTCTCGAACAAAACAATTCGACATAGTATTGTTTTAAAGATGGGTAAATGATATAATTTTGCCCAAAGTATATTTTTGATATAAAAAGTGATAATTTTCTGAAATTATTGAATGTGTTGATTGTTATTACAATCAAAAGGAATTATAAAATATTGAAATGGTTATATATAACCAAATATAACTTGTATATGGAAAATATACATAAATAAGATGAACTGGAATTGAATTCAAACCAAAAATTTGGAATTCCAAATCCCGGTTGCTTAGAAATATTTTCTGAAGTATTTTTAAAGTAATCTAACATTTCTTTGAAGAATCTTTGAATAAGATTGATTTTAAATGGATTTTAAAAAGTGATTAAGCACTGAAATCACTTCAGTGGCAAGAAAATAATTCAGATGATGGGTCGCGACATCATCAGTATTCATTTTTTTGTTTCTGAGTGACAGATTGCTACCATAATAGTTCGTTAATGGAAAATTTGTTTAGAAAAAACAAGTTATTTTTAAAATTCAAAGGTTTTGGATTTGTAAATGGTTATGGATATATGTATCTATATTATTTCAAGCGAGTTTGAAATAAAACCCGGGAATTTGAATTATGAAATTAAGATTTAACTTGTATAAGTTGAATAGATTGAAATGGCAAAAATGTATCAAATGAATCAAAATTAACTTAAGTTAAATTTGGATTGGATTACAAATAATTCCGAATGAAATTAAATAAAAAGAAATGTTTGGATTCGAAATATTGATATGAATTCGACCTATGTATAAACAAGTTGAATATATATTGAATGATGTTGTTTGGAATTAAACTGTGATGGAATTGAACTCTAGCAGGATAAGGGGGGTTGATTTTTGAAAATAGAACTCAGTTTGGATTAGTGAATGGAAGTGAACTAATTAGTAGTTGATTAGAGATTTAAGAACTGGAAGTTGGATTGATTTGAAACCATATGGAAATGGATATATGCATGCTGAACAGATATTGAATGAAAGCAAATGCAAGAAATAAAATTTGAGCCCGACAAAAAGGTACATGTTTACAGTATTACTTGGGTTTGATGGTTTTATGACCCTATGGGGCAAGCCGTTTGGATTTTTGATTTCCTTTTGGATTGGAGAAGGCCTAGAAAGGCAAGTTGTATGACGGCCCGCCCCGCACCAACCGACATTTACTCCAAAAGTGCACTGTACACATGTCCAGTTAGCACGGGACGGTCGTCAGAAGGAAAGGAAAGAAGGAAATGAACTAACAAGGAACCTGTAGAATGTCTCACAGCGCATGGTACAAAATATAATAACAACATACTTGACATAAAACAGGCGAGACAGTGCATAAGCTGAAAACAAACTAACATAGCAGCGGAAAATCCAAGTACAGATTATGATCCAAAGTTAACATTATTACAACTTTTCAAACTGTCTCAGAAAGAAAAAGTAAGATAACACTACTAATGCCCAAGTAGCGACCACCAACGACACAGGGAGAATATCTATATATCATACGTGGAAGCCTCCTGCTCGCCACCGAATCAGCTACTCGCGCATCACCAGCTAACCTGTCTCTAGTATGCTCGTGTGAGCACCCAGAGTAATAAGAAGAGACATAAAACTCTGGGTCAGACGAAAAGTCTGGTATGAGCGATAAGCATCTAAACAGAACAATAACAGGTATACTAAACCATACCTGAACCCGGACCTGCAGCCAAAGAGTTAGCACTACATACTGTACAACACTCTAAGGTGCCATTTCAAATGGTGTAAAGGTAACAGGGGTGGGGGTGTGCATGTCATAGTGATGGCAAATAATCAAGCATAACAACCGTCCTCACGTCTCTCACTCAGTGCGTAAAGCATACGATATCCACCACTTCGATCACCCAATATACTTTGCTATGATCACTTTGCCCCATGAAGTCTCAATGACTTCACTGCACTGATCCATAGCCGCTAATCCTTCGCTATGTCCACTTTGCCCCATGGAGTCGCAATGACCCCACTGCACTGGCTCATAGCCTTACTAATCCTTTACTATGTCCACTCTGCCCCATGGAGTCACAATGACCCCACTGCACTGGCTCATAGTCTTACTACGCATCACTTTGCCCCTCGAGTCATAATGACTCTACTGCACTGATAACGTAGTCTTGCTACCATCACCTCGACCCTCGAGTTATAGTGACTCTACTGCACTGATAAGTAGCCCATCATCCATTTTCAGTGGTGAATCGAAGTTATGAATGTCGACAACTCCTTAGCACACGTCCCGCAGCAAAGCCCAATCATGAAGCGAACTCATTGGTTCCCAACTGGATCATGATCTCTAACTTCCATTTGGACTACCTTTGCATCTCGGGTTATTGGTCATTACCAGATCGGTTCGGATCGTCGCCTTCATGTCATAGCGGTTCGGATCAGCCTTCAACATCCTCCACTGGATCAGATTGGGTCCTCCAGCACGCCATGGTTCGGATCGTCATCACTATCATCGGGTCGGGTTGGGTCTCCAAGCTCCATCATCACAGATCAGTTCGGAGGTGGCTAAACAGATAGGGTCAGGGTCCTTCTGGTGATTCGGATCGGGGTACTCTCCTCCAGGCCAAGTACAACGGTTCGTGCTCACCATCTTTGAACGGATCGGGTCGGAGCTGCTGCATGCCACGAGAAGTGCAAGTGGATCGGAGTGTGAAGTGCGAGAGCGGATCGGATCCTCCTAGCCGATCCGATCCGGTTCGGGTGTCTTCCTGCACTTTTTCCAGCAAGCAGTTTACGCCATTCGACGGCGTTTTCGACCATTCCAACTATTCTAATCAATCACAAAGCATACCATACAGTCATAGCAACATGTAGAATCAACTACAAACACCAAAACAATAATATGATAGATTAAAATGGATCAAACATAGCCAAAACCCCATATTTTCCCTTAAGCATGTTTAGGTGAAACTAATGATAAGATTAGCAAAACTTAACCAAATTAACCCAAATTCATATTAGAGGTCTAAAACATCATTTCGAATTTTATAAATATTTTTCCAGAATTTTATCATGTTTAAATTCACTAATTAACACTAATTACCCTTAATTAGCCATGATCAGTGAGGAACTATGCAAATCACTCACCTTAGCCACAAACAAGACTTAGATCTGAAATAAATCTCTGATTTGGTGTGAATCCCAATGCTAAACAGCTGCTCTAATGTTGATTTGGTGTTGGTCTCTCTTGATTTGATGTTGCTAAGCCCAATCTTCAAGTAGAAAGTGATTTGGAGGTGATTTAGAGGTTGGAGACCATTTTAAGTGTTTCTTAGAGGTAAGTGGAGGCTAGAAAACTGAAATGAAATGAAAACCTAACTCATTTCAGCCTCCCCATAACCCTAATCCCGAAATGGGTTATGGGCCCATTCACTAATCACCCTATTTGGCCCGGTTAAGCAGTTTTTCACCTTCCAAACCTTATTTCAATCATATCTCTCAAACGGTAAGTCCGTTTTTCGCATGTGACCACTCTATGGAAAGGTAAACCATCAAACAAATCTAATGGGAGTGGTTTCAGGTCAAAAATCCTTTCGAATCAAAAGTTAGGCCGAAATAAGATCAGCTATATGCAAAACGGTCATTTAAAAATCGGCAAAAATCATGAACATGGGAAATGACCCTAATGGTTGTTTCCCAAAGTTACATGACCATACGACTTCATATGGGAAAGAAATAAATATTCTACGATCCTCCAATGCGTAGAATGCAGGTTGTTACATTCTCCCTCACCTTAAGAAATTTCGCCCCTGAAATTTCCTAATCAAAACACACAAGTGTCCCGCATGCCTATCAGTCATAAAACAACAATCAAACATGCAAAACAAGTCTATCCTAGTATGCGTAATAACTAAATCGCAAAGAAAATCTTACCAGGCGAAGAGTTCTGGATACGTCTTCCTAATGCTCTCCTCTGTCTCCCATGTACAATCATTCTCGTTCTCGCCCCACTGAACCTTGACTAGCTTCACCGCCTTCCTTCGTAGTTGCTTCGTATCGTGCTCGACAATACGAATCGGCTTGCGGTTCCCAACCGCCTCGGGTTCCACTTCGAAGTCCTCTAACTGATCAGGTGAAATAGTCATATTTGGGTCGTGTACGAACTTCCTTAGTTGGGAAACATGAAATACGTTGTGAACTCCCGCCATCTTCTCTGGTAAGTCAACTCTATACGCCAAATTCCCAACTTGTTCGAGAACTGGGAATGGGCCAACAAATCTTAGTGCCAACTTGCCCCTCCTGCCAAATCGTATCACGCTCTTCAACGGAGAAATCTTGACAAACACCAAGTCACCAACGGAGAATTTTAAATCTCTTCTCCTCTTATCAGCATAACTCTTCTGCCTATCTTGGGCAGCTTTCATTCGTTGTTGAATGATCTTAATCTTATCCGAAGTTTCCCTCACCACATCTGGTCCAAGCATAAACTTCTCGCCAGTCTCTATCCAACATGATGGTGAGTTGCACGGTCTTCTGTACAAAGCTTCATATGGAGCCATACCAATACTGGATTGGTAGCTATTATTATATGCAAACTCTACTAGATGCAAATGGTCATCCCATGATCCACCAAAATCCAATATACAAGCTCTCAAGAGATCTTCCAATATACGATTCACCCTCTCCGTCTGACCGTCGGTCTGAGGATGATATGCGGTATTGAGATGTAGTTCTGACCCTAGAGCCTCTTGTAAGCTCTTCCAAAACCCACTAGTGAACAACGGGTCTCGGTCACTCGCAATGCTTTTAGGTACTCCATGAAATCTCACCCCACTTCATATACAATTCTGCTAACTTAGCTGCCGTTCTGGTCGATTTGACTGGTATAAATCTTGCACTCTTAGTCAATCGATCCACAATTACCCAAATGCTATCATGTCCCGCTCTAGTCCTTGGTAAACCATCGATGAAATCCATCGAGACTTGCTCCCATTTCCATTCGAGAATTTCTAATGGTTGCAACAACCCACTAGGCTTCTTTTGCTCGGCTTTAACTAGTTGGCAATTCATACATTTGGATATAAACTTCCCAACGTCTCTTTTCATCCCTTCCCAGTAGTAAGTCTGTCTCATGTCTCGATACATCTTATCACCACCGGGGTGTATAGTCAGTTTTGAGTGATGACATTCTCTAAGCACTTCATCTCTCAAACCATTCACGTTGGGTACAACTAGTCTTCCATTCTTTCTAAGCCATCCATCTCGATCAAGCCCATACAAATTCATCTCCTCACCATCGATATTCATCTCTAACTTGGAGATGATTTCCAATAGATTAGGATCATCCATCTGGCTGGAACCAATCCGCTCTATCAAAGTGGGTCTGATCGCCAAACTAGCTAGCATTTCTGGATCAAATTCACACTTTGGTCTGAAATCAAACCCTGCGATATACTCCAGTTGCTTCCATTCAAGAAACATAGCCCCTAAACTGGCATGTCTTCTACTCAAGGCATCGGCTACCGCATTACCTTTCCCAGGTGTGTATGCGATATAAAATCATACAAAGCCAAGAACTTTAACCATCTCTACTGACGGAGATTCAGATCCTTCTGGGAGAAGAGATACTTTAACGATTTATGATCGGTAAACAACTCGAATCTTTCTCCCAAGAGATAATGTCTCCACATCTTTAATGCAAACACGATTGCTGCCAATTCCAAATCATGGGTAGGGTACCTTTTCTCATGTGGCTTTAGTTGCCGACTAGCATAAGCTACAACCCTACCTCCTTGCATCAACACAACACCTAGTCCGGTACCACAAGCATCCGTGTATACCGTCATCTCTTCATTCCCTTTAGGAATGACTAACACTGGCGCACGCGTCAACCTTTCTTTTAGACTTTTGAATGCATTCTCACACACTCCGTCCCAGACGAAGGCCTGATTCTTCTTAGTCAACCGAGTCAACGGTGCTGCTATCTTAGAGAAGTCCCGGATAAACTTATGATAATATCCAGCTAACCCCAAGAAACTTTTTACATCTGTTGCATTCTTGGGCGTAGGCCAATCCTGTACCGTAGCCACCTTCGCAGGGTCCACGGCAATGCCATTCTCTGAAACAACATGGCCCAAGAATCTCACCTATCTTCTCCAGAAGTGGCACTTAGAAAACTTCGCTTTCAATTAGTGTTTCCTCAACACCTCCATCACTATCCTCCAATGTCCCTTGTGTTCCTCCTCTGTCCTCGAGTAAACAAGGATGTCGTCTACGAACACAAGAACAAACTTATTCAACTGATCTCTGAATACTCGATTCATAAGATACACAAAGTAGGCTGGTGCATTGGTCAACCCCAATGGCATGACCAACCACTCATAGAATCCAGACGGCGTTCTAAATGCCGTTTTCGGAACACTCTCATCCGCTACTCGGAGCTGATGAAATCCTGTCGCGAGGTCCAACTGGGAGAACACTCTTGCTCCTTCCAGTTGATCAAACAAATCATCTATCCGCGGTAGAGGATACTTATTCTTCCTCGTCACCTTATTCAACTCGCGATAGTCTACACACAAACGAAGGGAACCATCTGCCTTAGTGGCAAACACAACTAGTGCTCCCCACTCGGAGACACTTCTTCTGATAAATCCCTTCTTCAAAAGATTGCTGACTTGCACCCCGAGCTCTCGCTGCTCTCTTGGTGGCATACGACGAAGTGGCATCACTATAGTTCTGGCATCTTTCACTAAATCAATACGGAACTCAATCTCTCGGTGTGGTGGAAGCCCGGTCACCTCCTCGAAGACGTCCGGATACTGGCCAACCACGGGCACATCTGACAACTCATCATGCGGGATGTCAAGGGGATTTATAAAACTAGCCATTACCCCATCACTAGGTAGACTACCAAACATTACCCTACGCCCATCATCCGTCCTAACTGTCACCAAAAAGCCCTCACAATCTACCACCACCCTGAATCTTTGGAGCCAATCAACTCCCAATATAATGCCATACCCAGTAAAGCCCAAAACAAAGCAATTACAAACAAACATACATCCATGACTCGATAAGACCAAATTTCGGCAAATCATACTAAGGTTAGTCGAACCACCAATCGGGTTCGTCACAACCAACGGTCTATCGACTATCTCGGGTTCCAGTCCCAACCTATCTACCAGGTCACTAGATATGAAGGAACGGGAATCCCCAGTATCAAACAAAACTCGGACTGGTACATCATAAATAGAAAGCATACCTTGAATAACGACATTCTTTCCTTTCTCCGCCGCAGTTGGGGAATTCGACGAAGAAGGAACAACATCGATAGCATATGCTTTCACAATCTGCTTCTCCTTAAGAGGTTGTGGACACTTATCCTTATGATGTCCCACTTGGCCACAGTTGTAGCACTTCCTATCCGCTAGCTTGGCCCGACATTCTTTAGAATAATGGCCCTTCTTACAACAGCTGAAGCACTCAACATCTTTCTTGATCTTTTTCTAGCCATCCTTAGATTGGTTCTGCTTCCTCTTATTCTGAGAGTTATTCTTGCCTCCACCACCTACTTGCGGCTTTAACCCTTCTGCAGATGCAGCCTCAGTCTTTGGCTTAGGGTAAAGACTCTCTGATCTCAAAGCTTTCCCCACAATCGATTCAAAAGTCTCATCAATGTGGTTGATAAGCCTTTCCCCCAAGTATCCATCCAACCCAGTGATGAACTTCTCATTCTTCTTCTCAAGAGTATCGATAAGGGATAATCCATACTTCGACAAAGTGTCGAATTCAGCAATATAGTCTGAGACTGCCCTACCATTCTGCTTGAGTTCCAAGAATCTCTTAAACAACACTGACTTCTGGGCAGCTGGAATGAACTTCTCGCTAAAGCGAGCCTTGAACTGATCCCAAGTAACCTGATCTTCGGGAGTAGCTGTTCTAATGGCATTCCACCAATTCATCGCTCGCCCTTGCAGCTGACGAGATGTTAGCCTTCTCTTCATCGCATCCTCGATACCCAAGTCGTCGAAGATACGATCACAGCTATCCAACCAATCCTGAACATCTGTGGCCGACTCCGTTCCATGGAACGGTTTCCCACTAAGGTTAGTGTAATCCTTGCACAACTTGGCGAAATCGGCCCTAGGCGCCTGCACTACTGGACCACCACCATTTCCGGGATTGGGAACTGCCCCTTGAACATCCCTAAGCATCTCCCTCATGAAGTTAGTGAACATCGTCCTCATGTCAGGAGCATTCCCATTATTGGTCCCCCTACCAGCACCTCTAGCATATCGGCTCATCGTTCAATCTGTAAAGAGGAAACGATTAACGACCCCATA